>JAPDVR010000006.1:2056341-2121341 GCA_026230005.1 Gila orcuttii
GTCCAGTTTTTCAAATGTTTTAAAAATGTTTTCTTGCTTATGTGAACGTTAAAGGAACATTCCATTGTATCATCCTTCAAACATTATGGAACATATGGAACGTTACTTTTGAATCTGAACATTCTAAAACAAGTAAAAACATTAAAAAAACTTCCAACTGAAACATTTCAGAAAAAAACCCTCGATGAATGACGAATAAATGTTTTGAGACCATTATTAAAGACTTGAAAGCATTACTGTAAGAACTTTTGTTCATAACTTTGCCAGAACGTTCCCTGTTCCCTGTGTTACTGTGGGAAAGTGTTTGTTCAGTGTGTTTCTCTTTGTGTTTGTGTTTGGTTTGTAGGACACTGTTCTTTTGGGAGCAGTAACTGAGAGGAGAGCTAGTGTACTACTGTGACATCCACCTACTGACGGTGAGTGTGTGTGTGTGTGTGTGTGTGGTACGTAGCATTGCCAGGCTGTTAGTGGGTCACCTATTGTAACAGAAAGAGCATGTGATCATGTGTTCTTGCCAAATTTAGCCTTAGTGTGTCAAAAACAAAAAAATAATCCTAAACAAGTTTCCTGAAAACTGCGCTATCTGCCATTGGTTGGACAAGCAGAGAGTCCCGCCCCCAATCTCACGCCATTGGTTGGTCAGAATGTTTTGAACGTGTCAGTTTCACTGCTCAGGCGTATTAATGACTTCTAGTTGAACTTGTAAAACTGGGAATTAAAGCTTTTTAAGAATTTTTGATTTAAAGTTAATATTTCATGTTCAATGATGTCAGTTAATGACATGCTGGTAAACAAATGTAATATTTCATCTTTTTTTTTATTTTACATCATGATTTTATACATTTTCGGTAAGTATTTTTTTTTTGTTCTTAGTTTGGGAAACCCTTCTTTAAATCAAGAATGTAATCGCAATGTTTTTCCCTAAAATAATGTATTTGCAAAGAGATATTTGATGCTTCCGCACTTTCACCAGTTGAATGTATGCTGTCATGGATCATAAACATAATAATAAGAGGACACCCATATGGAATTATGGCTAAGGAGCAAAGATTTTACAAGTTTGCAGCTGTAAAATATTGAATCGGCTCTAAAACCCTGCAATTAAAAACAAGGAAAATTGTGCATGTATTAAAGTTGATTTGTTACTCTGTCTACAGTAATCAGTATTTTAGTGAAAATGTGTCTGTTGTTGGCAGGTAATCCTCTCTGTGTCCTGTCTGTGGTTATTTACAGTCCTGAACAACATCACACAATTAAAATGTGTGTGTGTGTGTGTGTGTTTCTACTATGTGCACATGCTTGAGTTTAATCTCATTACTGATGTCTAAGAACAGACACACACCTATAACAGTACCAGATCATGTTATTAAAGGCGTTAAAACACTCTCTGGTGATAATCAGTATTAGAGTTACATAATCGGATTACTTTTTTCAAGTAACTAGTAAAGTAATGCATTACTTTAAAATCTACAACTAAATATCTGAGCTAAGTAACGTAAGTTACTTTGTTTTCACATGTATTGACTTGACTGACAGCTTTCCTGTCCTCATGTTGGGAGAGTCGTGAGTAAGTGCGTAATATATTAGTAAGGCTTATTCATTTCAGTTTTGCTGAGAAAAGGCCTTTACATTTACCAAAAATAGTACAAGTAAGCCCCGCCCAGGGGAGAAAAAGTAACTAAAAGTAACAAAACATATTACTTTCAATAAAAAGTAACTAAGTAATGCAAAATTGTAACTAGTGTTGTCAAATCGATTAATCACGATTAATCAGATCTAACATAAAAGTTTGTAAATATATATGTATGTGTATGTGTAACTGTGTATATAAATATATATATACAAACTTTTGTGTTAGATGCGATTAATCGCGATTGTGGCGTGCTGTCAAATCAATTAATTGCGATTACTTGCATCTAACATAAGTGTGTGTGTGTGTGTGTTTATTTATTTCTGTAGCTCAAAGAGTAGAGCTTGTAACGCTAAGGTCATGGGTTCGATTCCCAGGGAAAGCAAGAACTGATAAGAATGTAAAAGTGTACCTTGAAATGCAATGTAAGTCGCTTTGGAAAAAAGCATCTACCAAAAGCATAAATGTAAAAAAAAAATATATATATATATACACTTGGCAGATGTTTTATCCAAAGCGACTTACATTGCATTTCAAGGTACACTTTTACATTCTTATCAGTTCTTGCTTTCCCTGGGAATCGAACCCATGACCTTGGCGTTGCAAGCGTCAGCGCGCTACTGTTTGAGCTACAGGAAACTATAACTTTTGTGTTAGATGTGATTAATCACGATTGTAACTAGTGCTGGCAAATCGATTAATGCGATTAATCGCATCTAACATAAAAGTTTGTAAATGCGTGGGTGTATGTATGTATATATATATATATATTTTTTTTTTTTTGCGTACATTCCAAAAACGATGTATAAATAATGTTTTTGTACTTTGAGAATGTTAGCTACTAGCGTTCTGTTGACTGGCTAGCTGAACTAGCTGTTTGTGTAACGCTGATTTTGTCTGCTTTATCTGTAGTTAGGGGATGGCGGTAAACGTTTACTCCACATCGATGACCATCGAGAACCTGAGCAGACATGATATGCTGGCTTGGGTCAACGACTCGCTTCACCTCAACTACACCAAGATCGAGCAGCTCTGCTCAGGTACGCTATTAGCGCTGAAAGCTGTCGCGCGAGTCCAGGGCCGTACGCAGGGTTTTCTAAATACAGAGGTCCCAGATGGGATCCTGCTAGGGGGGGTTGGGGGCATGCATTACACACACACACACACACACACACACACACACTTTTAGATTTTCCTGATCTACACATGTGCATTTTAAGGTGTTTGAAGGCCAAAAGTCACACAAAAAAATCACAAAAAAAAGAGTCACAGATTCTTAAACATGAGAATCAGTTTAAATGTCGCAATGAATGATCCACACTACAAAATGGAAATGCAGAATGTTTATGGTTATGCTTATTGTTGACAAAACACAATCACATATTCGAAACAGGAATGGCCTTAAAGGTCCCATATTGTCAAAACTGAAACATTTGACCATGCGCTTACATCCTTAAAATAGGCCCTGTGTGTTTGCTGATGTTTGCTTTTGGCTTGCTTAGTTGGGGACATTAAATTTAACTTTTAATTTAATATTCAACAATATTATTGTTGATCTCCTGCATTGACACCATTATATGAGAACTGAGTTGGACGTTGAAGAAAAATGCGATATGTGATAACGCATTAAATAATGCGATGTGCGATACGATAATGCTCAAAGTGTGTAAAATAGACTTAAATTATCTTTAAAATATCTTTAAAATGATATAACCTACATACGTGTTTCACATTCTTTTTGTGACAAGAAAACATCCCTACAGCTTCTGAGTGTTTTACTGTGGCATAAGAAGTGTTATTTTAACATCAGTATCCTACATTAGGATTATTTAACAACAGAAACTGATTTGTAATGAAAAAATAAACACTGCTTAGTTTTCACTGTATGAATTAAATATATCCTGATTCTTATTAAAGCTACAAAAGTGAGTGATTTTCTTTGTCTTTTGTTCATGACGTCAGTTATTGCAAGCCGTAGCGATATGCATATCGCGATATATACATTTGCGATATTTCGATAATTTTGATATATTGTGCAGCCCTAATATGTACTAAATTAATAACTTTTTTACAACAAAAATGAAACATCTCTGAACTTACTTAAGCTGGACTGTGACGCTATTTTCTTCTGGAAACAAACTTTGTTGCATTATTTTCCTGTTGTCTCTGTAAAGCTGCTTTGAAACGATCTGTGTTGTAAAAAGCGCTGTATCTGACTTCTTTTGGTGGCGTTCCTCAGGTGCGGCGTATTGTCAGTTCATGGATATGCTGTTTCCCGGCTCTATTCTGCTGAGGAAAGTGAAGTTTCAGGCCAAACTGGAGCACGAATACATCAGCAACTTCAAAGTGTTGCAGGCGGCGTTCAAGAGGATGAGCGTCGACAAGGTGAGGCCGCTAGTTCACCTGGGAAACATTCATCGCTAGGAGTGTAGCGATACTCTCATGTCACGATTCGATGCATATCACGATACTGAACTCACGATGCCATATTATTACGATACTCCAAGACATATAAAAGGTAGATGTGATTAATCAATTTGACAGCACTAATTGTAACACGTTACTTTCCCCAACACTGATGTTAGCACGACACTTTAGACTCATATGATAATAAACAACACGAAGATTGACTGATACGCTGTAAAAAAAAAATAGGACTGTACATTTTATGTTAAAGTGTAACTTACTTGACATTTCTTTGTAACTGTTTGTCAAATTTACTAGTAATTTCTGCGTGAAAACTGTTTCAAAGTGAATCCTACACTGTATCTGTTACAGAAAACATTAAGGAAATGTAAATATTATAGGAATGTTACTTTTGAATGTTCTTTTACACTAAGTAGTAGCATTTAAAAAAATAAAATGTGTTCAATTAATTTATTTGTATAGCGCTTTTCACAATACACATCGTTTCAAAGTTCGTGTTCGATTCGATACATATCACGATACTGAACTCATATTATTGCGATACTACAAGACATATGATAAAACTTGAACAAAAAACGCCCTGTTGATTAAAATGCTAAATTTGATTTTACATTGTATGTGTAAATTAATAGACTTGGACTTTGTGCTGGAAACCCAATGAACAATAGAGACACCAGAATAACAATATTATGATTCTGAAGCTGAAAATGCAGAATTATTTTATTACTGACTCTGTCACTCACTAGATATATTTAAAATAATGTATAGGCCACTTTTACTGGTAACATCAGACATTTGGCATTATCAGGACCCACAAATATGCATTATTATACATTATTTAACATTATATATAGTAGTTTAATGTAGTACTGACACTAAAACTCTGTAAACTTGAATTTTTTCCCTCACACAGTAATTTTTATTTTGGGTGAACTATCCACGATACATATTGTTGCATTTTTGTATTGCGATATATTGTTACATCACTTCCATCTTACATGTAATTCTGATTTCAGATCATTCCAGTGGAGAAGCTCGTGAAAGGGAGGTTTCAGGACAACTTCGAGTTTGTTCAGTGGTTTAAGAAGTTATTTGACGCCAACTACGACGGGAAGGAGTACGACCCTCAGTTTGCTCGACAAGGCCAAGACATCACACCTCTTCCCAACCCAGGTGAAGTCATTTTCCACAAATCCAAGAACTCCTCCAGAGCGGCAGGTAACCCGACGCACACACACACACACACACACCCCCTCCGCACGCGTGTGTCTGTGTGTGCTTCACTCGCCTGCGTTGAGTCTCTGCGAGAAACTTTCTCAAACTGATGGTTTTGTGTTTGTTTTCAGGCTTGAATTTGTTTCGGATTTGATCTTGTGTGTTCTGGCTCTCGATTTCTGTGTGATTCTTTTTATTGATGCTTTTCAACAAGAGAGATAAAAAAATATATAAATTAATTAATAAATCAGCATTTATTTTATTATTATTTTTATTGTATATATATATATATATATATATATATATATATACATACATACACACACACACACTTATTTTATTACTTTTTATTTTATATATATATATATATATATATATATACATATTATTTAATTTTTTTAAACATTCTTGTTTTTATTTTATTATTATTTTATGATATATTCTTTAATATATATATATTCAATTTAAATTTGAATATATATTCTTTATTATTAACCTTTTTTATTTATTCTTTATTATATACAGTAAACAAAAATATAAAGATAAACAAAAATAATAAGAACGAAGAAAAAATATGTATGTTTATATAAATAATAACAATAATGATAATAAATAAATGTTAATGCATAAAATACAGAAACAATAATAGAGTAAAAAGAAAGAGAGAAAGGGATAAAAAAACCTTTGCACAACGTACACAATAACTACTAACTGTAAGGAAATGAACGTTTTTCTTGTGCTCCGTTTCTGGGCTTTGGATTTTAAGTGTGTGTTAATCATGGAATGGATCTTGAATTTCCATTGGCTGACGAATGAGCCTCTGCTCTGTGATTGGCTGCTGTGTGAAGTGATGTGTTGTGATTGGCTAATGACTTTGTTTTTATATATAGGACCACAGCGGACATCACCGACGGCACCGAAAACTATGCCCGCCCCCCCGCGTGTCATAAGCTCCGCCCCCTCGACTGGAATAAGGCGGAACATCCCGATAACACGAAACGGAGGTGGCGACGCCGAGATCATGGAGCTCAATCAGCAGGTAAAACTTAACTTCATTTGATGCATTTGAAGGAGGTTAGAAGGAGATACAAATATATCATATATATATATATATATATATATGTTTAACTCTGAACACAAGCATGAGCCAATGAGAAGTGCAGAATGCAGCTTAATTTAAATATGCATGTATTTTCAGTAGTGCTGGGCAACGATTAATCGCATCCAAAATAAAAGTTTGTGTTTACATAATATATGTGTGTATGATTATTTTGTATATATAAATACACACATATGCATGTATATATTTAAGAAATATATTTAATATATTTTTTATATAAATAACACATTTTTCTTATATATATACATGCACATATTTGTATTTATATATACAAAATAATCATACACACTACACACACATATATTATGTAAACACAAACTTTTATTTTGGATGCGATTAATCGTTGTCCAGCAATAATAAATATATGTTTAACTCTGAACACAAGCATGAGCCAATGAGAAGTGCAGAATGCAGCCCAATTTAAATATGTATGTATTTTCAGATATTGTGTGCTACTTTAACACATCACAATTCATTTGATTAGCATTCAATTGATTATTAACCAACCAGAATTTATTAAGTACTAAAGTACAGACAAAACATAAATAAGATTAAGCAACTACAAAAAAATGAAGGAAAATTTAAATTAGTGTCATTGAATCATTCATTAAGCATGTTTTTATCCTGCAGCTGATGGATCTGAAATTGACGGTCAACGGTTTGGAGAAAGAAAGAGATTTTTACTTCAGCAAACTCAGAGACATTGAGCTGGTGTGTCAAGAGCACGAGAGCGACACGAACCCCGTCCTCGGCAAAGTCTTGGAGGTCCTCTACGCCACAGAGGTGACGTGCATTGAAACACAGGCGCTGTTAATGCAATGCATTGTGGTCAGTTAGTGCAACTAAACATGCTAATAATGTCATTCATTTAACCATTGCATGACATCAGATTTATGAAGTATTGCATTTTTTTTATTTTTTTTTTACACATGACGTCATTAAGCACCTTGTACAAACCCTGGGTTGTGGTCACTGTTTAAGTACTTGAATTTGACTTTTGGAAATTTAAGTCCTGGAAAACCCTAGAAAGCTTGAATTATTGAAAGACAAGACAATATATGGGAAATATATTTTTAATTTTATTGATAAAACAATCTTTTCACACAAAATCAACGCTGCAGGCCGTCTGATATAGATATAGAGGCATTTTGCACGGCTATGAGTGTGATATTGGTCATTAATATCCAAGTATATGATCAGGGGCGTCATGCAAGCCAAAATTCTGGGGGGGCACAATCTGAGACGTTGCAGTTGTTTTCTGACGGGTGATATGGATCATGTTAGGAGGGGTCAGGGGGTTTCTCCCCCTGAAAATTTTTCAATTCTGGCTGCTAAACATACCATTTCAATGCAGTTTGGGAGGGTAAAATCATTGAAATACTGTAGTTACACTGCTCATTATTATATTTTAAATAAGGAACTTGTAAAGAGTAATTTATGAGCTAACAGAAAAGCTAGTAACTTGTAACTTGTACATTTAACCTATGAACCAGACAGAAGGGCTATAGCTAGCCATTGGATTTATGACTCTGGGTAACAACTGTTGCAAAACCATTCCTCAGGTGGGTGAAGGTCATCATGGGGGTGGGGATTAGGGACAGGGGCTCTGTCTTAAAGTCCATTCCTCTGGGACGTCTGGTGGTAGGGCTAGCCCTGTATGTTTATTCATAAGTGCTCATGTCAATTATTTGTGCTGTTATGGTTAAACATATTGAAAATGGCATTCAGTTCTACACTAGGATATGCAATACTGCCCCTTTTCTTAAATAGTGCAATCTTAACTTCTTCACTCAACAATTACGAGTGCATCAATTTACAAATATGACCATACACAATCCCAAAAACTTAAAACACAGATGATAAAACCACAAATTAGAGGACTTTTATGCCTACCCTAACGTCTGTCTGCAAGGCTCCAAAAGGAATCCCTCACTCTCTCTAAGTTCACATCCTGGGTCCTCTCTGCCTCAACAGCAATCACCATCAGATCAGCCATTCTTTCCTGCAACATTGTGGTACGCAATCTGTTCTTTATGAATTTTAGCGCAGAGAAGCATCTTTCATTGCTGCATGTTGTGACTGGCAGAGTGAAAATGAGCTGGTACATTTTGCTAATTTCAGGATATGCTTCAAGACCATTCTGATGCAGGAACTGATAAATAGCCAACATCTTGCAGGGCGGTGTGTTTTCTCTATTTAATCTGTGTATCAGGAGTTTGTATTCTATTTCAGCTTGATTTGAATTTACATCCCCTTCGTAGTATGCACACAGCTGTTTCAGGTTTGGGATCTTCTCTAAAGATGGTCTTGTGAGGCAGCCTGTGTGTTTGAGAAGAGATTGGTTCTCAATGCTAAACCTTTCAGTTATGCTCTGAATGCAGAGGTCAAGAGTGGCAAAGTAAAAATTAACCTTCACCTCCTCTTTTTGATTGATCTGTGTCTGGCTTTGCCAGTTGTCATCCAGTCTCCTTGAAACCTTTCGTTGCCTTCTTTCCACCCATTCAACATCAATCTTTGATGCCACCATTTCTGCTTCATTCCACATCTCATTAAAAACTTCATCCCCCTCAAGACAGACAACTCCATTTTGCAATCATTCACAAGATCTATAGCTGTGCAGATGTCCATGTCTTCACCCTGAAGGTATTTTGAAAGTGTACCTGTCACCGACAGAATTCTACTTAAGGCCACCAAATGGAAACAGAATTCAAAATCAATGGCTCTTCTCAGTGCCATTGCAGTTCCTGATGTGTCCCTGTCAAATGCAATACTTGTCTGAATCCGATCCAATGTCTCCACCACAGAATCTATGGTAATGAGAAGTGCTCTGCAGTTGTCAATTCGTGCTACCCATCTTGTTGTACTCAAGGACTTCAGTGTCTTGGGTCTCCCGGGGTCATTTCCCATCAACTCTTTTTGTACATCAATGAACAAGCTATGTCTTTTGGTGGAACCTTCCATGAACACGTAGAGCTGCTCAATGAGACCAAAAAAGTAGCGGGAGGGTATATTTTTACAACACATATCAACTACAACAAGGTTCATACGATGGGCATAGCAATGCATGAAATATGCCTTGTCATTGGTCTGTTTTATGATCGCTTGTACGCCCCTATATATTCCTGACATGGCAGCACAACCATCATATCCCTGTCCTCTGATGTTGCTGACTTCAAGGTTGTATTTCTCCATTGTCTCCACAAGAGTCCTGGCAAGACCAATACCGGTTGTATCTTTCACGTTCACCATATCAATTAGGCACTCCTGAATATTGCCTGTTTTGTCAACAAAATGAAGAATGACCGACAACTGATCCTGTTTAGCTGAGTCTGGAGTTGTGTCGAGGCACACAGAAAAGAATTTTGCTTCCTTCACTTCATCTATTATTTTCCCTCTGACTTCTTTTGCAATGCAGCCAATCATTTCATTCTGACTCTGTGCAGAAAGGTAACTGGGCACACCTTTAGGGTTTTTCTTCGCCAATTCAATGTGGGCATGAAGTACATCATCATATCTTGCCACTAATCCTGTTATTTCTCGGAAAACACCTTTGTTTTTTGACGTTTCAGATTCATCATGGCCTCGAAAAGGCAATCTCAATCTGGCGAGTGTTGATGCTATGTCTGCAAGCCTTAAGACGGCCTGGAATCTGTTCTGCCTTTCTTTTGTTTTAAGCTCAATTTTGTTTGCTCTCTGTACTGACAGCTGTGCATCAACTGGATCATTTATCAAGTACATCTGCCACTTTTGAAAGTTGTCTTTGTGTAGTTGGCTTGCATTATGTCGGTCAAAGCCTTTCCCTGTCTCCAAAGCATTCTTCCAATCCCTAAACCCCTCAGCAGAAAACTTGTCATGGTATGTACTGTGTCCAAAAACTCGACATGGAAAACAAAAAGCAGCATCATTTGTTTTGTGGTATTCTAACCACTGATACTTCTCAAACCACGACTTGCTGAAACTTCTGAGTTTGCTTCCATGTAAAGTTTTTGGATATCTGTCTTCCTCCCTGTGAATAGGCCCTTTCCTTATGTACCTGTCCCTTGCCAAACGCTCATCTGGGATGACAAAATCAGCATCTGCTTCTGCAAAGTAGACAATGCTTAATAATTTTATATCTAATAGAATGTTTATATTATGTATCAAATTGTCACAAAGAACAGCCTTGACTTTCCCCTTGACATAATCACCTTCAATCTCATGGCTTTGTGTGACACTCAGAATCTGAGTGGAATCCTCACAGCCTTGGCTGTCTGACTGAAAATCTGAAATTAAATCATATGAAGCCTCTTACATAAATAGGCTACTAATAAATGCTGACTTTTTTCCATTCATCAAATCAATACATATTCTTCCCTTACCAGTAAATAGGAATTCTCACTAAATCCCACAAATTACTTACCTGCCCTCTCAGTTTCTTGAATACACTAGGGCTGTGACTATCTGGCCTTTTCTTTTGAAAAAATGACAAAATATTTCTCTGCATCATGACCTGTAGGTACCAAACAGAATTCAGTGTTCTGCTCATTTTAGCATGTGTTAGTGGTCATATAGGCTATATATATATATATATATTATCTTACTGGCATAATATTTCAATAATATTGAGGCATTGAATCTATCATCTTACTGCCATACTCTTTTACTAATGATAATAATATATTTTGTATTACTGCATTACTGTTGTATTATGGCAAGTAGTACCTCATTTGTAAGTTGCTACTTGCGAATCATGAGCAAGTAAAGTAACCTGATAATAATAACGGAAGTTATATGAGCACATGAGAGAGAGGCTAACTGCTCACGGTCATAGCGATCTGTATAACAACTATGCTGTAGCTTTCGAACGGGTAGCCTATCTTTTTTCACTGGATTTGAATTAGCTGCCTGATCCGTGAAGAACCGTGAATAACAGTCTATGGGAGAAACATCAAGTCGATGCCTTGATAACGTTAGGTTGGATTTTGCAGTTAGCCTACAACAAATTTAACACCCTTGTTTCTATGAAACTGAAAACAATTGAACCAGCTGGAGACTTTGACACAAGACAAAACAGAACAGATGTTTCAAATCCGATCAGATAACGTTACTATGGCTTATTGGCTTTGTATGGCAGGCAGTAACGTTAGCCAACTAGTTTACGGTTAGACTAGGCTAGCTATCGATAACGTTACACTGACACAACTTAAGTTAATGCTCTGAATTCGCAGCTAACATCAAATCCATAACTTTTTGATCAAGTTAAAATTTCCAGGTCAACCACAAATAATCCCACTACCTTTTAACCCCTTAACTGTCACCCCCCCTTTTGATAATTTCCATTAAAATGCACTATACAAACTTAAATGGTTGTAATTCAAGAATGCTTTGGAATACAGACCTAAGTTTGGTCTTGTTTTAAAGAAAACAATTAGCAGATTATTACTGAAGTGAAAGCACTTCAATAAATTAAAGTATGAAAAAGTTATGAAAGTTATAATTTACAGTAAATCAAATATAATTTTTTTAATATATTTTTTTTTATATAAAATAAATATTTTACAAAATATTTTTTACTATAAAATTACTATAAAATGAAAGCTATATATCCAACCAAGTTGTGTTCCAAATTTCAAGTTGATATCACAAAAATTGAAGTTCCCATGAGATTTTGTTTAGGCGTAGTACCAAAAATAGCCACCGGGTGCCATTGCATTCCATTGAATTTAATTGTATGCAATCTGCTGTAACAAATTCATAAATTTATCCAAATATCACTTCTGTCACTAAATATGGAACCTTGAGACTCAGACCTTTCTGACAATATGTGTTTTGTCAATATTAGAAAAGGTTTTGATAATAAATTATGAAAGATGATGCCCAAAAGGGGAGGGGCCTAATAAAAAAATACCGTTTCTATGGTAACGCAACATCCAATTTCAAAACGGTTTTCACAGGATGAATTCTGAGTTCGAAAGCTTTCAAATGATACCTAATTTATGATAACTACTAAAATATGTGATATAATAATAATAAAAAAATTATTTATATATATATAATATATATTATACTTTTTAGAGGACTTCTTACTTTACTTTTTAAAATATAATTTTATCTTTTTTTATTGACAAATACTAGATTATGTTTTATTATGAACTTTTAGCATTAAAAACCAAAGTTTCAATTATTAAAAGTGTGTGCGTCGACTTTTTGTGACAAAGGTCCGAAACTCCTGTAATGACGTCGATTTTTTGAGGCGCACTCTTGTCATAAATTCATATATTACTGTTCAAACATAATTTCTAAGAAAAAAACAGCACTAAAATATCTATTTAGGAGTCTTAGACCTTTCCAACGATATATAGTTTGTCATAATTAGATTAGGATTTTATAGTAATATAGCGAAGTAAAGTTAGATATCCCGTGTACGGGATCGTGACAGTTAAGGGAGACGAGTAACATCCGATAACTAATTCAATGCCGATTTGTTGCTTTGCCCACTTACCACTTCAAGACCATCTGTAAAACATTTCCAGCTCAACGTGCGAGACGAGTGAGTTGTTTGAACACACACAGCAAAGATTCTAGAGCGCTCTAGATTTGATATACACAGACACCATATTAGGAAAAAGGGGCGGGCTGATGCTGACCGATTTATTACACATCCAGAAGAATACATTTGAGTCGTTATAGGCTCTGGTAATTATGGAGCATAATAGTAATAAAGTTGTGACCAAAAAATTATCAGGGAGGAAAAATCTGAGGGGCACGTGCCCCTCACTTTGAATGGGCATGACGCCACTGTATATGATACATCTTTTATTCTTCAAGTCAATCATATATTCATGAGACAAAAAATCTGTTTAAATAAGGAAAGCGATATCTTTATCATCGTATCTTTTCAGTGGTTAAAGTTTCCAGTCATTGCTTGTGCTGCACTTTATTTGTACCGTTTTGTTTTATTGGTTTATTTTTATGTAACGTTTTTTAAGAATTTAAAAGATAATAAAGAAAGATATTGTTTGATAAGTGAGATCTCTGATTGTAGGCCTTAAAAACAAAAAAAAACAAACAAAAGTTGTGCTTGAAAAGTCCTGGGATTTGATTTGACAGTATCTGTACGAGCGCTGACAAACGTAATGTTTATTGATATCTGGTTTGTTTTTCAGGATGGTTTTGCGCCTCCGGAAGACGAAGAGATTGACGATCAGCCACGAGATCAGGATGAATACTGATCAATCCTCTTCCTCACTGCAATCCCATCATTCTCTCTCTCTTCATCCTTCCTCCACGCCGTCTCTCTTTTCTCTCTCTCTTTTACACTCCAGCAGACACCGGGGCGTGTTGTGATAGGCTAATAGACTGAGTAGGGGTGTGTCTATGCTAATGAGGTGTGTGACGCTGATGTTTTATTGGCTGTGGGTTTTAATTAAGAGTCCAGATGACTCGAGCACTGAACCTGAAACTGAATGATGCAGTGACACTTTCACACACTTTCTCACACACACACACACTGATCTTTTGCGGTGCTGATGTAGCTGACACACACAGCCAAGGCTATTGACTAACAATTTTTTTATTTGAGCTCCAATCAGCTAATTTATTAGAGAGTTTGATGCGAATGTTTTTTTTTATATATATCTATGATTTTCCCTTAACTTTAGAAGGGTTTTTAGTTGCAATTAATTAAGTGGACGAGTATGGAAACCGATGGAAACTTGTTTCCGCCAAGGAATTAAAAAATAAATGGGTAATTGTAATTTTTTATCGTAAAATTCAGACTTTATTATTCTGAAAGTTTTGATTTAAAAAAAGGCAGAATTTCAAGGTGATAACTCGCAATTGCACAATTTAGTTTTTTATTCTGTGGTGAAAACTAAATATACTATGGAAGCTTGTTTCTGCCATTGAGTAAAAAAATAAAGGCAATTTTTTCCATACAACACATTTTTTTTTCTTGCAATAGCGAGTTTATATTTCGCAGTTCTATTCATAACCTGCAATTTTACACATTTTTTTGTCTCGTAATTGCAAGAAAAAAGTCAGAATTGCTAAATATAAACTCGCTATTACAAAAAAAGTCAGAATTGCAAAATATATAATCACTATTGCAAAAAAAAGTCAGAATTGCGAAATATAAAAAAGCTGTTGCGTGGAAAAAAGGTAGAATTACAAAACAAAAACTCGCTATTGCGGAAAAGTCAAATTGCAAAATATAAAACTCGCTATTACAAAAAAAAGTCAGAATTGCAAAATATATAATCACTATTGCAAAAAAAGTCAGAATTGCAAAATTTTAAACCACTTGCGAAAAAAAGTCAGAATTGCAAAATATAATAAAAAGGTAGAATTGCAAAACAATTGCAAAATATAAACTCGCTATTACGAGAAAACCGTTAGAATTGCGAAATACTGTATAAACTCGCTATTGCAGGAAAAATTGCATGATAAAAAAAATCTGAATTGTGAGTTATTAACTTGCAATTGTGAGAAATAAACTGAATTTTGAGATACAAAAAGACACAATTACTTTTTTTTTTTTTTTTTTTTTTTTTTTCGTGACAGAAACGAGTTTCCCTAGAAAGCTTCTCTGATAAAATCGCAGACAGGCTGAATCCACATGAAATGTCCATCAACATGTGCTCTCCTGATCTGGCTGTGCTTCTGCTTTCACTGTCAGACCAGGATCACGTGTTGAGAAAGTACACTGAGTCTTATGTTTTTTACAATCGCTACGACACATTTTCTCAAAAACTTCGGTCACTTTCTCAAAACTCTCCCCAGTTTTCAGCTTTGGCACAGCGGTTCATTTCACATTCAAAACTAACCAAAACACTTCATGTCTCAAAGTCATTCTTCCAGAACACTAGCAGAGAGTTAGCTCACTTTCCCACTCATTAAACACTAACAACAGGAGCATTATACACTGATTGCTTGTGTAAATGTTCTTAACGAGAATGACACTCTCCTGTTTACAGTTCACTGCTGTTTGTTACATAGCGCATGTTTACATTACAATAAAATATTGATAAATATACCCTTTTGTATAGATAGTAATGAAACTGAACCTGTGTGGGTGTTCAGATACACTTAATGTTATAATAGCATTTCATTTTTTAGATTCGGAATACTGTGTAAATGTTGCAAATAATTCAGTTTTTCATTATGTTCGGTTTAATTGAGCCGTTTGTAAACGTGTAAACTGGCTTGAGTTTTGCTGCTGTTTGAAATGTATTCATGTAATTTGACAGATGTCGTCATTGAATGCATTTCGTGCCAAAGCGATTAATAATCCTCAGTTTATCCACATTTATCCTTATATAAGTGACCGAGAAATGTGTCCTAGTGACTGTAAAAAATGTTGTTTGTGTGTGTGTGTGTGTGTGTGTGTGTGTATGTGTGTTTTCTCAGTAATTGCTGATAAATCATTATTATTAGTGCAGGTGTGAGAGTTTTATTTATTTATGAAGGAAACCGTGAAACGGCATCAATAAGAACAACTAACACTAAATGAAAATGGCAAAGAAAACCATTACTAATGTTTAACTGACTGACAACATGGAACAGAGTTTTTTAGCTGCTATATATTAATTTAACATTGCATTCTCTGTCTTGGTTTTATTGCACAGATATCACAGGTTGATTTTGATTGACAGGACCTGTGTCATTAACCCTTTCACCCGTGCTGTCGAATGCAAACAAGCATCCATTTGGAGTTTTACTATGTAAAATAAAAATGTGTGCGGGGAATGAAAGACACGCGTGTTCACTGCTTTATTTACACTATATTGCTGGTTTTCAATCCACTGTTCCAATAGATATATAGACATTGATAAATGGACAAATAATAATTAAGAGAGCATCCGCTATAGATATGTATTACATATGTATATGTACATCTATGTTTATATATCTATGGCACCCACTATAATACATGTATTATAAAATATGTACAGTATATGATGTTTGAAAAGTTCAAAGCGATGAACTGGAGTTTTGCTGTGTAGTTTTACTTTATTGAGGGAAAATAAAACGTAACAATCGAGCTTAATGAAGGTTTTTGTTAAGATGCAGTGACCTGGAAATATTATGTGTAAACAAAAATTCATATTTGAAAATAAAAATCAGTTATATATTGAATATATTGAAAATTTAATTCAGTTAAGATTAATTAAAAAAGGATAATTTTTCAACGTCTTTAAAATAATCTTGTGAAACCGAAAACTACAGTTTTTGTTCAAAACACATCAATAACAAACGCAAATGCATATTCAAAAGTACACATGAGCTGGGGCAACGTCATTAACGGCACAACTTCAAACGCAGAATCTCTTTCTCAAAGAATCACGTGCTGCTCATCGGCGCTTCCGATTGGTCAACTAGCTTTACTATGCGGCCGTGCTAGCAGGTTTACTGGGATATCAAGATTATTACATTAATATTTCCAGGCTGGTGGATAAGGATTTGTAATACGTACTACATGTCAGTTATGATTATTATGTTTTCATGGAATAATATACTAAACAGACAGCACTACTAGCAAACTTAGCCGGGAGCCGTATAGGAATGGTCTAATATAAAACTTACTATTACTCACGCTGGGCCGGAAGTACCCAGAGTGGACGTGCTGAAACAGGAAGTAGTTCCTCTCACAGCAATCAGACGTGGCATAAGAACCGTTCGTTTGATCCGAAAAACACTGTTGATTATAAATTATCATTTAATTCGTTCAGATCGAGATTATGGCCTCTGGTGTAGGGAAATGGGAAGTGGTGAAGAAAGGAAAGAAACAGAATGTCAGCAGCGGCTCCGGAGGAAAAACTCAGGACAAGAAACCAGGCAGGAAAGCGCTGAGAGAGGCCAACATTAGCCAAAACCGTAAGAAAAAACACATAAATACAGCAGAAACACGCTCGGATGGTTCCTCACAGGACACACGGCTGTCAGATCTGTTTATTATTAATACTTCTACACACAAGCAAATAAATGCCATCGTAATATACTTTAAAAATCACTTGACGGCGATCGTGATTTTCTTTGAAGCATCTTGGAGCAAACGCTATAAGCTAATGTTAGTCATTTATTTATTAACGTTACAAATGTCAGTGAACGTTTCGGATACTGGTTTAGTTTGATCAGTACCTCAGAGATAAACACGAGCAGATTACAGTTAAACTCTGAGGAGATTCAAAACCAAACAGGATCAGCTGAGCAGAGAAGACTGACAGCGGCCCACACACAGTCATAATTAGCTTTTAAGTTATTAACTATAATTTTTTATTATTTAGAGAAATAAATTGGCTAATGCATCAGGAAGAAATGCACTTAAATTCAGTATTTATGTAACATTTATTTAAAAATACAATATAAATTTAATATCAAAATATATTAAACTCAATATTTAGGTTGTTTCTCAGATTAAATTACAACCAAAACAGAAAAAGTGTGCATATATATATATATATATATATATATATATATCCAATAGTACGATATATACACACACACACATATATATCCAATAGTACGATATATATACACACACATATGCGCGCTTTGGCAACATTGTGATACACAGTCATGCTAATAAAGCTAATTTCAAATTGAAAAATTTTAAATTTATTTTTAAAATCACAGTGATCAGGACGTCATTGTGTGTATGTGTGTGAGAGAGAGAAAGGGAGAGAGAGTGAGTGTGAGTGTGTGTGTGTGTGTGTGTGTGAGAGAGAGAGAGTGTGTGTGAGAGAGAGAGAAAGAGAGAGAGTGTGTGTTTGCGTGCGCATGTGTGTGGAGTAAGAGTTGCACAATGTGTGTAACAGGGCATCAGCTCCTCTCTCTCTCTCTCAGTGTTTCTCTCTCTCTCACACACACACACACTCTCACTCACACTCTCTCTCTGTGCTGTCAGACGTGATGTCCGAGACCATCTTCGACGGCTTTGAGAAGATGAAGAGGCAGAATAAGGAGCAGGTTCCTCCTCCGGCCGCCGAGTCCCAGCAGAAGAAGCCCAGCGCTGGGAAACAGCCCAAGAAACTCCCCGCCAGCGGCAGCTCCAAACACACTCAATACAAGACACTGGAGGAGGCCGTCAAAGCCGTGAGTACACACACACACACATCTGGTTTTCTATCTTTGTGGGATTCTCCATAGACACAATGGTTTTTATACTGTACAAACTGTAAATTCTGTCTCCTTACACTACCCCTACCCATCTCTCACACACTAACCCGACCTCTAAACCTACCCAACACACACACACAAACACACACTGACCCGACCTCTAAACCTACCCATCACACACACACACCCACACACTAACCCGACGCCTAAACCTAAACATCACACACACACACACACACTTACCCGACCCCTAAACCTACCCATCACAGACACATACACTAACCCGACCCCTAAACCTACCCAACACGCACACTAAACCTACCCATCACACACAACTTTCTGCATTTTTACATTTACCAAAAACTAACTCTGAATGATTTAAAAGCTTGTTTCCTCACTTTAGGTCCACAGTGACACGAGTCCCCATGAGTGTGTGTGCATTCAGGTTTAAGTCCCCACTGGGATAGAAAAACATACGCCCACACACACGTGTTTAATGTCAGGGGCTTATGAAATCTCACCGTGTGTGTGTGTGTGTGTGTGTGTGTGTGTGTGTCTCAGCTGGACGTGGTGGAGTTGAAGCAACAGCTGGAAAAGAGTCAAAGCCTGTTTCCCGAGAATCCTTCGGTCTGGGTGAAGGATCTCGCCGGATACCTGAACTACAAGCTCCCGGCTCCAGAGTCAGACCCCACGCTCAGCAGCTACGGCCACGGTGTGTGTGTGTGTGTGTGTTATAATCACAGGACCACCTGAAAAAATTTCCCATTAAAATATGACGCAGAAAAGAACAACATTGATCATAACAGTCAGAAATGTTTCATGAGCAGCAGATCAGCATGTTACAATGAATGCATGTAGACTAAAAAGGAACTAGCTTTAAAGCATTAGTTCACTTCAGAGTTAAAATCTTCTGATAATTTACTCACACACACGTCATCCAAGATGTTCATGTCTTTCTTTCTTCAGTGGAAAAGAAATGAAGGTTTTTGAGGAAAACACTCCAGGATGTTTCTCCATATAGTGACTTCAATGGAGTCCAACGGGTCGAAGGTCCAAATGTGAGTTTCAGTGCAGATTCAAAGTCTCGACACGATCCCAGCCGAGGAATAAGAGTCTGATCTAGACAAACCAGCGCACATTTATAACTAAATAAACATTTATATACTTTTAACCACAAATGCTCGACTTGCACTAGCTGTGATGCGACACACATTACGTAATCAGGTTGAAAGGTCAAGCGTTACGTAGGCGTAAGGTCGTGTGTCCACAGCCGCGTATTTTTCCAATTGTTTTCAATGGGAGCGCCTCGTTTTTTAAACGTCATGAGCGTAACGAGGAGCGCCGCGTTTTCTTCACGCTGAAGCACCCGACGTTTTTTACTGTTCGCCGAGAGTTGAAGAATGTTCAACTTTGGGTAAAACGCAGCGCTCATCACTGTCACTTTTTACCCAACCGTCCAATCACAGTGGAGGAGGGGCGGGACCAATACCACACCGACCAACCGCCACATTCTGCTTGTTCAACGTCAACAGATGATGACAACAAGCATAATAACGGAACAAAATAATTTAAAACAAGAGCCAGAGAAAATACGTTACATTGTATCGACATTTTAATATAGAATCAACACAGAAACAAAATATGTGTGAAATGAGATACTAGTAACACTTTCGCGGTTATTACGTATCATAACAAGCAAAGTGTCTCAACTGAAAAAAAAAAATGCGCTGCCAAAACGCTCTCAAGCGCACATAGCTAGGCGTTTTCAGCAGAGCGTCTACTGTTTTCAGCTGGCTAAAAACGCTTTGGTGGACACACGGCCTAAGAACCGACCCAGTCAAACGCCATTTACAAAAAAAAAGGTAAAACAACGATGTCGGATGATTTTGAATTTGAATGAGAAAATGAGATGGAGTTATTCGCCCTACGTCAACCTTTACAACCTGATTACGTAATTTGTGAAGTCATGGACGTGCAAGACCAGCATTAGTGGTTAAAAGTATATAAATGTTTATTTAGTTATAAATGTGCGCTGGTTTGTCTAGATCAGACTCTTATTCCTCGGCTGGATCGTGTCAAGACTTTGAAGCTGCACTGAAACTCACATTCGGACCTTCGACCCGTTGGAGAAAATCCTGGAGTGTTTTCCTCAAAAACCTTCCTTTCTAATTTCAACTTGTGACGTGTTGGATGACGTGTGAGTAAATTATCAGAAGATTTTATTTCTGAAATGAACTAATCCTTTAAATTTTCGTTACAAGCTGTTCACACATTGGCAATAAAAAAAAGTGATTAATACAAGAAAATTATTTTATATATAACCCATTTAAAAAAAAAAAAAAGCAATGTGACTTTTTGGACCAAACCCAGCGTCACCCTCTGAATGTCACAAGACTCCAGTGGTTAATCTGTGTCCTGCAGGAAAACTGTGTTTTTGATCTGGTCTAATGCTGCGTTTGTGTGTCTAGATTACCCATACTGCCTTGCTGGGAAGGAGCTGAAGGGTATTATTAAAAACCTGCTGGGTAAATGTTCAGACACGCTGCCCGAGTTCTTCGACCACTGCGTGTTCACCATGATACGAGAACAGGACCGACAGCCAAGTGAGTCGACTCGCGTTTATTTACACGGCACTCTCGGACTGATCGTTCGGTGTGTTTTGTATTAAGTGGTCATGTGGTTTCGGCCATTTGTTCCCCAGTTTCCATGTGTGTTTGTCTCACACAGTTGCTGTGTTGTGTATTAGATGTGTGAGTCAGTGTGTCTCAGTTCCAGGAAAAATGATGTTCAGTGATGTTCTTGCTAGACCTAATCAATCATGAATTTTGTGCTGACGATTAACTGTCATACAAATAATTGTGTTTAATGATATATTAGAGCTGGACGATTTTTTTCCATAAAAAAAATCTGCGTTTTTTTTTAATTTTTTATTATTAAAAACTCTATTCGATTCGATTCCCCCCCCCCCTTCCATTTAAAACTAAATAACTGCGAACTGTAAATATATTTTAAAGATATATATTTATTGCATTTAATTAAAGTGCATCAACTTAAAAAAAATTGCTAAGGCAAACCCTTTCTCTAACTGAAAAGTTACTGTGCAGTGTGCAACAAAGATTGTTAAACATCCAAATTATCGGAGAAAAAAATCGTTTTTTTTGGAAAATATTAATTGATTTGACCTACCAACTCGATTTTTAAATCAAATCGATTTTTTTCCCAGCCCTATGATATATATATATATATTATTAGGGATGCACAATATATCATCCGCCATATCGGTATCAGCTGATATATGTTAATTTAATGTTGATCGTTATCAGCCCGATTAGAAAATGTTGCCGATATATTAAAGCCGATAAATAATGTGTCATTTCCTTCAGCTGAGACACTTCAAACGCACTGTTCAACATGATGGATTTGAATTGCTTGAAATATGATTGGAATTAATTCAAAAAGGAAAATACAGTAAAGTGCGACATGCAAGTCTGTCATATCGGCTATATAAAATTATAATGTGAACATCATTATAATTGTGTGTGTGTATGGGACATGGCTTCTGTTTTTGTAATCAGGCTCTCGTAAATTGATTGGCCAATATATTGTTTTTTGGCTTTCAAATATAAAGAAATATCGGTATCGGCCAAAAGTTTCATATCAGTGCATCCCTATTATACTTAATAAAAAGGAGTCTACAGGCTTTCATAGACTGTCTGGGAAGGAGTTTGTCAATTGTCATTGTCAATACAAAAAGCAATTAATACATGAAAATTCTTACATGCAACCCCTTTAAACGTTTAATTTTCTCTTATTTGAATGTCAAAATGTGATCAGGTTAAACTGCACATTTATTGCGGTTATCTCTGCGCTAATAACTGCAGTAATTGTGTGTTTCTGCGGCTCTGGCAGGTGAATCTCTGCATGGCTACAGGATGTGCATTCAAGCTGTCATGCAGGACAAACCCAAAATCGCCACGCTGAACCTCGCCGACGTGAGTCAAACTCTACACACCATCATTAACCTCAGCTGGGTCACTGATAGGGCTGGGTATACATTCTGATGGATTCAATTTGATTTTTGATTTCGATTTCCGATTCAACTCAATGAATATAGATTTAATGCAAATCCTATATTTATAATAAAAAGAAAGAACAGTGAACATAAGTTTACAAGTGGTTAATTAATAAAAAGAAATTAAGTGTATATTAAACTCTTTTTATTTTAGTTACATTAAAACAGAACCCAACTCTATATTTCAAATTCATACAATGAATAGACAGGATTTTGATGCAAGATGGAAAATTGAAGCTGAAAATTGGACAAGTCACATGCCTTGATCAAACAGGATCAGGTTATTTTATGTTTATGATAAAACAAATATAAAATCTCACAGCTTTAGCTGTAACATGCAAGCCTATGAACAGTGGAGGAAAACTAATACTCACTTCTGGGTGATGGATAAATAAATATGGGAAAAAATTGATTTGTGGCTTTGAGAATCGATTTTGAATCAACCACATTTAAAAAAAAAAAGCTTAATCAAAATATCGTTTTTTTTTTGGCCAACTAATAGACGCTCTTATGACATCGTTTCATGCAATGAAAGTGTTTTTGTAGTTTAATGAGCTGTGTGTGACCTCTTTACAGCACCTGGAGCTGCTGCGCTCGCATCAGAACCGGCCCGTCACGTGTTTGACCATCATGTGGGCGCTGGGTCAGGCGGGCTTCTACGACCTCGGCCAGGGCATCAGAGGTGAGCGGTGTTGAGGAATCATTGAGAAACATCTGCTGATGTGTGTAACTGCACTTTCTCTTGGGACTGAACACGACTAGCAAGACTGAAACTTGTGAACTTTATGCTGGTTTTCCTCATTGCTCTGAAAGGCCTCATATTCAACATGTTTTTATTTGTTCCTTGCACCAAATACACAAAACTTTTCCATGTATCTTTTTCCAACACTGTTTTTATCTAGTATTGAACTGACTGTTTTTTGTGCTGTACCTTTAAGTATTCTGTGTGTAAATCATAATCTCCATTCAAACACCCACATGATCTCATTCCTAAATGACAGTGATTCGGCTCTGTCTATCGGTAGTGATCAAAATAGAGGAAATCACCTTTTAAGTAACTTGAAGCTTCAAATAAAATTTGTTTTGATTACTTTGTTACACCAGTAGGTGTCGACAAGTGACTGAATGATTCAATGACAAACATTTTTTTAACAATCAAGAGATTTGTTCAATAATGCTGATTCTTCCATTAATGAAACAAGTGAAGTCTTTACGGCATTTAATCATTTGTTCAAACAGATAAAAAAAAAGTGATGATTCTGAGTTTACCCAGAAAAGTGCAGCTCTAACATCCAGATAATTTCATGATATGACCTGTTTGTTGTTGTTGTCCTGTAGTTTGGTTGGGAATTATGCTTCCTGTTCTCGGGATGAAAGCGCTCTCTGCGTACGCCGTCGCTTATCTGGAGCGACTCCTCACGTAAGTCTTTACAATATCTTTACTTTCAATCTGGAAGTCCTGGACTATCTGAGCAGAAGCTCAGGGTTTGTTGTATCCGTGTTTCAGGCTTCATGCCAACCTGACCAAAGGTTTCGGGATCATGGGGCCGAAAGAGTTCTTCCCGCTGCTGGACTTTGCTTACATGCCCAAAAATGCCCTGTCACAAAGGTAAGGCACTTAACATGAGTCATTGAATCATTAAAGAGATTTGTTCAATCATGCTGATTCTTCCATTAATGTCACAAGTGAGTAATTGAATCATTCATTCAAGGGATTTGTTCAATCATGCTGATTCTTCCATTAATGTTACGAGTGAGTCATCGAATCATTCATTCATTCAAGAGATTTGTTCAATCATGCTGATTCTTCCATTAATGTTGCGAGTGAGTCATTGAATCATTCATTCATTCATTCATTCAAGAGATTTGTTCAATCATTCTGATTCTTCCATTAATGTCACGAGTGAGTCATTGAATCATTCATTCAAGGGATTTGTTCAATCATGCTGATTCTTCCATTAATGTCACGAGTGAGTCATTGAATCATTCATTCAAGGGATTTGTTCAATCATGCTGATTCTTACATTGTTACGAGTGAGTCATCGAATCATTTATTCAAGAGATTTGTTCAATCATGCTGATTCTTCCATTAATGTTGCGAGTGAGTCATTGAATTCATTCATTCATTCATTCAAGAGATTTGTTCAATCATGCTGATTCTTCCATTAATGTCACGAGTGAGTCATTGAATCATTCATTCAAGGGATTTGTTCAATCATGCTGATTCTTCCATTAATTTTACGAGTGAGTCATTGAATGATTCATTCATTCAAGAGATTTGTTCAATCATGCTGATTCTTCCATTAATGTTACGAGTGAGTCATTGAATGATTCATTCATTCAAGAGATTTGTTCAATCATGCTGATTTTTCCATTAATGTTACGAGTGAGTCATTGAATGATTCATTCATTCAAGAGATTTGTTCAATCATGCTGATTCTTCCATTAATGTTACGAGTGAGTCATTGAATGATTCATTAATTCAAGAGATTTGTTCAATCATGCTGATTCTTCCATTAATGTTACGAGTGAGTCATTGAATGATTCATTCATTCAAGAGATTTGTTCAATCATGCTGATTCTTCCATTAATGTTACGAGTGAGTCATTGAATGATTCATTCATTCAAGAGATTTGTTCAATCATGCTGATTCTTCCATTAATGTTACGAGTGAGTCATTGAATCATTCATTCAAGAGACTTGTACACTGACTCATCCAGACTTTACGAGTGAGTCTCTCTGAGGCGGTGGCTGAGGTGTGTGTGCTGATTATGTTCTGCTGGTTGTTTCTCAGTCTGCAGGAGCAGTTGTGTCGGCTTTATCCGCGACTGAAGGTTCTGGCGTTCGGAGCGAAACCCGAATCGACACTGCACACGTACTTCCCATCATTCCTGTCACGAGCGACGCCGAACTGCCCTGATGCCATGAAGAAAGAGGTGCGACACATCAACTAGAGCCTTACCTTTTTTTTTTTTTTTTTTTTTTTTTTACACACATTCCAATTTTTTTTTCCCACGTTCCGCTTTTCCCCCCTCCGTATTTCCACCTTCCATTTTATTTGTATTTTTCCAAATTCAGTTTTATTTTTTCCCCCAAACTCAATTTTGAAACCCCCAAACTCAAACCTGGATTCTGTGTTTTTTATGATTTAACACATATTTATTATCAAAAATAGTTGTAATCAAATAAAGGCCTGAAACTTCAACTTTATTAAATTTGGACATTTTCTTTTTTTTTTTTTTTTGGCAAACAAAGTGCGTGCAACATGACAGAGGTTTACTGTTTTAATTAAAACTTGGATGAAATCAACTGAATGTATAAAACGAATGCATAAAACTTAAACAATTTAATATTAATATTATTAATCTTTTAAAATGAATTTTGAACAATTTCTTTTACTTTTTTTTTTTTAGACATACAAAGTGCTGAACAACTGAGGTTTACTGTTTAAATTAGTTACCTGCTTATTTATTTATTTTTTTAATTATGCGTTTTAACTATAGTATTCTTTGAGAAGTATATTCGACTGTACAGTAGTAATATATTCCTGTCATAATTTCTTCAAGTAAAATCCAACTTTATTTTGTTGTGTATGTGATGATAGTTTTCTTATAAACTCTGTGACATTCTACAGGCAATTCTATTTTTCTGACTGGATTCTGTAATTCCGTCTGTTTCCTCTGATTGATGTGCTGTTATTCATGTTATAAATGAAGCTGCTGTTTGTTTTGGTCCGCAGCTCCTCCGAAGCCTGACCGAGTGTTTGACCGTCGACGGCCAGAGTTTGAGCGTCTGGAGGCAGTTATACACCAAACACCTGCCTCAGTCCAGGTGACCTGAGCAGTGCTGCTCTTAACCATTAACACACATCAGGAGCTTTTAATTCAACATCTTATTCAATGCTTTGTTTCTGTGTTCAGTCTGCTGTTAAATCACCTTCTGAAGTCGTGGAAAACACTTCCTCCGAAGGTAAGAGCGCAACACACACACACACAGACTCGTCATCTCGTGCTCCTCTCTGTCCTCATGTCATGTGTTGTCGTTTAGTTGCAGAAAAACCTCCAGGACACCATCCAGTCCTTCAGAGTGACCAATGATGAGCTGCAGACCAGCACCAACACACACGACATTCATGACTGCAACTCACTCTGCAATGTAAGACACACATACACACACGCACTCTCACACACACACACACACAATCTCTCACTCAGGCCACGTCCACACGAAGCCAGAGCTTTCCCTATCCGATCTTTTTTTCCTCGTTCTAAAAAAAAATTCCGTAAACACGGTGCCGTCTCAAGAAATATCTGCGTACACACGAAACCACTGAAACCGACTCAAACCGATGTAGTATACATGCCAGACCAGTATGAGGCGCTGTATTTCTGACACAGATACCAGGGTGGGAAATTAACTTTTTTGCCCACCACCCACAGTGGCTGGTGGATGCCCAATTTTACCAGCCACTTATATTTTTTACCAGCCACTTTTTCCGGAATTCAAATTTATAAAAGAAAGTGCACTAGCATATTTTGAATTGCTTCAATCATTTTTTTTATTATTATTAATACATAATCAATAAAAAGTGATGTGAAAAAAGTCACTTTAGTCTTCTTCAGAGTCATCATCATCTTCAGACGTCTCCTTCTCATCTTCAAGACACCTCAGCAATATAGTGCATGAAAACCCTGGCCTGCTTCTTGTTCTGATAAGTTTTCCCAATCACCAGTCCTTTCTGCTCATCCACTCTGAAAGGAGTTAGAATGAGAACTGTGACTTTCATAACATTGACGTCCTTTACAAATATGTAATTCGTTTTATCCATTTAACAATGAGTTATGCTGCACTCAGGCGCCAATTTATGTTTTCCTCCGTGGATGCTCACGGGCGCACGCCCTTTTAAAAAAAAAAGCACTATTCAGCACAAACAGGGCTACCATAATATGTGAGCAACATGTATGTACATGTTTGTATTTTTGAGAGAATTTTATGCATGTTATTTTACAGTTTATTTTTTTAATATTAGTTAAGTCTGTATGACCATAAATGATGGAGTATCTAAGTGTATTTTGCTGCTATTTGAAAAAAATCCAGCAAAACGCGCCAGTGCGTTTGCCGACCCCAGAGGATTAACTCGATAATAAAGCCGTAAAGTAGGCTATCTTTCAACTCAGGACAGCACCACTTCTCACAAATACAGATAGGATTGGAGATGAAAAGTTTAACTGACACGTAATCGAGCTCCGGAGCACCCACGGTATCGGCTCCTATCCTCGCGGCTGCTAAAACTATCGCTAAACTAAAAAAACGATAGCTATCTAGCCATCACAAAACACAACTTCAAGTTAGTCATTTACTTACCGGTACTTGCACATCCAAACGTAGTCCCGAAAAGGTCTGCCCTTTTTGCTGATCGCATGGACGTTTCTGAATAGAATTCTCATTCGGTCCAACTGCGCGGATTGCATAGAGCAGATAGCTAACTTAGCCTTTATTGCCACACTTTGCTCCTGGGGTCCCGTCTTCGCCAGCTGTATGGCAGTGCACTTGATATGAGACTTGGATGACTCGTGCTCTTTTATTGGCTCTATTTTAAGGTTAGTTGTTCCTCTAACGAACGAATTGTTTGCATTTTCGGACGACGCATAGGTTCAACAGTAAGTACAGTGCATGGACTGTTCGACGGGAAGGTAGGCTAATGTTAACCATTCCCTCGTTTTCCTGTCGTCATCAATGCGCCACTTGTTCGAAAAGTACCTTCTCTTTTTATTTACTTCGCCCTCAACAGTTTGTACATTCATAGCTACTGCTGACTCCGCGGCGGGTCTCTTAACACCGGGAATGTCGCCACATTTTTTTAATTTTCCTTTCGTCTGTACCTCAGCTCAGCTATATGTGTCACGGTCCGTTCACATCAACACATCAAAACCAATCAAATTAGTTACTCGACAAAAGTGCATTATTGTTACTTAGCAACAGCATTCTTTGACAAAAGCTGTCCAATCCGTTACAAGGAATGTTTTAAGTAGTAACCAATAAAAATGTTTAACAATGTACCCGCCACTGTGGCTGGTATACAAGGCAAAGTCACCCGCCACTTTGAAAAAGAACCCGCCATTGGCTGGTGGCCAATTTCCCACCCTGCAGATACACTAAAAACCGAGAAGAAGACTTGCGCATAAACCTTTCGCGCTGTATACTATAATATACAGTATGTAATATTAGGCACAGTAGCTTCTTTTCTTTTTTACCAAGAACTTTATTGAACAATATGAAAAACCATAAATGGCCTGGTACAAAATAGGGATGAGTCACGATATTCGATTAGTTAGCAGACGCATAAAGCTTGCCACAAAGAACCGGCAAATAGCCTAATCATTATGAATGTGTCAAATATAGCAAGGAGACATTTTAATTGTTTATTAATAAACTAGTGTTTTGTGTGACGATGCTGACTCGCCACCTTCGCAGTGTTGTGAAGATGCCTATAGAGAGAAATGCGCACTTCATACGGATTATTAGAGTTGTCTGTTTCTTTTCGTTTTGAATTGTTTTGTTTAAAAGTAGACATTTCAAGCTTAGATATATTTCTGAGTTTCTGTTCATTTATGAGACAAGCTCCAGTTCACGTGCGATGCAAGTTATATCGCGTCGGCGCCTCCATGTCCTGATTATAGGCTATTGTCTGCTGTATTTGCTTCTTATTTATTAAATCCAGGAAATTGGTTGATGAAACATTGATTAAAATTAAGATACAATTTATACAAAACGAAATTCACTTTAAAGAAAGGCTTTATACAAAACAAAACTTAATGAAGAGGTCAAAATGATGTCTCTCGATATTGCGCATCTTATGATTAGGCTACTCACGCTGTTCACTTTTCATATAATCAACAAATATGAAATGGAAAAAAGTAACATAATATTTAAACATAAATTTTCTTTAATGGCTACAACATGTAGGCCTACAGTACAGAGAAATTTAATGTCGGAGCGAACGCCGTGTCACTGGTGAGCATGAGGGGCAGAGGTGCGTTTTTTGAATAATAATCAAATAATTCCCAGCGATCGTCGAATATTATTTTTGCTTGAAATGCCCATCCCTACAATATACGAAATGTCTTAATCAGACAAAATACAAGCATCATAGCATAAGAACGAAATATAAAGAAGTAAAATAAATAAATAAAATAAAAATACATTAAAGTAGGCCTAAATAATAAATAAAGAAATAAAAGAGGCTCAGTAGCTTCTGAAGCATGAACTCAAGCATGTAGTCGCAGTTGTTGTTACTGATTTAGCGCGTCTGACTAGTCGACACGTGGGGTGATGACATCATCGTTTCACAAAATATACGGATTGGCCGCACACACGAAAACGCAAGGGTGTCGTTTTCAGATTTATCCACCCTGGGACCCGGTTTAAAAAAATAGCGGTTTCAGTCTCCCAAAATCCCGTATACAGCTAAACGCGTCTCCGTGTGGACAGGGCCTCACTTACTCATTCTCTCTCACACACACACTCTCACTCTCTCTCTCTCTCTCTCTCTCTCTCTCCCTCTCTCTCACACTCACACACACACATTCACACACACTTACATACACACGCACATGCATACATGGATACATACATATTCACACACACACATGCATACATATTCACACGCACGCAAACATACATATTCACACACACACATTCACACACGCAAACATACATATTCACAAACACACACTCACATACTTACACACACGCACATACATACACACATGCGCACACACACACACATTTTCACACACGCATACATATTCACACACACATCCACACACACAAACATACACTGGCAAATCTGCATAATTATATGGTGTGCAAAAATGAACCGATTTATTTTATGCTGCGCACTTGAACGATCTTTCTCCTGCCGACACAGCTGTATTGGTGTATGTTGATATACTGTGTCGCCCTTTTACCCATCAGTCCCTGCAGCAGAAGATGAGCGGCCAGGGTTTCCCCTGGTGGCGCGTGCTTTTGATGGCGCTGGTGTTCGTGGCGGGCTTCATCGCGCATGATGTCAGGTCACATGGCTCGTTCACAGACTCCACCACAGCGCTGTACTTGGAGAGGTCAGGGGTCACCGGCGTATCCCAGCAGGCCTGGACCAAAGTGTCACATTACGGCCAACAGGGCGTCAGGTCAGAATGAGCCAGAGATGATATTATATTAAATGTCATAATCATTTGTTAACAAACAAGTATTCATTACTTCAATAAGCTCATTGTATCTGCATTGTGTGCTGGGTGTGAGGTCACATGACTCACGAGTGTGCGTGCTGGGTGTGAGGTCACATGACTCACGAGTGGGTGATGGGTGTAAGGTCACATGACTCACGAGTGCGTGCTGGGTGTGAGGTCACATGACTAACGAGTGCGTGCTGGGTGTGAGGTCACATGACTAACGAGTGCGTGCTGGGTGTGAGGTCACATGACTCACAAGTGTGTGCTGAGTGTGAGGTCACATGACTCACGAGTGTGTTTGCTGGGTGTGAGTGCGCTGGGTGTGAGGTCACATGACTCACGAGAGTGTGCGCTGGTGCGAGGTCACATGACTCACGAGTGTGCTGGGTGTGAGGTCACGAGTGCGTGCTGGGTGTGAGGTCACATGACTCACGGGTGCGTGCTGGGTGTGAGGTCACATGACTCACCAGTGTGCGCTGGGTGTGAGGTCACATGACTCACCAGTGTGCGCTGCTGGGTGTGAGGTCACATGACTCACCAGTGTCCGTGTGCTTGCAGCTGGTTGGCCGAGAACACGCCGCATTATTACTCGCGTGGCGTGGAGACCGTGGGGCCGATGCTGGAGGACGGGCAGGACCGGGTGAAGGTGGCGTTCGCTTTCATCGCACAGAAGAGCTCACAACTGTTCCTGTGGATGCAGGAGAACGTGCCGCGGCTGATACAATGGGTGAGAATTACACACTCGCTTTTATTCTTTTTTTTTATTTTGGCTGGTGTATATATATTTGGATTTAATACATTAATTTCTTATCTAAACAAAATCCTGTCATCCAGCATCTACTCCTCTTTCATCCTCATCACCATAAAATGTGTTTTAGTTGTACAGATCATTACAGTACTGAGAACATCAAAACGATGTAAGATGTTGGAAAATAACTGTCTTTTCTGTTCACCAAATGCTTTCTAATCAGTTTGAATAAGGAAATATCTTTGTTATAGCATCCTTTCAATGGTTAAAGTTACATCAGCCATTGCATCTGCTGCACTTTAATTGTACCATTGGTGTTTTATTTTTGTTTATCCATTTATCTTTTTTAGAATTTGAAAATAATAAAGATATTGTTTGATAAGTGAGATCTCTGATTGGAGTGTTTTAAAACCAAAAAAGTGTTAGCCTTTTGAAAACCTTGAAAGTCCTAGAATTTCATTTTTGTGTGTGTGTGGTCGTTCCTCACTCAGATCCACGCAAACACTCCAGAGAGTGTGTTTCAGTTCATCGAACACGTGAAGGAGCTTCTGCTGTACATCCATGAGCACTTCATCATCCCGTCACTGCAGTATCTGTCCACCGCTCTGCAACACACCTGGAAGAACCTACAGGAGTCCTGCAAGTCAGTCATCAACACTGAACACACACCACACACAGTTTTCAGTCTCTACTAGAACAGGTTTTCCTGCTTGAATGTTGATTATTTTCCTCATATTCTCCATTGTTGCGGCTCCTCTCTTCCTAGTCTGTCAGTTACGCTCTGTTTACTTCCTGTCTCTATGAAGCCCCTCCTTCTGAAAAGCACACTGTGCTCTGATTGGTCAGATGGATCAGTGTGTTCTGATTGGTCGAGCGCTTCGAGTGTGTTTGGGAAATGTCCCGCCCCTTTCCATAACCGCCAGTTTAACACACTACTAACTCAACCCGCCCCTTTATTCTGCGTATGAATTATTAAAATTAGGAATTTCGTGACATGTTCGTTCCCGGAAGAAACTCAAGCAATATCACACAAATGCTGTTTTTGTCCCGAATATCCAGAGTTCAAATGTGATATTGATTTTATACATTTCAATAAATAAGTTAATATTGTGTTATTTTTGGCACAATATTGTCTGCTTTTTACTTAATTTTATTAAAATATTTCAATTGATTGACAGCCCTAATAATATATACTTATATTTAATGACTCCTTTTGAACTTTCATATGCAAATAACCTGTTATGATTGGCTAACATCTTCGCATATGAATTGAGTAACAGGTGTTGATGTGTGAATGTGGGCGGCCTTATGTTAATGAGTTTTGCGATTAAATTCACGTTTATTTGTATAGCGCTTTTCACAATACACATCATTTTAAAGCAGCTTTACAGAAAGTGCACGAGTCCATATTACAATTTAGAGTGGTCTGTAATCAGAGGAAACTGTCTAAGTTATGTATTTCAGAAAAGTCACAGTGTTATTAATTGAATACATGCGATGTGTTTTGTGTCTGTAGTGGCGAGGTTTCTCTGCACTGCTTACAGGATCACGTGAGATCCTTCACGAACAGCACCTGGCTTTACCTGCAAGACGCCACGACTGCCATCAAGAGCCGAGCGCAGGAGCTCCTGTCACGATGTGCACATTTTTAAACAGACGTTTCTTCACCTCCTTTTTTTCTGTTGCTTATTTTGTCAATTTGCATGAGATTTTATATCTGTTGTACTGACAGTTCTGTCTTTTATGCAGATGTTTTTCTTGGTGTTTATTTTACACAAAGTTGCCAATCCAGATGGAGTTGAAAAGAGGCTGTTTTCTACACACACACACACACACACACACGACATTGATAGAGCTGTGTGTGTCTAGTAAACCAGTGATCGCCTCTTGTTTCGAATGAAACATGTCTGTGGTGAAGGATAGAGATGGATCACTAATGACTACTGCTGCTGGCTGAGCTCTTTACTTGAACACTGAATATTAATGTGATTGGATGATTTACTGTTTCTGTCCCATATGAAGCAACAAAAGCGTCCTCGACTGAACCTCATGTGGAAGATTGCAAATCAAACCTAAACCTTCTGGTTTGGGCCTGTTTGGGATTTGACAGAGTTTCAGTTCTGTTTCAGATTAACATATTATTGAAAGTTTGAATCTGGTGTGTGTTCTGTAAGATGAGCTGATTTGTTACTTTGTAAATGATTTATAAATAAATCAACCAATGCTGTTCAGGTCTGCTTATTCCATTTGTTTTGTTTCAATTTTCGTTGGGATGGAACCTAAATGCTTATGTTTGGATGTATAAATACAATAATTTGTTGAAGAAAGTATGGAAGCATGAAATTAACATCATATATCATTTATTTGTGGATTTATATAAACAAAGTCGAGTATGTGAACCGCTGTGGGTTCATTCATAGTTGATACTATTCATCGTGTTTTCAATACCTTCGATAGCTCAGTTGGTAGAGCGGAGGACTGTAGAGGTGATTCACTGAAATCCTTAGGTCGCTGGTTCGAATCCGGCTCGAAGGAATAATTTTTTATTTTTATAAAACGGTTAGCGCCAGTCCTTCATTCTGAGTGTTCTATTACAGCTTCAGCCAACGGTCCTATGTATCACTACGCAACCACTCTCGGCAACTTAAACATAATAGTTCTCATTGATAAGCTTATAGAGTAGATCGAGACCATTTTCCTTCAAATCAGTCCTATATTCTTAATAAAAAAAATCCGTTTGAATGTCCGCAGGGTTATCTTGTTTTTCCCGTTCCCTGACACGCTAGTCATTTGTCAGTTGAGTCTTCTCCGTGTTTACAAGTTTCTACTGACTGACTCGCTCATAAAGACGGTCTTTGCCGCCATCTAGTGGCGAAATAATGTAACTTCTGTTGTTTTTCACGATCAGGGTGGGACTATTTTTTCCAGCGGATAAGGGGATTTTATTTAATGAAAGTTGCATCGATACAATTTTTTTGCCTTTAATATTTGTTTTGCGTGGTTACCGTTTTATAAAAGCAATAAGATACTCGAGGCTAGTGCTGTATCGTGAATAAGTCACGGCTGAAGGGCGTGGACACCAATAATATAACTATAACAATAACTATATTTGCGTCCGAACTAACGAACGATAACGGTCTGTTCATTCTAAGCTCACATGCTGCGGTTTAAAAGTGTGTACAGCGTCATTGAACATGTTTTTGCTGTTCTTGTTGCATTTACACGCTTTAGCCAGCAGATGTCCTCAGCATGCTATGTTTTGAGTGAAGTTGGTGTAATGATCTAACTGTGAAGTTAGCTGTAGTCAGTATAGTGAAATATCACCATTTATTCGGAAGGTATGAACGATTGTTTTTTCCATATCCATTTTCTTTCTGAAAAGGGGGTTTGACTTGTCAAACAGTGGTGGATTTTTTCTGGACCTCGGCGATTAACTTCTCCAATGTCGCGAGCCTTTGAATTAGAATGGATTTTGATTGTCTTCCTGATGTTGAACGTTTTATCGTTCAACATCAGTGGGGAAAATAGTTCCGAAAGTGATCCCAACGAAATCGTTTCGCTAAGTTATATCGTTATCGTTATAGCTGTGCTGAGAACGCTGCTATTCTTTAATATTGAGAACGATTTTCAGAACTATATCTTCATCGTTATCTTGATATCGTCCTTGGTGTGAACGGGCCTTTATTCAAGATACAGCACAGCCTCTCGCAACGTTACCTTATTGCTTGCATAACATATTTAATGTGCGGAGTTCGATTCTCTTTAGCACAATACTGATAACGGTATGAACATATTCTATAATAACGTTACACAACCAACCAACAATAATTAGTCTGCTACAACAGTTTCCGATGCCTATTGAAACCAATTAAGAAAATGTATACGGGGTCTGAGCTCTGAAACAGAAGGAAATATTGGTTGATATTTTAGTATGCAGCTGAAACTGTTGAAGTATGCGGGGGATTAGCTCAGATGGTAGAGCGCTCGCTTAGCATGCGAGAGGTAGCGGGATCGATGCCCGCATCCTCCATGTTTTTTCTCTTATGTGTGGCGGAAACAGGTTTCACTTTCTCAACCTCGACGAGCATTAAAAAACAATTAAAGATATTCTAGTATTTTTTTATTATGGTTTACACATACTGATCTATATAAAATACCTAATTTATATAAATCAGTGTTTACTCGCCTTTTTTCCGGTTTACTACGTACTTGGCGTCAAACCAACCAATCGTTTCCCTTAAAGCTATCGCGTGAGCCAATCAGAAGACAGTGCGCTGTTTGCGCGAGCCAGGCTCTGATGACAAGGGGTTTGTTTGGGTTTAAAGAGTCGCCTAGTGATCGCTGACGAGGAAGGAATAAACAGGTATTTTTTCTAAACACAGCGATGACAAATGTATTCTTGGTTTGTTTTGTGTTTAGTTTTCTATGCTGCAAGCGACAGATGTGTTTTGTTCGAAACCAGTGCTGATTTTGTTATTATATAGCTGCAATAAAGCTAGCGAATGCTAATCAACACTAGCTACTGCTGATGTGCAGCAACGTTTCAGCGAAATTCAGAAATTAACCTATGTTTATGATTTAACAAGCGATAAAGAATGATACAGGTTCGTATCACATATTTGAATCACATAATGTCACCTAAACGGTACAGTGATGGATCCAGATGCAAATACCCTGCTATTGTTTGATTATATCACGGATACTGTAAGAAATATAATGGTATAATCTATTCTCAAAAAACAACAACAACGACAGTTATAGTCAATATATTAAATAAATTAATTAAATATTAATTTCCAGTACCATGGTATTACTATGGATTTGGAGATGTTATTTCTGCAACCTCTAAAGAAAATGAAACTAGAATTTGCAAAATAAAATAGCAAGATTTATCTAAGTAGTTACAAGGATAAAGGTAGGTTTTAGAAAATGTTTTAAAAATATATTTATGTATAAAAATGGAAGAAAGCAAAATGTGCAATTAAACATATAGTGTTTATTTAACATTTTAAAAATGAAAATAATGCAAAATGTGCAATAAATTGTAGTGCTTATTTAACATTTAAAAATGAAAATAATGCAAAATGTGCAATAAAACATATAGTGTTTATTTAACATTAAAAAAATGACAATAATGCAACTTTATATAAAATATATAGGCTAGTGTTTATTTAACAGTCTGTGAAAATGTTGCTGGTCATTCTGTTATGTTGCAGAAATAATACACCGGTGCAGTTTTTTGTGTGTGAAATGTTAGAAACGTTGAGTGTCACCTGTCATTGTGTGTGTGTGTGTGTGTGTGTGTGTGTGTATGTGTGTGTGTGTGTGTGTGTGTGTGTGTGAGGTGAGTGTGTATATGTGTGGAGGTGAGTGTGTGTGTGTGTGTGTGTGAGTGTGTGTGTGTGTGTGGAGGTGAGTGTGTATACCGGTGTGTGTGTGTGTGTGTGTGTGTGTGTGGAGGTGAGTGTGTATACCAGTGTGTGTCTGTGTGTGTGTGTGTGTGTGTGTATGTATGTGAGTGTGTGTGTGTGTGTGTGTGTGGAGGTGAGTGTGTATACCGGTGTGTGTGTGTGTGTGTGGAGGTGAGTGTGTATACCAGTGTGTGTGTGTGTGTGTGTGTGTGTGTGTGTGTGTGTGTGTGTGTGTGTGTGTATGTGTGTGTGTGTGAGGTGAGTGTGTATATGTGTGGAGGTGAGTGTGTGTGTGTGTGTGAGTGTGTGTGTGTGTGTGTGGAGGTGAGTGTGTATACCGGTGTGTGTGTGTGTGTGGAGGTGAGTGTGTATACCAGTGTGTGTCTGTGTGTGTGTGTGTGTGTGTGTATGTGTGTGTGTGTGGAGGTGAGTGTGTATACCGGTGTGTGTGTGTGTGTGTGTGGAGGTGAGTGTGTATACCAGTGTGTGTGTGTGTGTGTGTGTGTGTGTGTGTATGTGAGTGAGTGAGTGTGTGTGTGTGTGTGTGTGGAGGTGAGTGTGTATACCGGTGTGTGTGTGTGTGTGTGTGTGTGGAGGTGAGTGTGTGTGTGTGTGTGTGTGTATGTGAGTGAGTGTGTGTGTGTGTGTGGGGGGGTTATTAGTCCTGAAACAGCGCTTGTCTTTCCAGCACGATCATTACAGCTTCTCTCCAGCAGAACAGGCACAACAGAGGAAATACAGGATTTGATGCGTCTCGTTTGAAGGTGTGTGTGTGTGTGTGTGTGTGTGTGTGGCTTTATTCTAAACGTTGATGCTTTGTCAGTGCTGATGGGTCCAGGCTCAGGCAGGGCTGAAGGGTCAGAGGTCACTGATGGTATTTGATGTCCTGTGTGTCAGGTTTTTCTTGTACACTGTTGTTCATGTGTGTGTGTGTGTGTTTAAATGTGTTGGTCTTTCTTCAGGTGTGGAGATGAAGCTGCTCGGATAAAGCTCTGGTCATGGAGTTCCGCTTTGGGAATGTGGTGTTCAGCTCCCGCTTCGACTCTGGGAATCTGGCGCGTGTGGAGTGTGTGGAGTGTGTGGATCTGGACGCTGAGAGTGTCCGGCCGGCCAACGCTTCAGTGCAGCAACACGACTATGAGTTCAACGTCTGGACCAAACCCGACTGCGCAACCACAGAGTTTGAAAACGGCAACCGGTATGAAGCTCAGTCACATAGATTTTACACACATACATTTTACACACATAGATTTTACACGCATAGATTTTACACACATAGTTTATTGCACGGTTTGCATAATTATTATTTTTTTTAAATGTTAAATATACTCTAAATATGTTATTGCGTGTTTTGCATAATTTTCATTTTTTAAATGTTAAATAATTTATATTTTTGAAATATTAAATAAATTATATATTTTATTGCACGTTCTGCATAATTTTCTTTCTTTTAAATGTTAAATAAACACTATTTTATTGCACGTTTTGCATAATTATCATTTTTTAAAATGTTAAATAAACATTATATATTTTATTGCACGTTTTTCATAATTATAATTTTTTTAAATGTTAAAGAAACACTATATATTATTGCATGTTTTGCATAATTAACATTTTTTAAATGTTAAAAATGCACTATGTATTTTCTTGTACGTTTTGCATAATTTAAATTTTTTAAATGTTAAATATAATCTATCTATTTTATTGCACATTCGGCATAATTATAATTTTTTAAATGTTAAATAAACTATATATTTTATTGCATGTTTTGCATAATTTTCATTTTTTTTAAATGTTAAATATACACTATAAATATTATTGCAGATCCTGCATAATACATTTTTTTTAAAATGTTAAATAAACACTATATATTTTATTGCACGTTTTGCATAATTTTCATTTTTTAAATGTTAAGTAAACACTATATTTTATAGTTTCACTGGCAAACGAGTGTCACACACAGTTACACAAACTTGCCAGCAGTTATGTTTAAATTTGTCTTTTTTTCCCCCTTATCATCAAAACATCCACAAAAGTGTCATTGATTATTAAACACATTTTCCCGCTAAATGAAAACGTACATTTTTCCGTCAGAGTTTTGGTGAAAGATTGCATCACTAATAAAAACTGAACCTCATTTACTTTCTTCTTCCACGTTCCTGATTTGACGTTGACGTCATGTTCTCCGCAGGTCGTGGTTCTACTTCAGCGTGCGAGGGCTGTTACCGGGCAAACTTCTGAAGATCAACATGATGAACATGAACAAACAGAGCAAGCTTTACTCTCAGGGCATGTGTCCGTTCGTCCGCGCGCTGCCCGTGAAAACACGCTGGGAGAGGGTTCGGGACAGACCCACGTTTGAGGTATTACACACACACACACACACACACACACTACACTTTCTCCCTCTTCTCCAGAAATATAGTTCTAACGCATTGTGTCAGTTCAGGTTTGTGTCTAAAAATAATCAGCTATTTTTATCGAGTCATAAATAACTCCTCAATACAGTTAGCTCAGTGTGTGTGTGTGTGTGTGTGTGTATACACTATATAGTGTATATATAGTAATAGTGTATATATACATATATATATATATATATATATATATATATATAATATAGTGTGTGTACACTATATATTTTATTGCACATTTTGTATTATTTTCATTTTTAAAGTGTAAATAAACACTATATATTTTATTGCACATTTAAATTTTTTAAATATTAAATAGACATTATATATTTTATTGCACATTTACATTTTTTAAATATTAAATAGACACTATATATTTTATTGCGCATTTTGCGTTCTTTTCATTTTTAAAGTGTAAATAAACACTATATATTTTATTGCAGATTTTAATTTTTTAAATATTAAATAGACACTATATATTTTATTGCGCATTTTGCGTTCTTTTCATTTTTAAAGTGTAAGTAAACAGTATATATTTTATTGCAGATTTTCATTTTTAAAATATTAAATATACACTATATATTTTATTGCACATTTTAATTTTTTAAATATTAAATATACACTATATATTCTATTGCGCATTTTGCGTTCTTTTCATTTTTAAAGTGTAAATAAACACTATATATTTTATTGCACATTTTAATTTTTTAAATATTAAATAGACACTATATATTTTATTGCGCATTTTGCGTTCTTTTCATTTTTAAAGTGTAAATAAACACTATATATTTTATTGCACATTTTCATTTTTAAAATATTAAATATACACTATATATTTTATTGCACATTTTAATTTTTTAAATATTAAATATACACTGTATATTTTATTGTACATTTTAATTTTTTAAATATTAAATAGACACTATATATTTTATTGCACATTTACATTTTTTAAATATTAAATAGACACTATATATTTTATTGCGCATTTTGCGTTCTTTTCATTTTTAAAGTGTAAATAAACACTATATATTTTATTGCACATTTTAATTTTTTAAATATTAAATAGACACTATATATTTTATTGCACATTTACATTTTTTAAATATTAAATAGACACTATATATTTTATTGCGCATTTTGCGTTCTTTTCATTTTTAAAGTGTAAATAAACACTATATATTTTATTGCAGATTTTAATTTTTTAAATATTAAATAGACACTATATATTTTATTGCGCATTTTGCGTTCTTTTCATTTTTAAAGTGTAAATAAACACTATATATTTTATTGCACATTTTCATTTTTAAAATATTAAATATACACTATATATTTTATTGCACATTTTCATTTTTTAAATATTAAATATACACTATATATTTTATTGCACATTTTAATTTTTTAAATATTAAATATACACTGTATATTTTATTGTACATTTTGCATTCTTTTAATTGTTGAATATGTCAAACTGTATATGTGCAGATGTCCGACGGTCAGTTCATCCTGTCGTTTGTCCACCGTCTGCTGGACGTCCGAGGCGTCACCACGTACTTCTCCTTCTGTTATCCGTTCTCGTACACGGAGTGTCAGGACATGATGCTGCAGCTCGAGCAGAAGTTCCTGAGCGTCACACACACACACACTCACACACACACACTGGGGCCCTGCAGGTACTGTACCTCACGCATCATCACTGCACAACGCTCCACCTGCACGCTTCACTTCTTCAGCAAACACTGTATACTTTATTGCACATTTTGCATTATTACATTTTTTAAATATTAAACACTGTATACTTTATTGCACATTTTGCATTATTTTTAAATGTTAAATCTACACCATATATTTTATTGCACATTATTTTCATTCTTTAAATATTAAACACTTTATATATTTTATTGCACATTTTGCATTATTTTCATTTTTTAAATATTAAAAACTATATTTTATTGCACGTTTTGCATTATTTTCATTTTTTAAATATTAAAAACTATATTTTATTGCACATTTTGCATTATTTTCATTTTTTAAATATTAAAAACTATATTTTATTGCACATTTTGCATTATTTTCATTCTTTAAATATTAAACACTATATATTTTATTGCACATGTTCAATTCTTTTCTTTTTTAATTTGTAAACATTTTATTGCACATTTTTCTTTTATTTTCATTTTTTGAATGTTGAATATACACTATATATTTTACTTCTTATCTTTAATTTCTTATCTTTTTATTTTTTAAATGACTATATATTTTATTGCACATTTTGCATTATTCTCATTTTTTTTAAATGTTAAAAAGCACCTTATTTTCATTGCAAAAATGTTAAACATTATATATTTTATTGCACATTTTACATTTGTTTCCCTTTTTTATAGATTTTTTTTAAATCGATATATTTGAAACACATTTAAATGCATTTCTTTTTAATTGCTCTTGCTCTTAACTCCTGAACTAAAGTGTCAGTCTCTCTCTCTCTCTCTCTGTGTAGTCCCGTGGAGAGCGTGTACTTTCACCGGGAGCTGCTGTGCCACTCTCTGGACGGGCACCGGGTGGATCTGATCACGGTTTCGTCGTGTCACGGTTTGCTGGAGGAGCGAGAGCCTCGGTTGGACAGACTGTTCCCGGACCTCAGCACCCCGAGGCCGCACTGCTTCACTGGCAAACGGGTATCAGACACGCTTACACTCGTACAAACTAGTGCTCGGCGGTACGTAGTGTTGCTTTCGTCAACGAATCTTTATCACGGCTGTGACGAAAACGAGACGAGACGCAACATAAATGCTGGTCATGTGACGATGACTATAATTAAATGAATAATGCAATATTTTTGACAAATAAAAATGAGACTAATTGTGGTTTACAAAATAAAAACTATGCTAAAATGTCTCTTCATTTTTGTTGACCAAAACGAGATGAGACGAAATGTTATAACGTTATTTCGTCTCATTTATAAAGATGTCCAGCAGGAGGCGCTGTAGGAGCGGCAGAAACAGTGGTTTCTCCGGTAACGACGGAACACAAAGCGGTTTCCCCGGTAACGACTGAACAAAGCGGTTTCCCCGGTAACGACTGAACACAAAGCGGTTTCCCCGGTAACGACTAAACACAAAGTGGTTTCCCCGGTAACAACTGAACAAAGCGGTTTCCCCGGTAACGACTGAACAAAGCGGTTTCCCCGGTAACGACTAAACACAAAGCGGTTTCCCCGGTAACGACTAAACACAAAGTGGTTTCCCCGGTAACAACTGAACAAAGCGGTTTCCCCGGTAACGACTGAACACAAAGCGGTTTCCCCGGTAACGACTAAACACAAAGCGGTTTCCCCGGTAACAACTGAACACAAAGCGGTTTCCCCGGTAACGGCTCATAAAACTCATAAAACAAAAAAGATAAAGAAACATTCAATCGAAATAACAGCGAAACTTCAGAAACATTCATATAAACGTTTTGACTTTGAAACGTGCAGTGCTCATGTTTATTCAACGATGTCAATGCCAACCACAAAAACATTTTCCGAAAGTCTGTGTTGATATTGTGAACCAATCTATGGGAAACGCTGTAATATAATTTGACAGCTATCAATTATAGTTTAACCTGTCCATCTTCACGCTCAGTAACACACACATCTGAGCATCGCCAGTAAAACAGGGGAAAGACACTCTCAAACAGAGTCGCTCCGCGTTCCCAACGTTGTTTAAGCGACATATTGCAGTATGTTAAAAAATTAATATCATAACAAAAATAAAAACCGGTATTCGGTATGAACCGGTATACCGCCCAGCACTAGTTACACTTACCAGCCGTTATGTTTCCGTTCATCATTCTCTCCTCCTGTTGTGTGTGTGTGTTGTGTTGTGTGTGTGTGTGTGTGCGCAGGTGTTTTTCCTGAGCTGCCGAGTTCATCCCGGAGAGACGCCGTCTAGTTTTGTTTTCAATGGTTTCCTGAACTTCATCTTGAGTCGGGATGATCCGCGCGCTCAAACGCTCCGCCGGATGTTTGTCTTCAAACTCATTCCCATGCTGAACCCCGACGGGGTCGTCAGGGGTCATTACAGGTCAGAGGTCATCTGTGAGCGCTTGTGTGTATTCAACGTTAATGACGATTTTGTGCTACAATTAAACAATTATGTTTTTAATTGAATCAGTGTTTTAAAGGTGCATTGTGTAATATTTAGGAGGATCTGTAGACAGAAATGCAATATCATAAACATAACTGTATAAAGACCTTACATAATGAACTGTTATGTTTTTATTAGCTTAGAATGAGCCGTTTCTGTCTACACACACCGCGGGTCCGCTTACATCCACATGTTTCTACGGTGGCCCTGAACGGACAAACGCCTTTTTTCACTATGTTGTTCTTCATGCAAAGAAGCTGCTAAAGTCAGCGAATAAAACACTCACACAATGATGAACAAGTAACAATAATATTCGAAATAACATTTAGTTTTACTGAATAATAAAGTAAACATAATTTCTTAATTTATCTTTGTAAAGAAACCTCGTTGCTTAACTCTCTGCTGTCTCAGACGACGACATCACTTCCTGTCAGCCACCATAACTTCTGTTGGGTGCAATTCGCAACCTCACCACTAGATGCCGCTAAAATGTACACAGTGCACCTTTAAATTAATTTAAATGCATGTGTTTGCAGGACGGACTCCCGCGGTGTGAATCTGAACAGACAGTATGTGAACCCCAGTCCAGATCTGCACCCCTCCATCTACGGCGCCAAATCTCTCCTGCTTTACCACCACATGCACAATCGCCTCGGCAACAACACTCCCTCTGCCCTCAAAACCTCCAACCAATCAAACACCACCTTTCCTGTGACCACGCCCACTGAGCTAGAGCGCTGTCTCAACCAGCGCAACGAGGCGGAGCGAGGAGACGGGCCAATCCCGATGCAGCTGGAGGAGAGCTGGGAGAAGGGCGGAGTCGAGAAGGAGGCGGGGCCTTGTGATGAGAACCAATCGACGCAGAGCAGAGGTGACGCCCCTGTAGTGACAAGCCCCGCCCCCTCTGAGCAGATCCCGCCCCAGGAAAGTGGAGTGGCGTATTATATAGACCTGCATGGCCACGCCTCCAAGAGAGGATGCTTCATGTACGGCAACAACCTGACGGACGAGAGTCAGCAGGTGTGTGTGTGTGTGTGTGTGTGTGTGTGTGTGTGTGTGTGTGTGTGTGTGTGAGAGACAAGAAAACGACACGTTAGCTGTGTGATCTCACTTTCATGTATTTTTTTGCCTAAAATTTCTAGCCATTAAAAATACATGAATTCATTGTTAAACATTCAAATTTTATCAGTTGTTTTAAATGTTTTAAAATTTTTAACTGTTTTAAATTTAATTGATTCTTTTTAATGTTTTCAATTAATTTAGTTATTTTAAGTGTTTTAAATATAATCAGTTATTTTAAGTGTTTTAAATTTAATCTGTTATTTTCAATGTTTTCAATTAATTTAGTTATTTTAAGTGTTTAAATTTATTCCGTTATTTTAAGTGTATTAAATATAATCAGTTATTTTAAGTGTTTTAATTTAGTCACTTATTTTAAGTGTTTTAAATTTAATCGATTATTTTAAATTTTTTAAATGTAATCAGTTATTTTAAGTGTTTTACATTTAGTTATTTTTAGTGTTTTCAATTTAATCTATTATTTTCAATGTTTTAAATTTATGAAGTTATTTGAATTGTTTTAAAGTTAGTTATTTTAAGTGTTTAAAATGTATTCAGTTATTTTAAGTGTTTTAAATTTAGTTAGTTTCAATTTTAATTTTTCTGCTTTCCAGGTGGAGAACATGTTGTATCCGAAGCTGATCTCACTAAACTCCGCCCATTTTGATTTCCTGGGCTGTAATTTCTCTGAAAAGAACATGTACGCCCGCGACAAACGCGACGGCCAGTCGAAAGAGGGCAGTGGACGAGTGGCCATTCACAAAACCATCGGCCTGATCCACAGGTACAGACCCGGGATCAAACTCAGTCGAATATTAAAGCGATAGTTCACCCAAAAATCAAAATTAGCCCATGATTTACTCGCCCTCAAGCCATCCTAGGTGTATATGACATTCTTCTTTCAGACGAATACAATCTGAAATATATTTAAAAATGTCCTGGCTCTTCCAAGCTTTATAATGGCAGTGAAGGGCCGTTTCTGTTTTGAAGTCCATAAAATTGCATCTATCATGGATACTTTTATGATGGATAGATGCACTTTTATGATGGACAGATGCACTTTTATGATGGACAGATGCACTTTTATGATGGATAGATGCACTTTTATGATTGACAGATGCACTTTTATGATGGATAGATGCACTTTTATGATGGACAGATGCACTTTTATGATGGACAGATGCACTTTTATGATGGACAGATGCACTTTTATGATGGATAGATGCACTTTTATGATGGACAGATGCACTTTTATGATGGATAGATGCACTTTTATGATGGACAGATGAAGGATAGATGCACTTTTATGATGGACAGATGCACTTTTATGATGGATAGATGCACTTTTATGATGGACAGATGAAGGATAGATGCACTTTTATGATGACAGATGCACTTTTATGATGGATAGATGCACTTTTATGATGGACAGATGCACTTTTATGATGGACAGATGCACTTTTATGAAGGATAGATGCACTTTTATGATGGACAGATGCACTTTTATGATGGACAGATGCACTTTTATGATGGACAGATGCACTTTTATGATGGACAGATGCACTTTTATGATGGACAGATGCACTTTTATGATGGACAGATGCACTTTTATGATGGACAGATGCACTTTATGATGGACAGATGCACTTTTATGATGATAGATGCACTTTTATGATGGATAGATGCACTTTTATGATGAATAGATGCACTTTTATGATGGATAGATGCACTTTTAGGATGGATAGATGCACTTTTATGATGGATAGATGCACTTTTATGATGAATAGATGCACTTTTATGATGGATAGATGCACTTTTATGATGGATAGATGCACTTTAATGATGAATAGATTCACTTTTATGATTGATAGATGCACTTTTATGATGGATAGATGCACTTTTATGATGAATAGATGCACTTTTATGATGGATAGATGCACTTTTATGATGAATAGATGCACTTTTATGATGGATAGATGCACTTTTAGGATGGATAGATGCACTTTTTTGGTTGAACTATCCCTTTAAACCGCTGTGACGTGAGTTTGAACGAATGTGTGTGTTTCCTGTCTTTAGTTACACACTGGAGTGCAACTACAACACGGGGCGTTCGGTGAACACCATCCCTCCCGCCTGTCACGATAACGGAAGAGCCACGCCCCCTCCGCCGCCCGCCTTCCCGCCCAAATACACACCTGAGGTGTACGAACAGGTGGGGCGAGCGGTTGCCATAGCAGCGCTGGACATGGCGGAGTGTAACCCGTGGCCGCGGCTCGTTCTGTCTGAACACAGCAGCCTAATGAACCTGCGGGCCTCCATCCTCAAACACGTGAGGAACAGCAAGGGCTTCGCGTCCGACAACCGCAGAAACACCAAAAACAACAGCCCACCTAAACCTGCGTAAGGGTTACTATAGTTCACTAAAGCTGAAACCATCAAAAAGTTCCCAAGTCCCCCTGTAGTCAATCATTTTATCCCTTAAAACTCATCTTTGCTCACCATAATTACATATTTAAATGTTTAAAATGATTCATGCCTTGACTGTAACTGGACACCCTTGCCTCATTTAGTATACGAGACTCTATGAATATGCAAATGAGCCCAGCCTCCACTCACTCACTCACTCACTCACTCAGAGATCCACTCGTTGACGATCACACGTTGATCTGATTGGTTACAAGGTAGTTTGTGACGTCAGAAACACCAGCGATTTCAAACCGAGACTGTCTTTGGTTCACTGCTGTTTTAAGGAGAAAATACTCAACAATGCTGTCGACTTATGAATTTACACATGATTTGTCTTAAAGCATATTAAAAACACCACATAGACATAAACAACATTAAACGCTGGATTTTCACCACAGGGGGACTTGAACAAAGTTGTTAACGACTTTAATAGCTTGTAGCTTTTTTGTTAATAGCAAAATTCTTTATGCTATTAAGAGAAATATCAAAATTGACATCCCAATCAGAATCTGGGTAACAACAATCAAATTAAAATCTCTTCTACTTCCTCCTGATGGATGTTTTTCACTCTTGTTGTGTGTTTTCCCAGAAGCCTCAGCATCTCTGCCTCGGAGAACTCGCTCACCGGGACACGCAGTATCGCAGATGTTCAGGGATCCCGGCAGACTTCCTCTCAGATCAAGAGTTCTCCCAGCTTCACCTTCGGCAGCTCGGCCTGCGCTCACGGCCCCGGCGCTCATCGGCCCCCGCACAGGAGCCTGGGGCCCGTCAGAGGTCAGATCACAGTCTGGGACACAATACAGTGTGGATGATTGGCTGAGATTGGGATTGCGGAAGTTTAGGAGAAGAAATCTCTCGGGCCTTGTCTTTTGGCTTGACAAAGTCTTGTCTAAAAGTTTGAAGATTTAATCAAAGAAGTCAATAAAATGTTGAAAACATGTTCTAATGCATTGTTAACATGTTTTAGCATGTTGCTAACATATTGTTAGCATGTTTGTAGCATGATTTAACATGTTGCTGGCATTATTTAACACATTGCTATAGCACGTTTAGCATGTTTTCACATTAATTAGTATGTTGCTAGCATTATTTAACATATTGGTAGCATGTTTAAGAACATTGCTAACATGAATTAGCATGTTGCTAGTATGTTTAAGTATGTTGCTAACAAAACACGTTGGTAATGATTTAACACAAGTGCTAACATGTTGTTTGCCTTATTTAATACATTGCTAGCAAGTTTTAACATGTTGTTAACATGAACATGTTACTAGCATGTTTTAACATGTTGCTATCGTGATTTTACACATTTTACCATGTTTTAGCACGTGGCTAGGATGATTTAGCTTGCTGTTAGCATGATTCAACATGTAGTTAGCATGTTGCTAAGATTATTTAACATTTTAACATTATTTAGCACATTGTTAGTCTGTTGCTAGCATGATTTAGCATGTTGTTAACATGTTGCTAGCATGATTTAGCATGTCAAGCTTTGCTAGTGAAATATTTAAAAGTCTTAATGTGCAAAAGTCTTGACCCCCTCAATGAAAGTCTATGAGACTTTTTGTAGTTTTGACCGTCCGTTTAACGAGAATCGTAAGTCCGATCAGTAAGGAAACTTGCAGCGACCCGAGTCAGAACAGTCTGAATGTCTGACCCAAGTTTGGCGGTTGTAGCTTGAAAATTGTTATATTTGTCAAGCCAACACAACAGTAATGATGAATCAGCTGTAGTAATAATAGGTCTATTTAGTGTTTTGCAAACAGCAATGAGGTTTTTGTGGGCGGAGTATATATAATCTGTGGAAGCAACGGAAATAAAATAATAAAAAAGTTAATTTAGAGTTTATATTTCATAATTCTGAAAAAAAATTCTCGCAAATACAAGTTTTTATCACACAATTCTTAGAAGGATAAACAGATTTGTGAGATATACTCGTTATTCCGTCTTTTTTCTTCAGAATTGCGAGTTTATATCCCGCAATTCAGACTTTTTTCCCTCAGAATTGTAATATAGGCTAAACTCAAAATTGCGAGTTATAAAGTCTGAACTGGGAGATATAAACACATAAATGCAATAAAAACTTTTTGAAACTGTATGTTTTGCAAAAATTCTCTTATTCTGTGGATTTTTGCCCAGTTTCCTCCACTTGTTACCGCTATTTTTCTATCACCACTATGCGCGTAACTTCGTGACGTAACTGTGATGTCTACTCCAAATTGTTCTTTAGAGATGTTGTTTTGTGTCCCGCTTTAGACTGTAAAGCTCAGGAGAAGAGGCGTCCGCATCATCAGCACCAGCGGCTCTCTCTCCGCTCGACCCTCGCTCGCCCCGCTCTCTCTCCCTCCTCCTCCTCCTCCTCCTCTTCCTCCGCCTCTTCGTCCCCCGGGGGTGTCGTCGGGGCCCCGGGCCCCTGCTTCATCAGCTCCATCAGCACGGCAGGTCTGTACTCGCTCCAGCCCTCCAGCCTCTCCACACACCCCCTACAGGCCAAGCTGAGCGACTGCAGGACGGCCCCGGAGTGACGGCCCTCTGTGTGTGTGTGTGAGTGAGTGAGTGAGTGAGTGAGTGAGTGAGTGAGTGAGTGAGTGAGTGAGTGAGTGAGTGTGTGTGTGAGTGTGAGCAAGTGAGGGTGTGTGAGAAGAGTGTGAGAGTGTGTGAGTGAGTGAGTGAGTGAGTGAGTGAGTGAGTGAGTGAGTGAGTGAGTGAGTGAGTGAGTGAGTGTGTGTGTGAGTGTGAGCAAGTGAGGGTGTGTGTGTGTGTGAGTGAGAGAGTGAGCGAGCGAGTGTGTGTGAGAAGAGTGTGTGAGTGAGTTTAAAAGGTTTTATTTTGTTGGATTTTACACCTGAAGATAATGGAAAAATTAGTTATTTATTATTATGACTAAATCTCGCGATATTGAGATTCTACATTCATGTTTGAGTGGAATATGAGCTCAAACTGCACTGAATATCATGCAAACAATATCATGCGTATTTCACCCCGAAATTATATTAAAAAGTGTTTACCTAATATATTTCTGTGTACTGTGTATAATTATTTTGTGTATATAAATACACACACATGCATATATATTTAAGAAAAATGTGTTTGTTTTTAATATTATATTTATATATAATATATATTAAGTATATTAAAGTATATAAAATATTCAGTATATTTATGCAAATATTTCTTAAATATATACATGCATGTGTGTGTATTTATATATGCAAAATAATTATACACACTACACACACATATATTAGGTAAACACAACTTTTATTTTGGATGCGATTAATCGTTGCCCAGCAATATTAGAAAGTTTTTTAATTTGCATAATTCTCTAGCTTTTATTTTTGCTTTTTTTTTTATGACAGCTCAACAACCAAATTCTTATTTACTGCAGCACAGCCAAACATTTCTCTGTTGAATGAAGAGAATGAGTGTATTTGCAGTATTACAAATGGGAATTTAGTCATTTAGGGAAATGTAGTTGATTGTCATGAAATGTTTCTCAATGATCCTTAAAGTTTTTTATTTTTTTTATTTTTGGGAAGGTTGAAATATGATCGTGTTCTTGAGAAATTCCCTAAACATGAGGCATTAAAGCCCTTATATGATCACGACGCACTTTTATTCTTTCTTATGCTGAGAGTGAATATATGAGTCAGTGAATGTATTGTATGTGTGTGTTGCAACTGAGTGTGTGTGTGTGTGTTTTCTACTTTCTCCTACAGTTCCATGTCTTATTTTATTTGTTGTGTGTGTTTGTAATAATCTTGTGAGCTGTAATGTCTGTCCTGTATCATGCGACCGCTGGACTTCATCTTTAATGCCTTTATTCTGACTGCCTTCTGCTGTGTGTGTGTGTGTGTGAGAGAGAGAGCGAGAGAGGGAGTGTGTGTGTGTGTGTGTGTGTGAGAGAGAGAGAGCGAGAGAGAGAGAGAGAGAGGGAGTGTGTGTGTGTGTGTGTGTGTGAGAGAGAGAGAGCGAGAGAGAGAGAGAGGGAGTGTGTGTGTGTGTGTGTGTGTGAGAGAGAGAGAGCGAGAGAGAGAGAGAGAGGGAGTGTGTGTGTGTGTGTGTGTGTGTGTGTGAGTGTGAATGAGAACGAGAGGGAGTGTGTGTGTGTGTGTGTGTGTGTGTGTGAGAATGAGAGCGAGAGGGAGTGTCTGTGTGTGTGTGTGTGTGTGTGTGTGAGAGAGAGAGAGCGAGAGAGAGAGAGAGAGAGAGGGAGTGTGTGTGTGTGTGTGTGTGTGTGTGTGTGTGTGTGAGAGAGAGAGAGAGCGAGAGAGAGAGAGAGAGAGAGGGAGTGTGTGTGTGTGTGTGTGTGTGTGTGTGTGTGTGTGTGTGTGTGTGTGTGTGTGTGTGTGTGTGTGTGTGTGTGTGAATGAGAACGAGAGGGAGTGTGTGTGTGTGTGTGAGAATGAGAGCGAGAGGGAGTGTCTGTGTGTGTGTGTGTGTGTGTGAGAGAGAGAGAGCGAGAGAGAGAGAGAGAGAGAGCGAGAGGGAGTGTGTGTGTGTGTGTGTGTGTGTGTGTGTGTGTGTGTGTGTGTGTGTGTGTGAATGAGAACGAGAGGGAGTGTGTGTGTGTGTGTGTGTGTGTGAATGAGAACGAGAGGGAGTGTATGTGTGTGTGTGTGTGAGAATGAGAGCGAGAGGGAGTGTCTGTGTGTGTGTGTGTGTGTGTGTGTGAGAGAGAGAGAGAGAGAGAGTGTGTGTGTGTGCGCGCATTGTAGATCTGATGTAGACTGAAATCCCAGAATTCCTTCAGCACATGTCGCTCCGGTCACTGACGGTTCAGAACTAGTTCAACACTCATTAACCATCTTAGCAGAACCGTGTGTGAACCAATCGAACTGATGCTCACTGTCACGTCTCTGCTGTGATGATGTCATGAGACGTCACTTCCTGTTTCTGTTCTCTCTACATCTCTGACTTCATTTCTTCTCATCCGCCTCTGAATGTGTAGCTCATCGCGCTAAAACAGAATCGGTGCAATAACCTGTAAAGCACATGATGGTGTGCTCGTTTATTAAATGTATCTTGTATTGTTGTGCTCCGTGAGCTGACTGAAGAATCCGAGCGGTTCATCTTTTCTCTAATAAACATCTTCTGTTTAAACTGCTTCTGTGACCTTTGGCCTTTCTTTATCATTCCTTCTCACGTCAGCTTCTGCAAAACTAAATACAAAATTATGTTTTATCATATTGTCAAATCCACGAGTCACTGTGAATGTAGCTGACTGTGTTTCTATAGTTACCAGCACATTCCACTGTTACCATGGTTACCGTGAATGTTTTTTAATGAGGTAACCCTATCTGTGTTGTTGCCTAGGCAACAGCTGCCCTGAGTTCCGCCCAGCCGGCCAGACTAATGAGATGCGTGGTGGGCGGGGCAAGGCTGGTCGATCAGGCCCCGCCCATTCTCAGGTGTCCTATCAGAGGATGGCGTTCACGGCACAGGTAGAAACACACATTTACTGGAGCTGTTCATAAACACTGATGGATTATGGATTGAAATACTGTTGGGACTGTTTTCTAGGAACCGTTGCGGGAACCTCTGGACATCCTGACGTCTATAGAGTACAGCAGGTGAACATCATCATCTGATACTTACTGTAGAGAAAATATGTATGTGTGTATGTATAGAAGTATGTATGTGTGTTTGTATTTATGTATGTATGCATGTGTGTATGTATGTATGCATGCATGTATGTGTGTATGTATGTATGCATGTATGTGTATGTATGTATGTATGCATGTATGTGTATGTATGTATGTATGCATGTATGTGTATGTATGTATGTATGCATGTATGTGTATGTATGTATGTATGTATGTATGCATGTATGTATGTATGTGTATGTATGCATGTATGTGTATGTATGCGTGTGTGTGTATGTATGTATGCATGAGTGTGTGTGTGTATGCATGCATGTGTGTATGCATGTATGTATGTGTGTGTGTGTGTGTGTGTGTGTGCATGTGTATGTATGTATGCATGTATGTGTCTATGTATGTATGTATGCATGCATGTGTGTGTGTGTGTATGTATGCATGCATGGATGTGTGTGTGTGTGTGTTTATGTATGCATGATTGTGTGTGTGTGTGTGTGTGTGTGTGTGTACTTATGCATGCATGTGTGTATGCATGTGTGTGTGTGTGTGTATGCATGCATGCATGTATTTATGTATGTGTGTGTATGTATGCGTGTGTGTGTGTGTATGAATGCATGTATGTATGTGTGTGTGTGTGTGTGTGTGTATGTATGCATGTATGTATGTATGTGTGTGTGTGTGTGTGTGTGTGTGTGTGTGTGTGTGTATGTATGCATGTATGTATGTATGTATGTATGCATGTATGTGTGTGTGTATGAATGCATGTATGTATGTGTGTGTGTGTGTGTGTGTATGTATGCATATATGTATGTATGTGTGTATTTATGCATGTGTGTGGTATGTATGTGTGTGTGTGTGTATGCATGTATGTACATTATGATTTGGTTGATGACAATATATCCATAAATTTATACTCCATTTCATAATGGCAGTTTTTAAACAATTACTTAAAATATCACACTTCATCACACATTTAGAAGAGCGACTGAAGTGTGTTCTGGTTTCAGATGTGAGCTGCAGCCTCGGCCCAGCCGTATCCCAGTGCGGAAGGACGTTCAGTCCGTTGTCGTCCCGCTCACGGGCCACGAGACGCACAACATGAGAGTGTGGAAACTGATCAAACCCGACATCAAGAAACATCCGGCGGGTCAGAGCCGGAGCTTTAATTAACCCTATAATGACGACTGCATCATATTTAATAAGCCTGTAAATGCTAGATTAGACCTTTTTTAGCACGTAAAAGTCTTTTAGTATATTTTTACAAACGTCCACCTTCAGCTCGAGTCTTTCTGCTGTGAAATCTTTACTGATATTTATCAAGTAAACGTAAGAATAACTTTGATATTGTTAGTAATATTTAAAGTGGACTGAAGCAAGGTTTACTTGATTATCCAGACATCATTTTATATAAAAGTCACGAGTATCAAATATAATCATGAGGCTTTTGAGGAGGGATTATTTGTTCATCTCTCAATCATCATTGTATTGCAGTGCATTATGTTGATCATAAAACTAAGCATTTAAATATCGTACTACACTGTTATTAAGATCTCATTGATTTACAAGCATCAGAATTTCATATAAATATCAGCATATGCATAAAATTGCATAGTTTTGGGCCTCTGAAAAAAACTGATGCATCAAATATGATACAAAACAAACTTCCATTTCAAATAATATAGACATTTCTGACTGTTACTCCATGTGTCAGGCTTTACAGGGTTAAACCTCGTGTTCTTGTCACACATTTTTCCGTCTCAACATGCTGATTATTTGTTGCTTGTGATTTGAATATTAATGCACGCTGCCGATGGATCCATTTAACTCAGAATCTGCTGTTTTTAGGTGTGTCTGGGAAAGACGGTTCATTGCGTCTGCTGAAGAGCTCTGGAGAGGCTAGAGATAAACACACAAACAGGTAACACACGACACACAGTAAAGGAAGGGTTTACAAAGTCTTGATGTTGTTTTCAGGCTCTACTAGAACAGGTTTTCCTGCTTGAATGTTGATTATTTTCCTCATATTCTCCATTGTTGCGGCTCCTCTCTTCCCAGTCTGTCAGTAACGCTCTGCGGTGCATTTCAAAAAAGCATCGTTAGCTAACTATAGTCACAAGTTTCGTCGTTATGAGCTGTTCAACGAGTCGGTGTTTCCCGAAACCATCGTTCTGACGAACATTCGCAAACAGCATCGCAAACTTGTGTGTTTGTAACGACAGATCTCGACCTGCGGTTAGAAATAGTTTATTGTTTTTATAACATGTGGACTCAATAAATCCTGATCTTGAGCAAAATAAGCAAGTTAACATTCAGTACAATCTGTATCTTTTATTTAGAATACATACAAATGTCATTTACGTTTAGTTTGTCAAGAGTGCTCCACAACGTAAGAACGAGCCTATGATTGAATCTGGAAATAAAGCAAAATAACTGAGAAAAAGGATAACTATAGAAATACATCTAGCATTAATTCGATCTCAAACAGATTCATTAACATTCATGACATCATTAACCAACTTTGTTGAACGACCAATTTGCGACAGTATGGTTTCGGGAAACAGTCGTGACTAGCTAGTTGATTTCTTCAAGGCTGTATCGCACTAGGGCTGCACGATTTGGGGAAAATGTCATATTGCGATTATTAAGGTTAATATTGCGATATAATAAACAAATGGTTCCATGTGTCAAATTGGTTGGTTCTCAAGGAAGATGCACACACAGATTAGTGATAATGTGTATTTCTCAACTCAAACTAGCAACAACAACTAAATGATTGATAACACCTATAATGATCAATAAGCCATTGATGTCTGGATACAATTTTTAAATTATATATATAGACCAATCCTTATTAAAGTTACAAAAGTTCTTTAGTCAAGAGCAGTGAGTGTTTTCTCTGTTCTTTGATTAACTTTAACGACAGAGATAATTAGTGGCTACTGTGTACTGTCCCTTTAAGAGCAGCCGCTGCTGACAGAGACGAGGATCTCACACGCGCCTCATTCTCTCACAACTTACGTCCATCATAAGACTGCTCTTATGTTATAAAGATACTCGACAAAAAAGACATTTTGGCATAATTGTGTGTGTTATTGTTCGTTTAAGCGCGAAAGAGAACTGTATTCTGGCGCGCGGTCTGTGTATGCACATGATACTGGCGCGCGTCTTTCTGTGAGTCAGAACTGAACTGGTCGGCTGGAGCAGTGTGTTGTGATTGGCAATTCCCGTATGCATGAACTGCAGCACTTTAATACTTAAAGTCTTTCATCTCAACAGATCTTTACCGACCTGAGGATCATCAGCCTCTACAGAAGATCCTCATCTTTAATAGTGACTGAAATGTGGTGCTTTCCCAGCATTCAGCTGTTTTAACCGTCCATAAACACAAACACTAAACCAACAACACACTGCACGTGTTGTGTTTCTATGGAAACCCTTTTAAGTGTGTGTGGCTTCGTTTTGTAATTGAACAATTATGTGGCAGATTTTATTTTGCATAGAATTGTGTTGCTTATTACAGTTCAGAAACCTGATCAAACTCAGTGTGAAATACTGAGAATTAAATGCAATTCTCTTTGAACTCTAGAAAGCAATAAACATAAATGTGTATTTACGAAAGAAATGCAGACTTCGTTATTCACATCAAGAAAAACACACGCACACAAATCCTCTCGCACTTTGACAATTTATTCCCATGATTTCCATACAAAACGCAGATTTACAGGCTGGATCATCCTCTGGTTCTCCCGGTTCACATCCTGCAAGAGCAAACATCAGTTTCCCATCAGACATGATCAGGTGTGTGTGTGTGTGTGTGTGTGTGTGTGTTCTCACCTCTCTGTCTCACTCCAGTTTCTTCGGGTTGTTCACAGCCACATAGTGATACAGAACCACCAGCAGGAATAGTGAAACGCCCAGCATGTTGGCGAATATGGCCAACTGTACATCAGTCACCATCACGCTGAAAAACACCAAGCGTTTACTGAGACCGGCCTTGCATTACACAACACTGTGCTACTGTACTATGGTATTACCTTCATTATAGCATCTATAAAAGCAAGTTCATTTTCAGGTAAAGCACAATAGAGTGCATTAGTGCTGCCCACTTTTTCCGGAAGTTATTTTTACCATTAATTTCTCCCCAAGAAAAATCAGCTACGAGGTGAATCATAACACTACAAACTATGATTTGAAGCAAAAAAGTATTTGAAAATCCAGACGTAACTGCTTTAGTGAGGAAAAGAACTACAATCCCACGAAGCATCGCCAAATCGAATTAGAAATATAGAAATATAAAACTACTGTTGATTATATCTATAGAAGCCATATAATTTACATGTATTGCAAAATATACATACAAACATTTAAGTATTTTGAGATCCAAATGCGTTATGGGAGTGAGCGGGGCTATTTTGGAGCGTGTTGCTTTTTTCGACTCTGATTGGTGTAATTTTCTGTACAGCATCATGGGTAATATAGTTTTTCCCACATGGAATTCTGTTGTTAAATACGATTTTTTTTTTTTTAAAGCTGAAATAATGCGGGCTGACGTATTTAGCAGAAGCAAATACCATCGATTAACAAAATGAATTTGAGTTTTTACTATTTGAACATGACTGCTAAACACCAGTATAACTATGAACGAGAAAATATATATAATAAAAAAAAAAATGGCAACTGCATGTACTTTATAGTGCAATTCAGATACCACGGTGCTAAAAGATTACATACTGATTTATAATGGTAATTAAATGGTATTTTAAGGTATTTAAAATACATCGCATGATTATCTTTCTGAAGTGCAACACACAACATGACCGTCATATTATGATCAAACGACATGAGAATACTCAAAAATCAAAAATGCTAATCGTGTAATTGATGCTTCCATGTATTACAGTTTAATCTACGGTATTACTCACATTTATTGAGCTGTCTGTGAGATGTTTATGATGAATCAATCTGCCCGCAACTCGAAAGTTTATGCGCTGCTGAATTCCGGGATTGAGACACGTCACGTACATACGGGTCTCTGAAGACGTCACATCCTGACTAAATCACTGATAATTCAATTCTTTATTTTCTATCTATCTTTTTTAACAGTTATCAATCTAATTAAGGAATGAATGTTTGTGTTTTTTATGTAAAAAAAAAAGTAAAATAATTGTACATTTTAAAACAATATTAAGCGAGTGTTCAGAGTGTTTCTCCTCCTGACCGTTAGAGGCGCTGATGGGATTCCAGACGCTCGAGTAGGCGCGAGTTCAAATATTCAAACTGGAGGCTTTACACAACAAAAACATCTTCAAAACAACAGATTAAGCATATAAACATCACTCCTTTATACATCAAGATACATATAACATATGTAAGTACCAATTGCTCCTCATAAACTGTTAGCGTTGCGATGTCAGAGTTGACATTATGTTTTGTTTACCTGAATAGTGGATACTTGTACTGTAATATGTTGGATTGGATAGGATATATATGTGTGTGTATATATATATATATATATATATATATATATATATATATATACTAGCATGCATATTGTATATGAATATACAAAAATACATAACTTATATATATATATATATATATATATGTGTGTGTGTTTGTGTGTGTGTGTATAGGCAAGGCAATGTAATTTTATTTATATAGCAGATTTCATACACTATGGTAATTCAAAGTACTTTACACAGAAAGGAATTAAAAAAATAAAAGCAAGGAAAATTAAAACAGTTATAAAAGGAATTAAAAGTGATATAAAGATGATATATAGATAAACTTCTCATCTGGCAAAACATCGGTGTATCATTTTTCACAGCTCCCAGTCTTTATATATATACATGCATGCATACATTATATAACATTTATGTATCTTTGTATATGAATATACAAAGTGATCATAGATGTACGAGCTGTAGATTGCAATATTCATTTGCATTTACATTTATGCATTTGGCAGATGCTTTTATCCAAAGCGACTTACATTGCATTCCAAGGTAGACATTTACATTGTTATCAGTTCTTGCTTTCCCTGGGAATCGATCCCATGACCTCGGCGTTGCAAGCGCCAGCGCTCTACTGTCCGCGCTACAGGAAAGCTTGTATCCATCGAAAATGCAAAGAAATATTCATCGAGGTCTCGTATGTTATTGATGTGTTTGTCTCTGAAGGTCATGGGTGTTTCTGAGCTCTGGTCGATTCTGGAGCCGGTCCGGCAGTGTGTCCCGCTCTACAGTCTGTCAGGGAAAACCCTCGCCGTGGATCTCAGCCTGTGGGTCTGTGAGGCCCAGCATGTGCAGGGCATGATGGGAAAAGTCACAAAGCCGCATCTCAGGTGAGTCTGAAATGGCATCTATTAGAGCGGCACGATTAATCGCACTGAAACCGCACGCGATTTGGCAAAGGCTGAGATTATTTTAAACTCTGTTTGTCTGTGCAGCGGCTGATCGGTAGTAAATGCTCCATCTGAACACCAGAGGGCGTCACACACACACACACACACTCCATCTGAACACCAGAGGGCGTCACACACACACACACACACTCCATCTGAACACCAGAGGGCGTCACACACACACACACACACTCCATCTGAACACCAGAGGGCGTCACACACACACACACACACTCCATCTGAACACCAGAGGGCGTCACACACACACACACACACCCACACACACACACTCCATCTGAACACCAAAGGGCGACACACACACACACACACTTCATCTGAACACCAGAGGGCGTCTCACACACACACACACACTCCATCTGAACACCAGAGGGCGACACACACACACACTTCATCTGAACACCAGAGGGCGTCACACACACACACACCCACACACACACACACTCCATCTGAACACCAAAGGGCGACACACACACACACACACTTCATCTGAACACCAGAGGGCGTCTCACACACACACACTCCATCTGAACACCAGAGGGCGACACACACACACACTTCATCTGAACACCAGAGGGCGTCACACACACACACACCCACACACACACACTCCATCTGAACACCAAAGGGCGACACACACACACACACTTCATCTGAACACCAGAGGGCGTCACACACACACACACCCACAGACACACACTCCATCTGAACACCAGAGGGCGTCACACACACACACTCCATCTGAACACCAGAGGGCGTCACACACACACACACCCACACACACACACTCCATCTGAACACCAGAGGGCGACACACACACACACTTCATCTGAACACCAGAGGGCGTCTCACACACACACACACACACACACACACACACACACACTCCATCTGAACACCAAAGGGGGGCCATTACACACACACACACACACACACACACACACTCCATCTGAACAGCAGAGGGCGACACACACACACACTTCATCTGAACACCAGAGGGCGTCACACACACACACACCCACACACACACACTCCATCTGAACACCAAAGGGCGACACACACACACACACTTCATCTGAACACCAGAGGGCGTCACACACACACACACCCACAGACACACACTCCATCTGAACACCAGAGGGCGTCACACACACACACTCCATCTGAACACCAGAGGGCGTCACACACACACACACCCACACACACACACTCCATCTGAACACCAGAGGGCGACACACACACACACTTCATCTGAACACCAGAGGGCGTCTCACACACACACACACACACACACACACACACACACACACACTCCATCTGAACACCAAAGGGGGGCCATTACACACACACACACACACACACACACACTCCATCTGAACAGCAGAGGGCATCTCTCACACACACACACATACACAAACACACTCCATCCTTCCTGTCGGCCACTGTAACTTCTGTTGGGTGCGATTCACAACCTCACCACTAGGTGCCGCTAAAAACCACACACTGCAGCTTTAAAATGCGATTATATGGAGATTGCGATTAATCGTGCGGCTCTAGTCGCTCACATGATGACGTGTGTCATATACAGGAATCTGTTCTTCCGCGTGTCTTCGCTCACTCTGACGGGTGTGAAGCTGGTGTTTGTGATGGAAGGTGAAGCTCCCCGAATTAAAGCCGAAACCATGAGCAAACGCACTGAGATGAGATTCGGCGGCCCGAAGCCCAAGAGCGTCACGAAACCAGCAGCTGCCAAAAACACCAGCAGGGGCCGGTTCAAGGCCGTTCTCAGAGAGGTGTGTATGCGCTACTATCACATGTAGCTAATTTGCATAATCCCCGCCTCTGGTCCTGATTGGCTGAACAGCGTCTCTTAGCTCCGCCCTCAAACACTGTAGTGTATCTGAGACTGGAAGAGTTTGGTTCGTGTTGTTCGTGTGGAGAAGACGCTGTTTTCTGAGATTGATACGGTAAAACACACGCCATCGTTACTGTTCGTATCACTAGGCGCGTTTCCATTACCCTTCAAATTGCGCAAATTGAAATTGCGAATTGAATATACACCTAATGGAAACACGTCAATTCCGCAAAATTTATCGCAAAAAAGTTTTTACGCTCGCATGAGGTGGTTTTTCAGGCAATTCGAAAAAGAAATATTTCGAAAAACTGCAATGGAAACAGTTTTTGCGCATTTACAGTCACCTGACGTACAAGACGCGGTGTGTTTGGACAGAATACGAGACAGAGTTCTTTATTAAACTCATAAAAGACAAAAGAATTACAGGAATACTGGATTCTAAACCTCAAAGAAATGCCACAATCAAGACCTCGAAGCAGAAATGAGTGAGAAACACCCAGAAACTCCTCATATGAGCCGCTCTCAAATATAAGGGTCTTTCCTTGCCATTAATGCTGGATAACACACATATGTCTCCTTCGATTAAAAATAATGGCCAGTGCAGTGGCTGAGATATACGTAAACCATATAAACCAACATCCGTCGCCATGATTTTTGGAATGACTTATCGTGAGAGGAAAAAAAAAACTTTTTAGTTGCATAACATCGGTTAATGGAAATGCCGTCATTTTGCAATAGTTTTTTGTCGACATTTCTGTTATGGAAACGCGCCTACTGTGACTATCAAGAGCTGAGATTCAGATATGATAATGAGTGTTTGCTTTCTGACCAACCACAGAAGAGCAGCTCTCAGAGAGGCGGAGCTTAGAGAGACTGAATCTCCGAATGAACCGTTTCAGACACTGAGAGAAAATGAGGTGATGCTGAAATAAATATTATGAGGAAATTAGTGTTTTTTGATCTTAAGTGCATGTGAACCTGTTGTTGGAGACGCCAAAACACAAATAGGAAGCTTTAACCCTTGTGCATCAATAAAAAAAGGTTACACATAGGTACATAGTGGACAAAAATGTCCGTGTCAAAAAACTGTCATACAAATTTGAAGCAGGTAGGTTTAAGTTTATGAAAAGGATTTATGAACATTATTTTGATATAGAATTTATATTTTATGAAACATGTTGAACTCTAAAACTGCTAGAACATCAAAGCCATTAATCTAAACAAGTTGTGTTCCATATTTGAGGCTGATATCTCCAAAAATGAGCTTTCAGTGAGAGTGTGTTTGGGCGCAGGAACAGACTTTCCCCATTAGATTCAGTAAAACTCTGGGACACAGTGGTTGAGTGTGGTATTTGCAACACACACACACACATTTTTTTTATTACACATACAAACCACACTCTGACATTCTCACACACACACACAATTATCGCTGCATAATTTATCCAATTGTCTCTATAACACACAGAAGCAGAAAACAAGAATAAAGCAAGTTATTGCTCTATAGGCTAAACTTGAGAAAAATGGCTCCATCTGGTAAAAAAATTGTAAAAAATACAATTCTGAAGCCTTGGCAACAGAATGAAAGCCTCTTAACAAAGATTGCATCATTTTATAGTTAAATGGCCATGGGATTAAAAATTGCAGTTTTAATGGGTTTCAATGGGGAAATTTTTGTCCTGAGAGGAACTATTGTGTGTTTCTAGTGCAAAATAGATTTTTTAAAGGAAATGGGGGTGAAATAGTACAATTCTAATATAAATACACACCTGTGCCAAAATGTATCCAGTTGGCATTAACACAGGCAAAATTATCCAAAAAAGAAATTTAAAAACTGAAAAAGACAAAAATGTCCACAAGGGTTATAGCAGCAATAATCCCCCGATCCCGCTTGAATCCCTGTTCTCTCAGTGTGCGCAGATGTTGGACTGTCTGGGTGTGCCGTGGGTGACGGCGGCGGGAGAAGCGGAGGCCATGTGTGCGTTCCTGGACGCGCAGGGCTTCGTCGACGGATGCATCACTAACGACGGCGATGCGTTTCTGTACGGCGCTCGGACCGTCTACAGGAACTTCAACATGAGCACTAAGGTTCCCTCTCACGCTAAACATCTAAACACACGCTCTCATCTCATGTGTGTTTAAAGGGATAGTTCACCCAAAAATGTAAATTCTGTCAGTATTTACTCTCCCTCATGTTGTTCAACCCCGTAAGACCTTCGTTCATCTTCGCAACACGAATTAAGATATTTGTGATTAAATCTGAGAGCTGGATCACTCCTCCATAGGCTTCTAAGGGATTGACACTTGTTCCCCGAAAAGTTATTAAAAACATCGTTAAAATAGTCCAAGTGACTACAGTGACTCAATCTTAAAGGGTTAGTTCACCCAAAAATGAAAATTATGTCATTAATGACTCACCCTCATGTCGTCCCAAGCCCGTAAGACCTCCGTTCATCTTTGGAACACAGTTTAAGATATTTTAGATTTAGTCCGAGAGCTTTTTGTCCCTCCATTGAAAATGTACGTACGGCACACACTCTTTGTCCAGAATGGAAATAAATACATCATCAAAGTAGTCCATGTGACATCAGTGGGTTAGTTAGAATGTTTGGAAGCATCGAAAATACATTTTGGTCCAAACATAACAAAAACTACGACTTTATTCAGCATTGTATTGTCTTCCGGTTCTGTTGTTGATCCGCGTTCACGATTCCGCAGTGACGCTGCTGACGTAAGACGCTGATGACGTGTTATCTGGTGCGCCCGAGCTTCGTTTACAGTTTGAGGGAGACGGGCGCTGTATTCAAGCTATTCTACATTGTTTGTATTTTTGTATTGCTATATTTTTTTTTAAAATGGTGCGTAGGTGTGCATGTCGCGGATGTCCTAATCTCCAGATAACACGTCATCAGCGTCTTACGTCAGCAGGGTCACTGCGGAATCGTGAACGCGGATCAACAACAGAACCGGAAGACAATACAATGCTGAATAAAGTCGTAGTTTTTGTTATGTTTGGACCAAAATGTATTTTCGATGCTTCCAAACATTCTAACTAACCCACTGAGGTCACGTGGACTACTTTGATGATGTATTTATTTCCATTCTGGACAAAGAGTGTGTGCCGTACGTACATTTTCAATGGAGGGACAAAAAGCTCTCGGACTAAATCTAAAATATCTTAAACTGTGTTCCAAAGATGAACGGAGGTCTTACGGGCTTGGGACGACATGAGGGTGAGTCATTAATGACATAATTTTCATTTTTGGGTGAACTAACCCTTTAAGTTTATCAAGCGACGAGAATACTTTTTGTGCGCAAAAACAAACTAAAATAACGACTTTATTTCAACTATTCATTTCCTTCTCTGTGGGCCTCGAGTGAGTTAGCGTAGTGTGATAGCGTAGAGCTACGTCACACGTAGGCTCACTATTGGCCGACGCTGGTCATGTGTGTGATGCGTGTGACGTACAACACAGAAGCGCTGCGCTGTTACACTAGTGAACTCACTCGAGGCCCACAGAGAAGGAAATGAAGAGTTGAAATAAAGTCGTTATTTTTGTTTGTTTTTGCGCACAAAAAGTATTCTCGTCGCTTGATAAACTTAAGATTGAGCCACTGTAGTCATTTGGACTATTTTAACGATGTCTTTAATGACTTTTCGGGGAACAAGTGTCAATCCCTTAGAAGCCTATGGAGGAGTGATCCAGCTCTCAGATTTAATCAAAAATATCTTAATTTGTGTTCCGAAGATGAACGAAGGTCGTTTTACGCACAACTTTTATAATTAACTATTAACTATTTATAATTTTCGAGTTTCACCTGTATATATGAACTAAATGAGTAACTCATAATCATCATGTATAAATAAAGCTTGACTGGCGTCCCGCAGGATCCGCAGGTCGACTGCTATCGGATGTCCCGCGTTCAGGAGGAGCTCGGCCTGTCCCGGGAGACGCTCGTGGGTCTGGCCCTTTTCCTGGGATGCGATTATATCCCGAAGGTACAAACGGCAGAACCGAGAAAACAAAGATTACCGTGAAGTGCTGAAACTCTGAGTGTGTGTCTGTGTTTGTGTGTTTGTGCAGGGCGTCGCTGGAGTCGGGAGAGA
>JAPDVR010000006.1:2138841-2226341 GCA_026230005.1 Gila orcuttii
GGAGGGTTTCCTGTTTGGAAGGACTGGGATCAAAGAGCAACACTCTGGAAGTTTGAGCTCAGAAGCTCTCTCACACACACACACACTCTCACACACACATTCACACACACTCACATTCAGACACACACACAGACGCTTTGATTACGCGAGGTGTCGCACAGAAGTCGTCGTCCTGAACCAAAACTGCCTCTGTTAAGAATATTCCTGTGAACTGATGTTTCATTAAACTCCACAATAAATAGAAATGTCGTCTTGGAAATAAACTGAAACGAAATGATTAACTGGAAATAAATAATAAAAATAAAGTACACCTTAATAGCAAGATTTTAAGAAAAACAAAGCACTACTAAAAGGACAAAACAGCATACCAAAGTCACTAAAATTAAACTAAAATTAGTGTGAAAAAAAGAGCTAATTCAAATTGTTAATAAAATCTTAAATAAGTGCTGTGCAGTTTGATATACAATAAATGTTAACGGAAATTAAAAATATATATATAAAAATGTAAAAATAAATATAATATTAGAAAAATTATTTCAGTTAGTTGCAACATTTCAATTTTTTTTATTTAGTTTAAATTGAAGTAAAAAAAACTAAATAGACTAAAATAACACCAGTCGACATTTATGGCAAAAAGACCCCCTAAAAAACAAATTACATTTAAATAAATAATAAATGTTAGTTAAAATAAAATAAACGTTAATGAGGAAAAATTCTATATATTATTATATATACTCATTTTTTTAAATGTCAAAATAAATATTTTTTTATTTCAGTTATTTTCCTAACTAATTTTCATTTAGTTGAAGTTGAAGTATAAAATTACTAAAATAAGCAGAAATTAAATAAAAAGTAAATTGACATATTTTTAAAAAAGTAAATATGACATTAAGAAAATGAAAACATAAAATTTTATTAAAAATATGAATAAATGCCACAATAGTGTAATAATGATGCAACAAACACGAGTCGACATTTGTGGCAAACAAACTCATTCCTCGTCGTTCTTTAAGCACAAGATTTTGATTATTGTAACCCAAGCACAGAAAATAAAGGGAATAGTTGAAATCATTTCCTGTTGTAATGCCACCAAATACAAACAATGTTTAAGTTACAAAAACAGCATATTTTTTAATTAATGTTTAAAGGAAGAAAGGTCATATTTGAAGTCATTGTGACCAAACTTTATATCCGATTGAAACGACTCCTCAAACGAGACAAGATGTCAGACGGGACTTGAATACAAGTTTTATTAGGGCACCGATAAATCATTCATAATAAACACTGTTGTAAAAATAAACATTTTATTTTCATTTAGTTTAAGTTGAAGTATGAAAGTTACTAAAATGAAAAGGCGATGCGTTTAAATACAACCTATATATGTATATGTTTATTTATAAAAGCATCAAGATTTTTAATTATTTCATAGCATATAAGGAGCAATTTCTTGACAGTAAAATATTCATAGCCAAGCAATAACTACAACCAACCAGTGATTTTGATGTTTGTGTGTGTGTGTGTGTGTGTGTGTGTGTGTGTTTGTTTTTTTGTGTGTTTTTTTGTGTGTGTGTGTGTGTTTGTGTGTGTTTGTGTGTGTGTGTTTGTGTGTGTTTGTGTGTGTGTGTGTGTGTGTGTGTGTGTGTGTGTGTGTGTGTGTGTGTGTGTGTGTGTGTGTGTGTGTGTGTGTGTGTGTGTGTGCAGAAAAGAAGCCGAAAGCGAAGAAAGAGAAGCCGGCTGATTCCCATGATGCCGTGTCGGATCTGTTTGCTCAGATGTGTCTTCAGACCGACACTGATCCAGATGCCGGATTTACCCAGAAACAACCACAACCTGAGATCCCAAAGATCCCAGTCCAGCGCTCTCCGCCTTCCCAGAATTCCCCTTCCGAGTCGGCTCTGATTGGCCAGCTGCATCTCAGCACTATAGACTGGGATTCTTCCTCGTTCACGGCTTCTCCCGACCCGAGATCTGCGGAAAACGCAACTCGCTGTCTTAAAGACTGGATCATGATGAAAAACACCCATCCGAAGAGTCCTGAACCGATCCGTCCAATCCCATCAGCTCCGTCTGCAGATACAAAACCCAGAACCACTACAAACCCGAAGCAGAATCCCACCGGAAAACCTGCAGAGAAGGTGTGTAAGACGGTGTGTAAGACGAGTGTGTGTGACAGCGACGTGGAGAACCAACCCGGAACAAAGCCCCAAAACAAAGTCATGGTCAAATCCGTCAAAATTACCCAGAAATCCAACATAATAACCCAGAAATCGGACAAAATAACCCAGAAATCGGACAAAATAACCCAGAAATCGGACAAAATAACCCAGAAATCCGACAAAATAACCCAGAAATCGGACAAAATAACCCAGAAATCTGTCAAAATAACCCAGAAATCACCCAATGATGACCAGATGAGGATTAGAACCCCAGAAAAACAGTCGTTCAGACCGGCGAGTCTTATCCAGGTGCATCATGGGAAGTGTGACGAGGAGGATTCGGACTCTTCGGTGGACAGTCCTCGACCGCTGGCGGAGAGACTGAAGATGAGATTTGCAAAGTGAGTGATGAAGCTCAAGTGAGACTGACAATAATGTTTAACATTTAAATTTGTGAATAAATTTGTTGTTTTTTAATGTGTGTGTTGGTCATTTCTAAAATGTACCTGTTTTTTTTTCTCACTTTATTGTGATTTTCTCCACATAAACAAAATACATCACACAATTACAGATACCATTGAAATATCACGTTTATGTATTTATAGTCCTTAGTAAGTATAATAATTCCATCTCAGGACAGAGACAGAACAAGGTTAAAGTTATGAAATAATAAAAAGGAGATATGAAATTATGGATGTGTCATATGATGCAAATTATGTTCAAACCAGCATTCCACATGAATTCAAAATAAAGGAAAGGAGAAAACAAATGAATAGCCTTTATTCTGTGTATATTTATTCATTGTAGTTTGAATTAGCCGTTATTTGTACATTTGTGGTTAATATTCAGTCATTCCCTATTAAATTCAAGTGCATTATTATTCAAATATGTACATTTTTAAAAAGCGCAGATTGCAGTAAAGAACGAATCTTCCTCTTCTGCTGACAACTGTCAGAATAACAGGATAAAAGTAACAGTGTGGTCCTAATAAGGGCATAAACGCCTGCACTTCCTCTCAGGCCTTGATCATGAGTGACAGGTGTCACACCTTCCAAGACATGAAAGATCTGACAGCTGCGACACACACACACACACACACGTCAGACATCAGCGCACACACTGTTTATTAGGGATTCATTCCTCAAGAACTTACATATGGGGGAATTTAGAAATCATTCAAGAATGTGTTTTAATAGAGTTAAACTTTTAAGAGCGCTGGACATTTGTGGCAAAAAGACCCAATAAAAAACAACACATTTAATTAATAAATGTCAAAAAACACAGAAAAATTACATATAGACTATATATATTAGATTTAAATGTTTTTTGGATTTCTCTTTTTATCACTCTAAATCAGAAAAATACTGTCAACAGACAGAAAAAAAATACATTTTCACCTTTTTTTATGAATAAAACATAAAATCAGGGAAATTATATAAGAAACAAAACCCCCTCAGTGAAATTCTCTCTCTCTCTCTCTCTATATATATATATATATATATATATATATATATATATTAATTGTCCCTTATTAATATATATATTTAAAGTAAAATGTAAAAATAAATATAGAAAACTTTATTTTATTTCAGTTATTTGCAAAGCTAATTTTCATTTAGTTCAAGTTGAAGTACTTTTAACTTCTAATAATTCTAAATTCATAAAAATCATTCAAATCAGGAAAGCATTCTTTGCACTTATTATTTGCCATTTATATTTACAATTTTTATAATAAGGAATGACTGTCCCCAATACTGCAGTCATTACCATCAAACCAAGTATTTCATAGAAAAATAATGTTTTTAATATTTATTTGGGGAAAAAATTATATATATTTTTATCTTCACAATATAAAAAAATACACAAGGCCACGATAAGATGAGAGGTTTTATTTTTCAAGATGTGTATGTGAAAGTGTCTCTTCCCAAGGAAACTATGTTAATTATAAGTGCAGCATGTGTGAAGTTGTGTGATTCTCTGAGCTTTTGCGCTCGTCTGATCGCATCAATCTGCTAATTGTCGCCGTGTCGACTTAAAGACTCATTTCCCACAAAAGGGGAATCTAATTATTTTCTTTTCACTTACACATTATCCGCCAACATCGCCTTATTCGCACCCGGGTGTCAAGAAGCGCGCGCGTCCCTCAGCCTTCTGCGCATGCGCGCGCCTCTCTTTGAACCTCGCGCTCGTAAAGTTCTCGGGTATAAAAGAGACGTTTTGTCACCCAGGATGGATGGATAATCTGAACGAGGACATGGCGCGAATCGATGTTGATGTGTATACGGCCAAAGTTTTGTCCCAGTGGGACTGGAGCAGAGAAGAGGACCGGGCGTTTGGCGACTCTTGCAGCGCGTCCTCACCGGAGTCCGCGTGCTCGTCCCCGGACGCGCGCTCCAGCAATAGCAGAGGATGCGAGTCGCAACTGAAGCCCAAAGTGAAGATGAGCGTGAAAAGGAGAATGAAGGCCAGCGAACGGGAGAAGCTGCGCATGCGCAGTCTGGCGGAGGCTCTTCATCAGCTCCGGGATTACCTGCCACCGGTGTACAGTAGGAGAGGACAACCGTTAACCAAGATACAAACCCTCAAATACACCATTCAGTACATTAAAGAACTCTCCAGCATCCTCGACCAGCAATCTGCGCATGCGCGGCGCTGACGGGACCAACATCCATAGACCAGCATCAACGACAACCCTTTCCCACAAAAGACGTCTCTCTCTGTGTTGTGTGTTTTGATCTGGTCACGTCAAACACATGATCAGCGTGAAACTCAGTGGAACAGCTTGTTGTTTGTCAAGCTACATCTTCAAATTAGTTAGCTTTGAAGAAGCTAGCTACACGAAAAATTGGTCATTTTACTAGCCACTAGCCAGACCGATAAACAAACAGACCGGAAGTTAATTTAGGGCCAGAGGCGTAACCGTGGCAACGCGCGTGCGTTTGATGAACCTTTTGTGCAATGGAAATATTCTAATGGATTTCGAAATTCTTCGTGGAATCGCCCAGCTATCAGGGAATGTTCTCACAACTTTCACTTTTCACTGTTAAGGTGATTTAAATAATCATCTTTATGATGTTGTTTTACCTGAATAACGTTCTCTTAAAGGGACAGTGCACGCAAAAATTCTTTATGTTATTTGTACTCGACGAATGTTCTAAGAATTTCTTCTGGGTTATGAGAATGTAATCGTAACGTTTTTAAACTATGCAATTGAAAACGTTTTAGAAACATTGCAAATCACTGTTCCCACAATGTTTTTTTTTAGAACATACATTTGTTAGCTGGGCATGGATGCCGATACAGAATCTTTATTTTTGACAGCTGATTTAGATTTTAGGCTGCTTTTGTACAGATTTTTATTTTTTTGTTTATCCACTCTCATGTTTTACTGATGTAAATATTTCTTGCTGATGCTTGAGTGGAATGTCGATGTCTAATATTAAGAGTGTCTTTTAAATTTAAATTGCTGAATAAACATCTTGTTCGGTTTGATGTAAACTGTTTTTTGTATTTCATGTCAAGATAAAAGTGGATTTGAAACTACAACGTTCAAATATGTTTAATACTTTTTTATGTATTTTTTTTTAATTAAGAAATACCAAAATATTAAAATAAGATGGCATTCAATTTACAGACAACTTACTCAATATCACAAGGGCTTAGACAGAAAAATAAGTAAAAATAAATTAATATACAAATAAATAAAGCAAGAAAATATCTGCACAGTTTCTAAAGTAATAAATAAATAATAACCCTTCAAAAAACAAAAACCTCCATATCATTTAATATAAGATTATCAATTTTTAGTTTTTTGACAGGGCTTGTAGACATTTTGCCAAATAGTTCTTAAAGACTACAAAAAGGAGAGATAAAAAGGATTAAAAATGTTTATCAATAAAACCTGTTTACGCACAACAGCGATTATCATGACGTAGTTCTTGCGACAAGAGCACTGGCCAATCACAGCGCGCCTGTGTTCGGTGTGGGCGGGGCCTCGCGGTACAATGACGCTCTGACAAAGAGAATCTCAGCGCTCGATGTGACGGTGCGGCGCGAGCCGCCATTTCAAAGCCGAATAACGCGCGAGGTCTCACGATTTAATAGGCGGATGCCTATTTTTTTTAGACTACAGTGCATAACACTTTATATTTTTAAGGCTCGTTGTTTAGAAGAGCTCTCAATCTCATAAGGTAAGTCACGGAAGAAGCGCTATGAGCTCGAAATAGAGCGTTTGAGTGTTTAATGTCGGTGAGGCGAGCCGCTAAATCCCACATTCGCCTTCGTTAATTCTATTAAATATCTTCAGTTATTAGCATTTAGCTAGCTGGTAATATGTGAGAGTTCATTGTTTATTTGTGTCCTCGGCTGATGATTTCGTTCAGCTGCGATTATGGCGACAGAATATTTTTTTTAATCTCGGAATGTGTGAAATTAATGAATTAAGAGCTTGTTAATCTTAATAAAATCAAATTTATGTTATTTTGTGGGCCTAAACACACTTTCAGTAACAATAATCATCATATTAATGTATAATAACATCATAAACACCGAGCAAATACATGATTTCATAATATCCTTTAAATTGCATATACTACACGTAAATAGAAAAATGGACTATATATTGATGATATCGTGCACTCAGGGGTGTATGCAAATTTACATAGAAATATTGAAATAGAAAAATGGATAATTTATATTGATGATATAATCGTGCACTTAGGGGTGTATGCAAATTATTATCCAATAAATGCTCTCTGCTTTAAGAAACCCCTCCTACCAGTATCAGGTAGCAATTCAGGGTGTAAATTAAAGCCTAATTAAAATATTAATTATTTATAAATATATTTGATATGCCCTGCCTCAAATTCCTGAAATTTCACCAGCCATGAACTGTTAAAATGGTCTGTTCTTTCTCAATATCTTGAGATGTTTTCTCTCATGCATCGTTTCCATTAGCAAAATCTTCTGCGTTTTTTTAGAGATGCTTCATTTTACAGTTGGCCGTGTGCGTTCACACTATTAATACATGGCTTGTGCCCTGAAATCCCCGTGGCCCAGATCAGCTGCTTATATCCCAGCAGGCCGTGCGATGACGGATGTTCTGGCATGTTAAGCTCGTCGTGTGGCTTTAACAGGGTGGCGTCCATGTGTCCAAAGGAAAACCGTCAAACATTTGACATTGGCGCTTGAACGTTTCCAATCTGGATTTGGGTCAAAGGTGTAGGTTTTAGGAATGGTGTGAAGGCAGGTGTTGTGTGTTCATAGTGTTTGCTACTGAAAATGCTATTATATACGACTGATAGGCATCAATTCTCAGCGTACACTTAAAAAGTACCACTATTTTTCAGATGGATGCCGAAGCGGAGCAGGTGGAGGAGACGACAGAAGTGATGGAGGCCACAGAAACGCCCTCGCAAGAGGAGCCTTCGTCTGACAACAAGTTCAGGTAGGTCACATGACCAAAGCTTCTACTGTCATTGGTTATTCTCATCTACCTATTTTCCACCTACCTATTTTTATGCAAATTTTGGGATGTCGCATATAAAAAAGCTGGATAGAAACATAAAATGGACAATTGAGTCGTATATTTTTTTATCTGATAAGAAGATGTGGATAAACTACGACGGAAACACATTTACTGAATAAAATCCTTTTTTTTAAAAACTCAGCAGAGGCTGTGATTGGATAACTGGAGTAACCAGTGGACCAATGGCATCGCAGCATCTTAAATGTTGGTTTGGTGTTTTCTGAAATGATTGGAAGTCTGTCATCAGAATGATTTGTGTTAATTCCCTCCAGAAGCGCCTCACACTTCGTCTGACGCTCTGAGACACACTCATTTATGATGGACGGAAAAACAGCCCGATTGCAGTTTTAATTACTGATATTCTGTACCAATTTCCCTGGAAGGGGCGATTTTGTTCTCTTGAACACATGCTGCTTTATTTGCAAATGTTGTATGTGATATTCCAAGTTGAATTCACCGCATAGCTACTGTTATTGAGTTAAATAGTGACATTGTCTTCTGTAGAACTCGTTTCATAATTGATAAACTTTGCGCAGTTATTGAAATGAACTGAATAATGACTTTTTAGAGAATTTGTCTCATTTGAAGTTGATTCCTAATTATTACTGTTATTACTGCTTTGAAATCGTTGAAATGAAGGTATAATGTGTCTAGGTTTGGTTCTGGTTATTTTCAGGGGTCGTGGGATGAAGTTTCGTGGCAGAGGTGGCCGGATGGGCCGTGGGATTCGTGGTGGACGTGGGATGATGATGATGATGAAAGGCTTCAGACCCCCGGGTCACATGAGAGGAAGAGGCCGCGACGGGTTTACCAATGGATTTGGACCCATGAGGTCCTGCCGAACTGTTCTTGAGTCTTTTCTTAAAGGGATAGTTCACCCAAAAATGAAAATTAGCCCATGATTTTCTCACCTTCAAGTCATCCTAAGTGTGAATGACATTCTTCTTTTAGACGAACACAATCGGAGGTATATAAAAAAAATGTCCTGGCTCTTCCAAGCTTTATAAAGGCAGTGAATCGCCGTTTAAGTTTTGAAGTCCATCAAAGTGCATCTATGCATGATAAAAGTGCATCTATCCATGATAAAAGTGCATCTATCCATGATAAAAGTGCATCTATGCATGATAAAAGTGCATCTATGCATGATAAAAGTGCATCTATCCATAATAAAAGTGCATCTATCCATCATAAAAGTGCATCTATTTATGATAAAAGTGCATCTATCCATGATAAAAGTGCATCTATCCATGATAAAAGTGCATCTGTCATCTGTCCATGATAAAAGTGCATCTATCCATGATAAAAGTGCATCTATGCATGATAAAAGTGCATCTATGCATGATAAAAGTGCATCTATGCATGATAAAAGTGCATCTATCCATCATAAAAGTGCATCTATCCATCATAAAAGTGCATCTGTCCATGATAAAAGTGCATCTATCCATGATAAAAGTGCATCTATCCATGATAAAAGTGCATCTGTCATCTGTCCATGATAAAAGTGCATCTATCCATGATAAAAGTGCATCTATGCATGATAAAAGTGCATCTATGCATGATAAAAGTGCATCTATGCATGATAAAAGTGCATCTATCCATAATAAAAGTGCATCTATCCATCATAAAAGTGCATCTGTCCATGTTAAAAGTGCATCTATCCTTGATAAAAGTGCATCCATGATAAAATGGGGGGTTAATAAAGGCTTTCTAAAGTGAAGTGATGCGTTTGTGTAAGAAAAATATCCGTATTTAAAACTCTAAAATAACTAGCTTCCGGCAGACGGCCGTACGCATCGATTTACTACGGCGAATATTTCTTCATTTATATGAAGAATGTCCTACACACCTAGCATGACTTGAGGGCGAGTAAATCATGGGCTAACGTTCATTTTTGGGTGAACTATCCCTTCAAATAATTTTAATGAACTCGTTTATGAAAACAGCTGTTCTCTGTTGCAGGAGAGGCATGGGAAGGACGTGGCCGTATCCGGACATGCGTGGCCGTCGAGGTCGAGGCGGGCCGATGGGGATGAACTTGGGTCCGCCACCGCCTCCGCCTCCGCCTCCACACATGCACATGAGAGGACCTCCACCACACATGCACAGGTGTCCACACCACTCCGGCAAACAGCGGAGGAGCGCGGTTCATATGTGCTGCATTCACCCAGATGTGCCTTTGTTTAATAGTATCTAGGGCTGGGTTGACTATCGATTTCTTGATTTTAAAGTCCCCCTGTAGTCGGTATTTATATCCCTTAAAACTCATCTTTGATCAACAAAATTACATATTTAAGCGTCATTAATTCTTAATGCCTTAAAATATCTTGAATGTAACTCGACACCCTTGCCTCATTTAGTATTTGCGGTTCTATGAATATGCAAATGAGCCCCGCCTCCACTCACTCACTCAGCTCAGAGATCCACTCGTTGACGATCATACTTTGATCTGATTGGTTACAAGGTAGTTTGTGACGTCAGAAACACCAGCGATTTCAAACCGTGTTTTTGAGACTGTCTTTGGTTCACTGCAGTTTTAAGGAGAAAATACTCTGCAATGCTGTCGACTTATGAATTTACACATGATTTGTCTTAAAGCATATTAAAAACACCAACGTCTAAAAGTGAAACTCTTCCTGAGTCTCTCCGTAAGGCTGCATTCGCTACTGGTTATTTCTGAGTGAGATTATTGATGAGTTTTGTTATTGCTGGAGTTTCTGAAGTTCGTGTAAAGACTCCGCCCTCTTCTGAATGGAGGCGGAGCTGCAGCTGATTTGCATTTAAAGGGACACACACAAACGGCGTGTTTTTGCTCACACCCAAAAATGAGCAAATTATAATAGAGCTATTATAAATGATCTGGGGATTTTGAGCTGAAATTTCACAAACACATTCTGGGGACACCATAGATTTATATTACATCTTGTGAAAAGGGGCATAAAATGTCACCTTTAAGTCACTTCCGTGTTGGTTTTGAAGAGATAGACAAATTCTGTGGTTGGGAAAAAATGTGTCTACCCTTTTAAATCAATCTTTAAATTTTAATTTTATCAGGACACACTTTTAAGGACATATCTATGGATCCAGAATGTATTTAGCAATTTTTAGCACAAGTACATTTAAATAATCTTTTATAGAATTGTACTTTTTTTTTGGTACATGTACTTATTTATTTGTATTCTTTATTATTATATTTTATTTATTTGTTTGTCTAAGTTTGTTTTAATTATGTTATACTTATAATATTATGTAGTTAAATGTTTAATATGTATCTGCCATGTAATAGCCGGTGATGCTGATATGGCAATAAACTCAAATACTTGTACTTGTTCAAGAGAGAAAGACTGAAAGGTTTCCACTTGGTGTAAAGTGTGTGTTTATGGTTTCAGGCACGGCCCGCCTCCTCCTCCCCCCCCACCGGGACACCCGGCCTTCAGAGGACGGCCCCCACACCCGAGGGGGCGGAGCATGATGCCGCCCGGCCCGCCCCGTTTCTTCCACCCCAGAGGGTAAGAACACACTCATCCGCTTTCACAAACGCACATGCGAAGAAGAGTCTCTTCGGGGCGTGACAGTGCAGAACCACGGCTAAAACTAAAATTACACCAGGGGCTTTCGCACCGGATAGTTCTAGGGACGAGCCTCCAGGATGGTTCCCTGAGAACTAGCGCTTCCCATAGGAACGTTTTCCTGGTTACGTTCGCACCGCTAGTGGAAACTCTAAACGTAAAACTTGCTTGTTGTTGGGACTTTTATTTTGACGGCGCTGAAAACGACTGACTAGTTTACGATGTACTCAACCGTGTAGTGTATGAACTTTAAATGTTTATTTTGTTTTTCAACATCAGAGTCTGATGCCCCCCCCCCCTCCGCTACGTTATTAATGCTTTGCTAGTCGAGTGCATGAAGTGTCCAACGTTCCACACTTTGTTTTTTCGGTTAAATAAGTGCATCATCCGGGCACTTAAAGTGCACTCTTTCTTTTTAGTGTTTTCAGTGCGAACGCACTATTTATACGACAGAATGGCGTAGAATAGTGCAGAAGTACGAGATTTGGGACGCACCGATAGTGTATAAGTGTATAGTGCGTCATTTGGGACACAGCTTATGAAAAGGTTCCTCCAGTGCAAAAGCCCCTATAGTGCATGACACCCTGTTTTCTTGAATTCTGTGTTTTTTAAATAACGCATTTGCAAAAAAAATGACGAGTTTCGGCGCCTCTTGAGCACAGCAGGCCAATCAAAATGTGTGATTTTATCCTTTCATGCAGTTACCACAACGGATCGGTCCCTCCTCTGCCCCACCCGCCTCCAGGCAGGGGCCAGCGCTGGCCGGGGCCCCCTGGTGGCCGGAAGTTTTAACGCAACTAAAATCTGTAGCGTTAATGTCCACCGCTCACTCATTTTTGTCCGAACAGACTCGCAGGTCCTTTTACTGTAACAAACACGCTACCTTTTTATTTTTTTTATATATATATATGTTACTTCATTTGAGGAAAAAAATCCCGTAAAACATTGAAAGGGATAGTTCACCCAAAAATGAAATTTAGCCCATGATTTACTCACCCTGAAGTCATCCTAGTTGTATATGACTTTCTTCTTTCAGACGAACACAGAGTTATATTAAAAAATGTCCAGGCTCTTCCAAGCTTTATAATGTGAGTGAATGGATTTTTGTTTTTGGAAGTCCATCAAAGTGCATCTGTCCATCATAAAAGTGCATCTGTCCATTATAAAAGTGCATCTGTCCATCATAAAGTGCATCTATCCATCATAAAAGTGCATCTGTCCATTATAAAAGTGCATCTGTCCATCATAAAAGTGCATCTATACATGATAAAAGTGCATCTATCCATCATAAAAGTGCATCTATCCATCATAAAAGTGCATCTATCCATCATAAAATGCACTTTTTTGATGAATATATGCACTTTTATGATGGACAGATGCACTTTTATGGACTTCCAAAAAACAAAAACCCATTCACTCCCATTATAAAGCTTGTAAGAGCCAGGACATTTTTTTAACATAACTCAGATTATATTCGTCTGAAAGAAGAAAGTCATACACAACTAGGATGACTTCAGTGTGAGTAAATCATGGGGTAAATTTAATTTTTGGGTGAACTATCGCTTTAAAAGCACTCTCACTCTGAGGAAGAGAAGGACACATGTTCTTAAGTTGATTTAAATTAAGTGTTTTTACTCCATAAGTGTTGTGTATAGTCAGCGTGGTGCTATTCCTGTGAGCCTTAAACAATCTTGTTCCTTTATTCCAAGAAAACAAGTGAGACTTTAGAGACCGAGAAGGGACGATGGCGCCAGCCGTTATTCCTCAAGCTTGTGTCGTTGATATTTCTGTACTCCTTGGACGTCTCAAATATGGCATTTACAAGCAGATCCCTCAATATGTTCATCTTCATGTGTAGTGCTCATGATTTAATATCATAAATGTGCAGCTACTTAGTCAAGTGAGAATATTGCTGTTGAAAAGTATTCATGTTTCTTTTTTTTGGTTGAATGATTCTGTTAAAATCACAAATACATGGATTCGTTTTAACATGACAGTAGAGTAGCGCTACGATTTATACTTCTTTAAATAAATATTTCCTTGCTTTTCTATTTTAAGGCCAAGTATTTGATTCAAAATAGTAAAAAGTAAAGATAAAAACCCTCTGTGTTGAGTTTTGAAGTGTTATTATGGCACATTCACGTATTGTAACTGATAAAGTCATGTGAATTTGTGAATGTAAATTGAACAGATAACAGCTTTTGACTTAGTTTTGACAAACAAAACAATAAAGTTAAGATAAAATGACCTCTCTTTTTTATTGTTCATTTAAACCAAAAGCTGAATGTCCATTTATGTAATGCATTTTTTTAAAGTACTGATCATTTCTGAAGCCAAATGGACAGCAATGTAAAGATTTTTACATGAGCACAGAAATTTTTCACTATGATGTGTTTATTATGAATACTCTTATATATATTTACATCATTGCAGAAATGCATAATAAAGCACATAGATGACTGTTCTATAATTGAGTAAAGTTACATTTGAAATGCACTGAATTAAAGTTGCCTAGAGGGCTGAAATTTCAAGCACAGGATGTCCAAGGATGTGTGCATGAAATAAATGTATTTTATTATTCAACAGAAAAACACTTCTTGACTCATTCTAAAACTAAAGTTCAGATGCATAAACACGCATCATCATCATCGCAGGCCACGCTGTAGTGCATGCGACTCATTAACACTAAACAGCCAAAAGTTTGGAGACACTCGATATCTTTTGTATGTGTTTTAATAACAGTAACGTGATTCAAAACTGACACAAATGTAAGAATGTGGGGATGAAAACCGCTCTGGACGTTGATCAACCGGCTTCATCTGATGCTTTTAAACCCTATAAAAGAGGAACTTCATGCTTTTCCTTGGGAACCGTTTTAGTTCTGTAAAGAAATTAATGCATTGCACAATTTCGGGTTACAAAAAATCCTTTATCTTTGATGCATGTTTGATTAACCCTGTGAGAAGAAATGTTTAACAACGTTAAACTAAATTTAGATCTAAAAAATATATATTTTAAAAACCTAACTCATGAAAATAGCTGTATAAGCTGGCATGAAAAACAAGAATTTAAAGGGACGGTTCACCCAAAAATTGTCATCTCTTCCATCAAAAACTGTTTGAGTTTCTTTATTGTGTTAAACACAAGATTATGCAGAATCATCATAATTTGTATCCATTTACTTCCCTAGTATTTTTTTCCCCCCTTCATTCTATGGACGTCAATGGATACCAGTAATTGTGTGTTTGCCAACATTCATCAAAATACCTTGTTGGTCCCTATTGATTTCCATAGTATGAAAAAAGAAAATACATAAATCAATGGGTGACAGTAACTGGTTACCAATATTCTTCAAAAGAAACTCATACAGGTTCAGAACAACTTTGCATTTAGATCGGATGTTTCTTCGGGATCACGAGGATCACAAAATCAGTCGGTGCGTCCAAACTTTTGACTTGTGTGAAGCAATTAGCAGAATTAATAATCTGGATCATTAATCTCAGTTGCAGAACATTATTCTGATTAATCCGTTTTGTTACAGCTAATATCTCTGTTGCATTCAAAATAAACACGATTATTTTCGCAGATAATATCAGCATCTAACGACTGTTTCTGAATACTGGACAGTGAGATGTAACACACGGTGTGTGTGTGACGCTTCTCCGTACGCAGAGTCAGCTATAAGTAAATTACTCGTAGGTTGATTCCTTCCCGAAGTGTGCGGCATCGAGCAGCAAACGTGTTGTGTGTGTTCCTCTGACTCTTCTTGTCTCCTGAAGGGGTGAGACACCCTTCTGGAAGCATCCGGACTCTCGTATGAGGACCATCCCGTCTGTCACTCATCTCCTCCAAGCCCCGCCCCCACGGTGAGAAGCCACGCCCCCTCATAACCACGGTGAGTTTGTCTCTATCTCTCTCTATTGCTCTCTCTCTCTCTCAATCTCTCTCTCTCTCTCAATCTCTCTCTCTCTCTCCAGCTCTCTCTCTCTCAATCTCTCTCTCTCAATCTCTCTCTCTCTCTCCAGCTCTCTCTCTCTCAATCTCTCTCTCTCTCTCAATCTCTCTCTCTCAATCTGTCTCTCTTAATCTCTCTGTCTCTCTCTCTCTCTCTTAATCTCTCTCTCTCTTAATCTCTCTCACTCTCAATCTCTGTCTCTCTCAATCTCTCTCTCTCTCTTAATCTCTCTCTGTCTTTCTCAATCTCTCTCTCTCTCTCTTAATCTCTCTCTGTCTTTCTCAATCTCTCTCTCTCTCTTAATCTCTCTCTGTCTTTCTCAATCTCTCTCTCTCTCTCTTAATCTCTCTCTGTCTTTCTCAATCTCTCTCTCTCTCTCTCTTAATCTCTCTCTGTCTTTCTCAATCTCTCTCTCTAAAACATTTGATGCCACATATTTATGTGTTTTAACTAGTGCTGGGCAACGATTACAATTTTTAATCGCGATTAATCGCATGATTTTCTTGCGATTAATCGCATTGTTATGCGTATAATTGAATAATGACTTCTAAAGTAGTGTATTGCGCACTTTTGATTTAAATGTACTGCTATATACACAAAAGTGCAATAACTTTAAACAAATAAGGTGCTTTTATACCAGCAGTATTCCCTTTACACAGTAATCTCAATTTAAACATGAATGTAATCAAATCAAATATTTAAACAAAGCTGTTTGCCACTGCCAGGGCATTACCTTTTATCTAGTTTGTTAAAACGAGTCCAGTTTTCTTGTTTTTTTTCTGAACAGGTGTCAACAGGTATCTTTTATCAGGGAGCAGCAGAAACAGTCTATGTAGTAGGCTAGTCAGAGGTCATGATCACTACTATATAAGTCGATCAACGTTACTTATAGTAGCTTAGGTTTGGTCATGCCATGGTTTCCCACGTAAGATTACATTAAACAGAGTAAAAAAACAATTTATACTTTATACTCACGCTGTTGCTGTGTAGCGCGCGTACACTTCGGCGTACCCTGACGTGCACCTCTCCAAAAATGTAACGTCAATTCTACGCGTACCGCAAGCGCTGTGATTGCTACAACCGCTCCCCGGGTTTCACATGCTCCCTCTGCATGTGTAATTGCGCGTCAACGCGGACAACGACGCAGAGATATAAATGAAAACCAACGCGTAGACTATAGCGTATTGTCTTCGGCGTAAGTCCGACGCAGAAATATAAATCAGCCAAGAGTGAGGTGAAGTGGTCGAGCACAAGGTGCAGCGACAAGCGGGTGCGTTCCTGTGAAACTGTTGCGGTCATGCTCGCCTCACGCACGCGCCCGCGCCCGCTCGTTGCCGAAGTTGAATTGTCTATAACTTTTTATAAAGGACGCGCAGCACAAATCATTAGAAGAGAGACTGATCCTCGGCTCGCTGTTAGTGAGTTTCCAGAATCTAAATAGTTATTATCTATAGGTTTTATAGGTAATATCCATAGAGCGCCTGTCATTCACTCGCGGAGCGCAACCCTTTAACTGTTCACCAGAGAGAACCTGCCTCTCTCCACTGCTTGTTTGGGTGGGTTATTTGCTGGATGACCAACATCCCACCCCTCCTGTGATCATGGTTTGACTGTAGGCCTATGTGTATTCAGAACCAGTGAGCAACGGACTTTCAAAATAATAATAATAAAAAAAAACTGCGTTAACGTGCGATAAAAAAATTGTCGGCATTAATTAATAAATGCGTTAACTCGATAATAACGCGTTAACTTGCCCAGCCCTAGTTTTAACATATATATATATATATAGGCTATATATATATATATATACACATACACACACACACACGCACTCTGGAGTTGATTAGAGCAGCTGACCTGTCAATCACACTGAGGAACTCACAAGTGAAAGTTAGTGGTTCCTCCATTATTAAAGGTGCCTTATGTCAAAAAATCAATTCATACTCCACATATTCCATACCAGATGGGGGCAGTATACCTCCAGAAAGTTGGCCTACTCTAGTCTGTTTTTTAGTTTCAGGTTGTTAATCTTCTAAAACCGTCAAATAGTCTGCTTTGTCCCGCCAAAGCCTATTTTGATCGGTGAGGGATGTAGAATAGAACGACTGCTGCCGCTGCGCGCATTACAAGCAGAGAGAGAGAGAGAGAGAGAGAGAGAGAGAGAGAGAGCTCGGCCGCGCGCGCGCACTCACGTCTACAAACAACACGAGCGCTGCTCTCTCTCCCTCTCGCATATTAATTAAATCAATTGACACTATAGTAAGACCACAGTTTCACGTGGAGCATTTGGAGATTTTTAGAGATTAAAGAGATACAAGCCGTGCGAGTTATTCGTGTGTTGCAGTTTGGCTGGTGGTTATGTATGTTGCCCGCATACCGCCTCCCATGGCCGAAACTGGTATTAGACACCGGCCGGGCCGGGGCTAGTAATTTAGCATGCTAATTCAGGTTTATATCTCGGCAGCACTATAACTTGTCATTTTTTTAATGACATCATTGCACTTATTTTTTCGCATTCTTTTGATACGTGTAGCTAATTTTTTGGATATTTTTACCTCAATTTTTACATATGGCACCTTTAAAGTGTACATTTCAACATTAATAAAATCAAAAGTTGTATCTCTTATGTAACATTATTATGTGGACTCATCAGAGAACAATACATCGACATAACCCTGGATACCATAGCTCTGGATTAGAGATTGACTGATAATCCGTTATACAGATATTTATCCCGATATTTAAAGTCCTCCTGTAGTCCATAATTTCATCCCTTTAATCACAAAAATTACTCATTTAAAAAATAAATCTTGAAAAATGTCTTTATGCCTTAAAATATCTTGAATGTAACTCGACACCCTTGTCTCATTTAGTATGCGCGGTTCTATGAATATGCAAATGAGCCCCGCCTCCACTCACTCACTCAGAGATCCACTCGTTGACGATCACACGTTGATCTGATTGGTTACAAGGTAGTTTGTGACGTCAGAAACACCAGCGATTTCAAACCGTGTTTTTGAGACTGTCTTTGGTTCACTGCAGTTTTAAGGAGAAAATACTCAGCAATGCTGTCGACTTATGAATTTACACATGGTTTGTCTTAAAGCATATTAAAAACACCACATAGACATATAAACAACATTAAACGCTTGATTTTCAACACAGGGTGAAGAGTCAACAACTGTTCAAAGGTAAAATAACTGACCTCCCTTAATTAATACACTTTAACATAACAGCCATGATACACAAACAAGATGTTACAGAAATGCTTGACATTGCGGGGGAAGAAATAGAGACGGAGTCACGTAATCCGTCAATTCTGTCCCAATAAAGACGTAACTTCACATGCGTGAAATAAAACAGCCATGAATTCGTGCATGTTGGAAATAAAAGCGCTGAATTTAACTCTCTCTTTGTAGTCTGTTCATCATTAGTCTGAGGAAGTGGCGTTTAAAGTGATCCACTCGTTTAAAACTCCTTCAATTATATTAACAGAAATTAAACAATAAATAAATATTGGTTATCGGCTGCATAAACATGCTAATTATCAGTTATAAAAAACCTCTACACTCCAAACTGTGTCCCATTATGTTGCAATATTTCATGTAAAAATTCAAAATTCTGCTAATTCAGTCGCTGTAACATCAGTGTAGTTTGGCATATATATATATATATATATATGCATTAAATCCCGTTTCAGTTTCATTGTCAACCCCTGTAAATGAACCAATGCATTTATTAATCTGAGTTGATGTGAATTAAAGCTTGATCAAAAGTCTTGATGAATGTCTCTGATCTGAAAGCTTCAGATTTTAAGTTTTGTAGACATATATATATATATTTGTAATGGTGTTTATTTATCTTTGTTAGTGTTAGTTAATAAAAATACTTTCCAAGTCTGTTAAAAAACATGGTAAGACTAAACATTAATCTGAATTAAGCAATATATTCTTACAGCACATTATTATTATTATTATTATTATTATTATTATTTAATTAAAATGTTCATGTTCAATTGACTGTGCATCAATGTTTACAGATATGACTTGATTTTAGGAATGCATTATTAAATGCTAAATTAATTAGGATTAATAAAGTAATGTTAATTTGTTAGTTCATGTTAACGAATGAAAGATTATTGTAAACTATTTTAACAGATACAACTTTTGATTTTAATAATGAATTAGTAAATATTGAAAGTAAGAAAATAATGAAGTGCTTTATAAGTGTTTTTCACTGTAAAGAACCATATTGTGGTTTTTACCTAAATATAAATGTTATAATTTCTTAATAAAACGTAAAAAAAATCATTGGGAACACCATACGTGAAGTCTTTATATATAATGCATTATATAATTGGAAGCAAAGTTACCTCTGATGTACGGTGGGGTCCATTGGACCCCAAATGACTTTTGCTTGAATTAATAAAAATTTTCTCTTTTTCCAAATGGTATGAAACTTCCTACGGCTCTCAACACTTCCTAGATCTACAAAAAAAAAAATAAAAACGGAACGTTATCTGTTTTTATGTAGGCGTGACAAAAATAGTCACACTCGTGGTCTTCGGGGTCCATTGGACCCCAAAAAATGCAATTTAATTTTGTAACAGAACAATATATTTTTTTTTTTTACAAACATAAATTTACTTTATTTATTAATGTTTTTACTCAACATTTGTGCAGTTTTTGGAGGATTTATTATATATTTTAAATATCTATAAATAAATAAATACATATTTATTTATCATTGGACTCAAAATAGACAAAATTCATCATCAAAATCAGAAACAACGCAGAACATAACGCAAATCTTTTTTTTTTTTACAATTTTTTTTTTTTTACTGCTTTATTTGCTAATTTGTTATTGTAGTTCAGTTGAAATAAATGATACAATCTTAAGACTCCAACATTTATTTTTGTAACATGTTGTTCAGGTTTGATTATAATCATACTGTAACATTATTGAAAAACTGTTGTTTTTTTTTTCAGTACAAAAAAAATGCTAAACTTTGACAAAAAGTATTTTATTTTTGTTACAATTGTGTTTTAAAATTTTTATATATGAATCCAACTGAATCCAACTTTAGAAACTTTAGACTCTTTCAGTAATTCAAATAGCATAAAGGCCTTATGGAGCTCTATAGCCATCTAGTGGTTAAAGTGATTTATTACAAATTTTAACCTGTATTTTCAAAAAAAAAAAAGGGCAAAAATCTTACATTAAACCTTGTAAAATTATCCATGGTATCCCCAGGAATGAAATTTTGAAATCTGGGTTTTTAATAAATTTAATTTAACGTAAAATGCTGTTTTTTTGTAAAAATCCTATTTAAATAAATGTTTATTTATTTATTTAGAGAAATTAAAAATAAATCATAAATCCTCCAAAAACTGCACAAATGTTGAGTAAAAACATTAATAAACAGAGAAAAATTATATTTGTTAGAAAAAAAATATTGTTCTGTTACAAAATTAAATTTTATTGTCTGGGGTCCAATAGACCCCGAAGACCACAAGTGTGATTTTTTTTTTAAGACCATCAGAGGGTTAAAATGCATTATTGCATGATAATATTTGCAGATTGTGTCACATCTGAAACTGGACGTTTGTGATGCTTTATAATGCAAACGATCAATAGGTACGTGTTTATTCATCAGATAAAACTGCATAATTAATGCATTAAAATACCCTTATAATGCATAATATATAACGGCTTAAATGTAAGTGTTAAATAGTTTTTTATAGCAGATAGTAAAGAAAAAGCATCATCTCATTTGCATTATTCTGCTTGTTTCAAAGCAGCTTTACAGAGATAACAGGAAAATCATGCCAAAAATTAAAAATGATTCATAATATAATTGAAAGATTCTCCAGAGGGTTTTGCCACGATCTGAGAAACATCTAATTGTGTGTCATTTATCATTTCTACAGTGATGAACAAAAATATTCATTCTGAACTGAATTGATGAACCGCCTGAAACTAATGCAGATCTGGATCATATAGTTCAGGAGTTTTTCCTCTCTAATCTAAATGTCTCAATGTTGTAATTCTGTTAACAGAGTTGTGTGATGAATGTATTTGACACATCTTGCTGTTCTGTGTTCATGATCTGTATATGAGAGAACGAACGAACAGTGAATCATTTGACTGTTTTGATTCAGAGGAAAGAGTCATTTGGTTTGCGCTGCAGGACGACAGGATCCCGTAAGTAACGTCTCATCTGAACTGCAGTTCTCTCACACACACACACACACACACAGATCTAGATGTATAGTTTGTGTTTCTCAGATGCTGATGTCACTCTTGCATTAAAGGGAAGGATGTTTCTGCAAACCTGTCTTGGTGTTTTTAATTATGGGAATCTTCTGATGTAACCGCTGAAGTGAAGTCACAACAGTTCACTGATTCATTGAACGCTAAATATAACACAAATAAACAGTTCTGATGTCTATATCCAGATACAATCATCTTTTTATAATGTAGAGACAAAACTGACAGTATTAACTAACTAAATAAACAGTGCTGGGAAACAATTAATTGCATCGAAAATAAAATTTGCTTACATAATATATGTGTGTGAACTGTGTATAATTATTTTGTATATGTAAATACACACATATGCATGTATATATTTAAGAAAAATGTGATTTTTTTTTTACAAATATTTCTTAAATGTATACTAAATAATTATACACAAACTTTTATTTTGGATGCGATTAATCGTTGCCCAGCACTAAAAATAAATAACAGATCATCATAACCACGTTGAAAGAGAGTTAGCTGGTGTCTGAAGGAAAACATTGAAATAAAAAAGGAAATACACCTCATAAAGAAATGTACTTATGGTATACAGTTAAATTGTTCAACTCTAAATGAGTTTAACACATGTTGACGAGTCTTTCTCTGGCTGATGTGCAGCGTTTGTGTAAAGTCTTTGATTTGGGAATCATTGGTTGTGTTCGTCCCACAGTGGTTTCTGGATGTGCTCCGGGATCTTCTCAACCGCAGTCTATCGAGAACAAACACTGTTATAGAGGAGGAAACACGCTTAACTTAAACACACTTTTAATATCGCACTGGTGTGTTTGTACAGTGTGTGTGTGTGTGATGTCGTTACCTTGGTGATCTCCATGGCGACGCCCTCCGGCAGATTACGCTGGATATACTCCAGATAAACCCGCGCGCTCGATCCCGTTATTCGAGAAATCTGAAAGTCGCAAAGATGTTGAAGTTGTAATGACCAGGCGTTTTAAAGAGTAGAGATTTTGAAAAAAAATAAAAAAAATATATATATACACACACACACACATACAAATAAACCTTAACTTAAATATATATATATATATATAGTCTGTATATAATAATATATATATATATATATATATATATAATACACACACACAATAAATATTGTAATATTTTATTATATATAAATATATATACATATAATTTTGTATAGAATTATTTATCATATATATATATATATATATTTCATAGTAAATTACACATTAGTAAAAATCACATTTATAATTTTGTATAAAATGACATTTTTTTCATATACATGTATATTTCATAGTAAAGTATATATCAGTAATATAATATAATAAATATACAATTATGTATATATATAATGTTTATTATACATTTATAAAATATAACTTTTTATATATTATATACATTTTATAGCCTGTAAACATTTTTATATATAAAATCCCATCACTGAAAACTTTATAATGAACATATTATAAGATTATTTTTAAGTTACGCTCAGCTTTAAAATATTACACAGGCTATAAACACAAGTCATTAACACAGAGCAGAAGTGTGTGTGTGTGTTTTTGTGTGCGCGCGCTTCACCTGGATGTGCAGGAGTGTGTGTGTGTGTGTGTGTGTGTGTGTGTATGCTTCACCTGGATGTGCAGGAGTGTGTGTGCGCTTCACCTGGATGTGCAGAAGTGTGTGTGTGTGTGTGTGTTTCACCTGGATGTGCAGGAGTGTGTGTGCGCTTCACCTGGATGTGCAGGAGTGTGTGTGCGCTTCACCTGGATGTGCAGGAGTGTGTGTGTGTGTGTTTCACCTGGATGTGCAGGAGTGTGTGTGTGCGCTTCACCTGGATGTGCAGGAGTGTGTGTGTGCGCTTCACCTGGATGTGCAGGAGTGTGTGTGTGCGCTTCACCTGGATGTGCAGGAGTGTGTGTGTGCGCTTCACCTGGATGTGCAGAAGTGTGTGTGCGCTTCACCTGGATGTGCAGGAGTGTGTGTGTGTGTGTTTCACCTGGATGTGCAGGAGTGTGTGTGTGTGCGCTTCACCTGGATGTGCAGGAGTGTGTGTGTGTGTGCTTCACCTGGATGTGCAGGAGTGTGTGTGCGCTTCACCTGGATGTGCAGGAGTGTGTGTGTGTGTGCTTCACCTGGATGTGCAGGAGTGTGTGTGCGCTTCACCTGGATGTGCAGGAGTGTGTGTGTGTGTGTTTCACCTGGATGTGCAGGAGTGTGTGTGTGTGCGCTTCACCTGGATGTGCAGGAGTGTGTGTGCGCTTCACCTGGATGTGCAGGAGTGTGTGTGTGTGTGTTTCACCTGGATGTGCAGGAGTGTGTGTGTGTGTGCTTCACCTGGATGTGCAGGAGTGTGTGTGCGCTTCACCTGGATGTGCAGGAGTGTGTGTGCGCTTCACCTGGATGTGCAGGAGTGTGTGTGTGTGCTTCACCTGGATGTGCAGGAGTGTGTGTGTGTGCTTCACCTGGATGTGCAGGAGTGTGTGTGTGTGTTTCACCTGGATGTGCAGGAGTGTGTGTGTGCGCTTCACCTGGATGTGCAGGAGTGTGTGTGTGCGCTTCACCTGGATGTGCAGAAGTGTGTGTGTGTGTGTGTGTGTGTGTGTGTTTCACCTGGATGTGCAGGAGTGTGTGTGCGCTTCACCTGGATGTGCAGGAGTGTGTGTGTGTGCGCTTCACCTGGATGTGCAGGAGTGTGTGTGTGTGTGCTTCACCTGGATGTGCAGGAGTGTGTGTGCGCTTCACCTGGATGTGCAGGAGTGTGTGTGTGTGTGTTTCACCTGGATGTGCAGGAGTGTGTGTGTGTGCGCTTCACCTGGATGTGCAGGAGTGTGTGTGTGTGTGCTTCACCTGGATGTGCAGGAGTGTGTGTGCGCTTCACCTGGATGTGCAGGAGTGTGTGTGTGTGTGCTTCACCTGGATGTGCAGGAGTGTGTGTGCGCTTCACCTGGATGTGCAGGAGTGTGTGTGTGTGTGTTTCACCTGGATGTGCAGGAGTGTGTGTGTGTGCGCTTCACCTGGATGTGCAGGAGTGTGTGTGTGTGTGCTTCACCTGGATGTGCAGGAGTGTGTGTGCGCTTCACCTGGATGTGCAGGAGTGTGTGTGTGTGTGCTTCACCTGGATGTGCAGGAGTGTGTGTGCGCTTCACCTGGATGTGCAGGAGTGTGTGTGTGTGTGTTTCACCTGGATGTGCAGGAGTGTGTGTGTGTGCGCTTCACCTGGATGTGCAGGAGTGTGTGTGCGCTTCACCTGGATGTGCAGGAGTGTGTGTGTGTGTGTTTCACCTGGATGTGCAGGAGTGTGTGTGTGTGTGCTTCACCTGGATGTGCAGGAGTGTGTGTGTGCTTCACCTGGATGTGCAGGAGTGTGTGTGCGCTTCACCTGGATGTGCAGGAGTGTGTGTGTGTGCTTCACCTGGATGTGCAGGAGTGTGTGTGTGTGTTTCACCTGGATGTGCAGGAGTGTGTGTGTGCGCTTCACCTGGATGTGCAGGAGTGTGTGTGTGCGCTTCACCTGGATGTGCAGAAGTGTGTGTGTGTGTGTGTGTGTGTGTGTGTTTCACCTGGATGTGCAGGAGTGTGTGTGCGCTTCACCTGGATGTGCAGGAGTGTGTGTGTGTGTGTGTGTTTCACCTGGATGTGCAGGAGTGTGTGTGTGTGCGCTTCACCTGGATGTGCAGGAGTGTGTGTGCGCTTCACCTGGATGTGCAGGAGTGTGTGTGTGTGTGTTTCACCTGGATGTGCAGGAGTGTGTGTGTGTGTGCTTCACCTGGATGTGCAGGAGTGTGTGTGCGCTTCACCTGGATGTGCAGGAGTGTGTGTGTGTGTGTTTCACCTGGATGTGCAGGAGTGTGTGTGTGTGCGCTTCACCTGGATGTGCAGGAGTGTGTGTGCGCTTCACCTGGATGTGCAGGAGTGTGTGTGTGTGTGTTTCACCTGGATGTGCAGGAGTGTGTGTGTGTGTGCTTCACCTGGATGTGCAGGAGTGTGTGTGTGCTTCACCTGGATGTGCAGGAGTGTGTGTGCGCTTCACCTGGATGTGCAGGAGTGTGTGTGTGTGCTTCACCTGGATGTGCAGGAGTGTGTGTGTGTGTTTCACCTGGATGAGCAGAAGTGTGTGTGTGTGTGTGCTTCACCTGGATGTGCAGGAGTGTGTGTGTGTGTGTGTGTGCGCTTCACCTGGATGTGCAGGAGTGTGTGTGTGTGTGCTTCACCTGGATGTGCAGGAGTGTGTGTGCGCTTCACCTGGATGTGCAGGAGTGTGTGTGCGCTTCACCTGGATGTGCAGGAGTGTGTGTGTGTGCTTCACCTGGATGTGCAGGAGTGTGTGTGTGTGTTTCACCTGGATGAGCAGAAGTGTGTGTGTGTGTGTGCTTCACCTGGATGTGCTTTAGTGTGTGTGTGTGCTTCACCTGGATGTGCAGGAGTGTGTGTGTGTGTGCGCTTCACCTGGATGTGCAGGAGTGTGTGTGTGTGTTTCACCTGGATGTGCAGGAGTGTGTGTGTGTGCTTCACCTGGATGTGCAGGAGTATGTGTGTGTGTGTGTGTGTGTGTGTTTCACCTGGATGTGCAGGAGTGTGTGTGTGCTTCACCTGGATGAGCAGAAGTGTGTGTGTGTGTGTTTCACCTGGATGTGCAGGAGTGTGTGTGTGCTTCACCTGGATGAGCAGAAGTGTGTGTGTGTGTGTTTCACCTGGATGTGCAGGAGTGTGTGTGTGTGTGTGTGCTTCACCTGGATGTGCAGGAGTGTGTGTGTGTGTTTCACCTGGATGTGCAGGAGTGTGTGTGTGTGCTTCACCTGGATGTGCAGGAGTGTGTGTGTGTGCTTCACCTGGATGTGCAGGAGTGTGTGTGTGTGCTTCACCTGGATGTGCAGGAGTGTGTGTGTGTGCTTCACCTGGATGAGCAGGAGTGTGTGTGTGTGCTTCACCTGGATGAGCAGAAGTGTGTGTGTGTTTCACCTGGATGTGCAGGAGTGTGTGTGTGTGTGCTTCACCTGGATGTGCAGGAGTGTGTGTGTGTGTTTCACCTGGATGTGCAGGAGTGTGTGTGTGTGCTTCACCTGGATGTGCAGGAGTGTGTGTGTGCGCTTCACCTGGATGAGCAGAAGTGTGTGTGTGTTTCACCTGGATGAGCAGAAGTGTGTGTGTGTGTGTGTGTGTGCTTCACCTGGATGAGCAGAAGTGTGTGTGTGTGTGCTTCACCTGGATGTGCTTTAGTGTGTGTGTGTGCTTCACCTGGATGTGCAGGAGTGTGTGTGTGTGTGCGCTTCACCTGGATGTGCAGGAGTGTGTGTGTGTGTTTCACCTGGATGTGCAGGAGTGTGTGTGTGTGCTTCACCTGGATGTGCAGGAGTATGTGTGTGTGTGTGTGTGTGTGTGTTTCACCTGGATGTGCAGGAGTGTGTGTGTGCTTCACCTGGATGAGCAGAAGTGTGTGTGTGTGTGTTTCACCTGGATGTGCAGGAGTGTGTGTGTGCTTCACCTGGATGAGCAGAAGTGTGTGTGTGTGTGTTTCACCTGGATGTGCAGGAGTGTGTGTGTGTGTGTGTGCTTCACCTGGATGTGCAGGAGTGTGTGTGTGTGTTTCACCTGGATGTGCAGGAGTGTGTGTGTGTGCTTCACCTGGATGTGCAGGAGTGTGTGTGTGTGCTTCACCTGGATGTGCAGGAGTGTGTGTGTGTGCTTCACCTGGATGTGCAGGAGTGTGTGTGTGTGCTTCACCTGGATGAGCAGGAGTGTGTGTGTGTGCTTCACCTGGATGAGCAGAAGTGTGTGTGTGTTTCACCTGGATGTGCAGGAGTGTGTGTGTGTGTGCTTCACCTGGATGTGCAGGAGTGTGTGTGTGTGTTTCACCTGGATGTGCAGGAGTGTGTGTGTGTGCTTCACCTGGATGTGCAGGAGTGTGTGTGTGCGCTTCACCTGGATGAGCAGAAGTGTGTGTGTGTTTCACCTGGATGAGCAGAAGTGTGTGTGTGTGTGTGCTTCACCTGGATGAGCAGAAGTGTGTGTGTGTGTGCTTCACCTGGATGAGCAGGAGTGTGTGTGTGTGTGTTTCACCTGGATGTGCAGGAGTGTGTGTGCGCTTCACCTGGATGAGCAGAAGTGTGTGTGTGTGTGTGTGTGTGTGTGTGTTTCACCTGGATGTGCAGGAGTGTGTGTGCGTGCTTCACCTGGATGTGCAGGAGTGTGTGTGTGTGTGCTTCACCTGGATGTGCAGGAGTGTGTGTGTGTGTGTGTGTGCTTCACCTGGATGTGCAGGAGTGTGTGTGTGTGTGTGCTTCACCTGGATGTGCAGGAGTGTGTGTGCGTGCTTCACCTGGATGTGCAGGAGTGTGTGTGCGTGCTTCACCTGGATGAGCAGAAGTGTGTGTGTGTGTGCTTCACCTGGATGTGCAGGAGTGTGTGTGCGCTTCACCTGGATGTGCAGGAGTGTGTGTGTGTGTGTGCGCTTCACCTGGATGTGCAGGAGTGTGTGTGTGTGTGTGCGCTTCACCTGGATGTGCAGGAGTGTGTGCTTCACCTGGATGTGCAGGAGTGTGTGCTTCACCTGGATGTGCAGGAGTGTGTGTGTGTGTGCTTCACCTGGATGTGCAGAAGTGTGTGTGTGTGTGTGTTTCACCTGGATGTGCAGGAGTGTGTGTGCGTGCTTCACCTGGATGTGCAGGAGTGTGTGTGTGTGCTTCACCTGGATGAGCAGGAGTGTGTGTGTGTGCTTCACCTGGATGAGCAGAAGTGTGTGTGTGTTTCACCTGGATGTGCAGGAGTGTGTGTGTGTGTGCTTCACCTGGATGTGCAGGAGTGTGTGTGTGTGTTTCACCTGGATGTGCAGGAGTGTGTGTGTGTGCTTCACCTGGATGTGCAGGAGTGTGTGTGTGCGCTTCACCTGGATGAGCAGAAGTGTGTGTGTGTTTCACCTGGATGAGCAGAAGTGTGTGTGTGTGTGTGTGTGTGCTTCACCTGGATGAGCAGAAGTGTGTGTGTGTGTGCTTCACCTGGATGAGCAGGAGTGTGTGTGTGTGTGTTTCACCTGGATGTGCAGGAGTGTGTGTGCGCTTCACCTGGATGAGCAGAAGTGTGTGTGTGTGTGTGTGTGTTTCACCTGGATGTGCAGGAGTGTGTGTGCGTGCTTCACCTGGATGAGCAGGAGTGTGTGTGTGTGTGCTTCACCTGGATGTGCAGGAGTGTGTGTGCGTGCTTCACCTGGATGTGCAGGAGTGTGTGTGTGTGTGTGTGTGCTTCACCTGGATGTGCAGGAGTGTGTGTGTGTGTGTGTGTGTGTGTGCTTCACCTGGATGTGCAGGAGTGTGTGTGCGTGCTTCACCTGGATGTGCAGGAGTGTGTGTGCGTGCTTCACCTGGATGAGCAGAAGTGTGTGTGTGTGTGCTTCACCTGGATGTGCAGGAGTGTGTGTGCGCTTCACCTGGATGTGCAGGAGTGTGTGTGTGTGTGTGCGCTTCACCTGGATGTGCAGGAGTGTGTGCTTCACCTGGATGTGCAGGAGTGTGTGTGTGTGTGCTTCACCTGGATGTGCAGAAGTGTGTGTGTGTGTGTTTCACCTGGATGTGCAGGAGTGTGTGTGCGTGCTTCACCTGGATGAGCAGAAGTGTGTGTGTGTGTGCTTCACCTGGATGTGCAGGAGTGTGTGTGCGCTTCACCTGGATGTGCAGGAGTGTGTGTGCGCTTCACCTGGATGTGCAGGAGTGTGTGTGCGCTTCACCTGGATGTGCAGGAGTGTGTGTGCGCTTCACCTGGATGTGCAGGAGTGTGTGTGTGTGTGTGTGTGCGCTTCACCTGGATGTGCAGGAGTGTGTGTGCGCTTCACCTGGATGTGCAGGAGTGTGTGTGTGTGTGTGTGTGCGCTTCACCTGGATGTGCAGGAGTGTGTGTGTGTGTGTGCTTCACCTGGATGTGCAGGAGTGTGTGTGTGTGTGCTTCACCTGGATGTGCAGGAGTGTGTGTGTGTGTGTGCTTCACCTGGATGTGCAGGAGTGTGTGTGTGTGCTTCACCTGGATGTGCAGGAGTGTGTGTGTGTGTGCTTCACCTGGATGTGCAGGAGTGTGTGTGTGCTTCACCTGGATGTGCAGGAGTGTGTGTGTGTGTGCTTCACCTGGATGAGCAGGAGTGTGTGTGTGTGTGTGTGTGTGCTTCACCTGGATGTGCAGGTGTGTGTGTGTGTGTGCTTCACCTGGATGAGCAGGAGTGTGTGTGTGTGTGTGTGTGTGTGTGCTTCACCTGGATGTGCAGGAGTGTGTGTGCGCTTCACCTGGATGTGCAGGAGTGTGTGTGTGTGTGTGTGTGTGCTTCACCTGGATGTGCAGGAGTGTGTGTGTGTGTGTGTGTGTGTGTGTGCTTCACCTGGATGTGCAGGAGTGTGTGTGTGTGTGCTTCACCTGGATGAGCAGGAGTGTGTGTGTGTGTGTGTGTGCTTCACCTGGATGTGCAGGAGTGTGTGTGTGTGCTTCACCTGGATGTGCAGGAGTGTGTGTGTGTGTGTGTGTGTGTGCTTCACCTGGATGTGCAGGAGTGTGTGTGTGTGTGCTTCACCTGGATGAGCAGGAGTGTGTGTGTGTGTGTGTGTGTGTGTGCTTCACCTGGATGTGCAGGAGTGTGTGTGCGCTTCACCTGGATGTGCAGGAGTGTGTGTGTGTGTGTGTGTGTGCTTCACCTGGATGTGCAGGAGTGTGTGTGCGCTTCACCTGGATGTGCAGGAGTGTGTGTGTGTGCGCTTCACCTGGATGTGCAGGAGTGTGTGCTTCACCTGGATGTGCAGGAGTGTGTGTGTGTGTGTGTGTGCTTCACCTGGATGTGCAGGAGTGTGTGTGTGTGTGTGCTTCACCTGGATGTGCAGGAGTGTGTGTGTGTGCTTCACCTGGATGTGCAGGAGTGTGTGTGTGTGCTTCACCTGGATGTGCAGGAGTGTGTGTGTGTGCTTCACCTGGATGTGCAGGAGTGTGTGTGTGTGCTTCACCTGGATGAGCAGGAGTGTGTGTGTGTGTGTGTGCTTCACCTGGATGTGCAGGTGTGTGTGTGTGTGTGTTTCACCTGGATGTGCAGGAGTGTGTGTGTGTGCTTCACCTGGATGTGCAGGAGTGTGTGTGTGTGTGTGTGCTTCACCTGGATGTGCAGGTGTGTGTGTGTGTGTGTGTGCTTCACCTGGATGTGCAGGAGTGTGTGTGTGTGTGTGTGCTTCACCTGGATGTGCAGGTGTGTGTGTGTGTGTGTGTGCTTCACCTGGATGTGCAGGAGTGTGTGTGTGTGTGCTTCACCTGGATGTGCCGGCGGTGAGTCCTCATCTCGTACTGAGCTCTGTGCTTCTTGAAGATGTGGATGGACTTCAGCAGCGTGAGTTTATCAATGTGTTTGAGCGGCTCAAACCTGGACACACACAGAACAACACTTTCAGCCCTATATACAGGTGACACTCCAGAAATTACAATATCGTGCAAAAGTTATAATTTTGATGATTATGGCTTACAGCTTATAAAAAACCCAAATTCAAAATCTCAGAAAATTTGAATATTACATGAAATCAATAAAAATAAGGATTTTAAATACAGAAATGTCGGCCCTCTGAAAAGTATGATCATGCATATCTATATAGTTAAATATACTAAATATATTAGTTTCACGTTTTAATTTGAATTACTGAAATGCATGAACTGTTGCACGATATTGTAATTTTTCGAGTTTCACCTGTATATATATATTAGAGGTGTAACGGTTCGGGACGCACTTGCACCGCGGTTGATCTCAAAACTGATGACGCATCTATAATCTGGTTTGTTGAAAATAACATGTTCCACTGTCGATAAATTCACTCGCTGACTTCCCAAATAATACATTAAAACAGCGATAATCAAAAAACGGTTACTCTTCGTAAACTGTTCAATGCGTTCAGACCTGAACTGCACACGTTACTATCAGTGTTTAAAACTAAACTCATTTAAGCTTTGTCAATGTAAACATTCAAGAGCAAGACGCCAAAAAACTCACATGCGCTGTGAGAAGCCTCTGTAGTGTGTGTGTGTGTGTGTGTGTGTGTGGCCTACTCATCTCAGACAGCGCACAAATATTGAGTTCTCTTAAAAGTCTTGCACTTGAATGGACAAATTCACACAAACGTATGTCAACATGTCCGTCTTGACGAGTATCCTAGCAGACTTATACCGTTATAAAATATATTATAAAAATATAATTTGATTATGCCTTAAGTGAACTTATACGATCAAGACAGACAACTCACAGTATCAGTGTAGCGCTACTGAATCAGCTCTGAATTCAATAGCTTTTGTAACTTTAATAAGGATTAATCTTTAATTTATACAGTCAAATATGCAGTGTTATTTTGCATTTGATCATTTTATTCAATTTCTGTACCTGAAAACTAATGTTAGACCAACCTGAAAAGCACAGTTCATTTTATTAGTATCTTTGTTCTATTGTATTTTTGTGCTTTTGCTTGTGGTTAGATTGTTTTTTATTTTCTTTATTTTATTTGACCGTAATCTTTTTTTCTCCTGAACATACCGAAACCGTGAACCTAAAACCGTGATACAAACCGAACAGTGAGCCATTTAAACCGTTGCACCCCTAATATATATATATATAAAATACACACATATACAGGGTTTGAAATTAACAGCCACTAAATGCGGGTAAAAATCAAGTGTTGGCGGTAATCCTGTCAAATCACGAGCCAATTTGGCGTGTTATTATATTTACTCACTTTGCTGGGAAGTTGGTGTGAGACAAATCTGCACAGATTTAGCACAAATACTCGTGAGTCATCATGATATATTAAATACAGCGTATTGCACAGAATCTGCTCATATCTGGCTTTACTTGAACACACACGTCACTACACAACAAATAACGGCTCGCTTGTTCATTTGCATTGAAGCAATAGCGAAGATTAAAAAGCATTTGGTGAACAGAAAATACATTGATATTTTCCAACATCCTACTTTTTCTTGATGTTCTTTGTACTGTATTAATCTGTGCATCTAAAACACATTTATGGTGATGAGGATGAAAGAGGAAGTGATGCTGGATGACAGGATTCTGTTTAAATAAGAGATTAATGTATGAAATCCAAATTTTATAATATAGGCTAAGCTGTGACGTAGTTAATTTGGTTTCTTTTGGCTAGAAGTTGTTCTGAATGGCCGGTAACTTAAAAATGTAGAGGCCAAATTGGCCTGTGAGTGAAAAAGTTAATTTCAAACCCTGTATATATACAAATAAAATATAAATATGAGTTCAGCTCGATAATACTCACACTTTCTCCAGGGTGAGTCCGAGCTCTCGGGCGGCCAGAGTCGCGAAATACTCATAACTGTCCAGAACTGACCTATCGTGACCTTTGACCTCCACTGACAGCCTCTGATAGAGAGTGTCCGGCTCCTCTGACACCTGTCAATCAAATATACATGCTTACACATTCACAGGCTACAAAGACTTTAATCACAGTAATATTAAACACTAGGTCGAATTTAAAAGCAGATACTCACGACAGGAGACGGTGATCTGTGGATCAACCTGAAAACAAACATTTATGTCACTCAATGATGTTTAACTTCTACACAGTAGAGTCTGAGCGCGCATTAAGCTTCAAAACAGCCGCAATTCTTTAACAGAGGAAAGTGAGAAACTGACCGTGTTTGATGCTGTAATACAGCAGCCTGTGATACAGAACACATTAAACATTCAGCAGAATCAACAACTACGCTCATGTAGTAACACAGAGACAAATAAACCGTGTGAAAGAGTCTACAGTACCTGTAAGAAGTGTCTATTAATGGTCTTTGAAAGGACGCTCGCCATGGAAGCCGCCATGTTTTCTGGCCCGACAGGCGGAAGGAAGTGACGTCAAAACACAGACGCGGGAAATGGTGCCCCTAACGGCAGGGAATCACAATAATAATCCAGGTTAGCCAACTTTTGTGTGTAAAAAAACACACAAACTAAAACACTTGATGGAAAAACTAGTTTATGTATTTGTTACGTGTAATAATTTATTGTGACTGAATAACTGTATCGCTAAAACACTTTATTGACAATAGTTTACTTAGACCAACGCAAATATTCAAACTTCCAAACACATCATTAATTTCAATCATTGAATATGAACCTGAACATTTTGATTACAATAACACTGAAAACATCTAAATAAATAAAGAAAAGAAAAATAAGTTTAAGTTGCGTAGCATGCACCAATTTCTAATTTATTCATGTTAGGTGAACGTAGAAATAAAACACTTATGAAGCATTTCGATTTATAATGCATTGCATTATGAGGAATTTCCTTAAAAAAAAAACTATGAAAACACCCCGTATTATACTCATTTTAAGTAAATAGTATTTTTGTTTTTCCCTCCACCTCTTGTTCCTACTTATTTTTATTGAAATATAAATCTGCAAACAAATTAAAATAAATAAAATTATGAGACACGATTCACTGTGAATAATATTTTTTATGGCTTTATTTATTTAAGTTTTTTTTTCTGTTATATTAGTTTAAATAAAATAAAAAAAAAATACACATCCTCTGTACACGTTCTGGAAAGAAATCACTGAGGGGAAATATATAATATGTGATCATATGGTGGTCACGTGACCCAGCGCAGCGGCCCAGGCATCATCAGAATCAGAGTCAGCAGCGCTAAAAACACACTCTTCTCACATCCACACTCACAGGTAAAGATCGTCACGGGTTCCTTTGGGTTTCGGTATCATCCCTAGACCGGTTCCGTTCTTCTAGCTCATCCTACTATTGTGTTTTATAGTGGAAAAACAATGAGGGAGCGCGCGAAGTGAGTGTAGCTGCGGAGCTAACAAAAGCCAGAGACGCAGAAATGCAGCAAAGAGGGATTTATTTCACAACGGGATGATTACAAAGGCGTTTTACTAGATTAATCAATCGAGTACATGTAAAGATTGTATCTAGATGGGTTTCTTAGAAGTGTCAGCTGTTAAATCTAACAAGCACGTATTGTGATCATGTTGGTTTTATGTTCTCGAGTTCATCAGGATCGATTAATACATACTTACTTGATTCTTAAAATATTGGTGTTGTTTTGCTCATAAAGCGGTGAAAAAATGCGGCATTTAGGATGTTTGTGGCGTTAGAGCACTGAAAGAGGGATCGTTTTAAAAAAAAGATTTCTTTAATTCTTCGTTTGGTGTTGCTATACTGTAATTTCAGGGGATTTTTCGAAATACTGAGGTGAAACGGCAAATTAAACCACATTTATTCTGCTAAGAAAGTATTTCTGCTTCCTAACATGTTTAAGTTTTGAGTTTAAACTGATAGCCAAAACATCATTCGAGACTTTTTATGTTGTAAGAGATGCTCATCATGATTAATTGTGCTGAAGTCTTGAATCGCTAATTGTTTATATGTCTGCCGTTGTCCTCTAAAAGGAATCCCCGACGCTGATTGGCCGGCGGCTCCTCTGATGCGATGACGACAGGCGCAGGAGAATCCCGTGCGCGCGCTGCTGCCACGAGCACCGGAGCGTTTTCATCCATCGGTGACGTCACCACAAACGGGGCATCGTGCGTAATGACATCATGAGGTTAAGCTTCGAGCCTGAAGGAGGGGAAAGTTTTCTTTGAGACTTGGATATTTTCAACCTCTTTGCTGTTGGGAATCGGACACACAGGTGAATTCCTGCTTGGATATCCAGGCACTTGTTGTGTTTGCCTCTCAACATGACATATGTGCCTTGTTAGTAGTTTTATGCAGTTTTGCAGATCCATTCGGACCGAATGTGGTTGTGAACAGGCAGCCGCTCTCACCTGGACCCCAAGGACCCGCCGGTGAGCCGGGTGACTTTGTGGATTTGCGTGAATCCGATCGTGCAGATATGTTTGCAGCAGTGGAGAACGGTCCCGTCCTGTGCAGCGACTCCAACATCTTGTGCCTGTCCTGGAAGGGTCGCGTTCCCCGAAGCGAGAAGGAGAAGCCCGTGTGCAGGAGACGCTATTATGAGGAAGGCTGGCTCGCCACGGGGAACGGCAGGGGCGTCGTGGGCGTGACGTTCACCTCGAGCCACTGCAGGAGAGACCGAACCACCCCACAGCGCATCAACTTCAACCTGAGGGGACACAATAGTGAGGTAGGGTGTTAGAAGCAGTAGACAACAAGCCTAAGGTTGTGTGATGCAGATGCAATCTCCTGCAAACCGCCTCCAGATTCAGGTTTCCTGTGGCCAGATTTGGGAAAGAGGCATTTAAAAAGGAAAAAAAAGTGCATGAGAAAGTAAATGTAATGACTATTTTAACAACCTGCTCATATTGGTCGATCTCGTGTAAATATGTTTTTTTATTTTTGCGTATGTTTGCATGGTTAAAAAAAAATCTTCACATTCTAATTTGCATTAAAATTGCATAAAGAAAAGGCCTTTGCATGCTAACAAGCGAAGGAATTTAAATGCATTAGTTCCCAGGATTGAAAAAGTCATTGTTAAAAAGGTGTGAGAACCTTGCAAAATACACAAAATATTATATGCATATTATGTTTAAAGTCCCCATGAAATCAAAGTGTTTTTGTGAAGATGTCACATCTTCACATATCGCGCTCACATATTTTGCACACGCTCAAGTTCGTTATTTCAAACAGTGTTGCCAACTTAGCGACTTTGTCGCTATATTTAGCGAGTATTTAGACCCCTTTAGCGACACATTTTCAAAAAAGCGACTAGCGACAAATCTAACGACTTTTTCTGGTGTTATTGGCGACTTTTGGAGACTCTCTGACGTGAAAGCACATATCGTTCTTACTCTTCTCAACGAGCAGCGGGTGCTGCCGTGGGTCCCACCCCCATCCCAAAGCACTCACAGGCGGCCCAGTCCTCGCGCAGCAGCCCCTCCCAGCTGCGGTCAGAGCAGGAGATGTTCACTCCTCCGCGTACAGACTGCAAAAGAATCGCGCGAATGAGTCGCTATTTTTAGCAACTTTTCAAACGTCACTCACTCTAGCTACGTCTGCCCTGTTCAGTAAATGGCTGAGAGGAGCAGCAGCACATTAATCTGTTGAGTGCACGGCCGCTGAGAGACGTGAATGAGCAGTGTTTTTCCACGGATTTATCACTTATCTGCTTTTCTTTTTTATTTTATTTAAATAATTTAGTTTCCTTCCTTTTCTTGTGCTTACGGTATTACTTGTAATAATACTCACTATCACAGAGCTTTTGTTCATCCGGCTCCCGAACTCTCTCAATTCAGATAATTTTCCACATTGGCCTATAAAAAAATTTAGTCATTCACTAGGCCTATATGATATCATAGCTACTCGTTCTATTGTCTGACAAAACATATATAGGAATGAGAACAGCTTTATTTTACATTCGGTTATATTATATTATAATATATTAAATACAGTATGTGAGCTGAGCATTAATTTATAGAGAAAACACATTAGACAAGCAGAACGCAAGTACGACGCGATGACGTCACGAATATGCTAATTTGATGTATGACGTCATCTAGCCACATTTAGCGACTTTTAGGGAAGGCCTTAGCTACTTTCCTTTGAAAATAGTTGGCAACACTGATTTCAAATGTAGAATTGAAGCGACGCGCTCATTTTTTCCAGGCGCAGTATGTTTGTACATAGACATAATAAATATATAGACGCCCTATTGGCTGCTGGAGCGCACGTCAACGGCGCCGCCATATTGCGGAGGGCAACTTTCTCATACTTCTCATAGCGAGAATTGAGAAAAATGCCTGTTTCGTATGCTGCTTGGGGCTGTACAAATCGCCACACAATTGAAAACACGTCTCGAGGAATTATCTTTCACAAGCAAGACTGAACATTTGTTTCTGGTTGTATTTGGTCATGATATAATTAGTAATAGTAACGTCCAGAGGAGAAAAGCCGCGAAATTTAAAAATACTACTGTTATTGTGTCACGAAATGTAGTTTTAATAGTTTTTCAGTCGACAATGTAGTTGTTTAAAGGTCAAATCTGTGGTTTATTTATAAAGATAGCGCCTATTTAAAAATTTGATCTGACGGTCTCGGAGTTGTGATATCCAGCCGTTCACCGCGCGTTCAGCGCTCATGTAACCCGCCTGGAACAGCCTTACCTCGGCTAGTGCTTCTGACGTTTGCCGCTGGCTCTGATGTCTCCAGTCTAGTGGTTAAACATGAGATATAATTCATCTTGTGTAAATCTAACGGGCGATCTTTGGTCTCACAAAAAGAGACAGGGTTGTGACATTTTATTTTATATAGCCTATGTAGGAATATTTTATAATATATAATTTTTTTTATATATACATTCTCTTCACTGTAGGCCTATATAAAATAAAATTACACAAATCTTTTTGTTATATGTCAGTTTAATGATCAATATTATCATGTTTCATATTTTTTTCATATTGTCTATATTATTCTGCAATTGATATTACATTGTATTTGCTGTTCTTATTATTATTGTAATATTATACCACTTGCAATTATCAATCTATTACAGCTATGCTGTTAAATGATTGTACTATTCATAGTCACTATTTAACTTATTATTTTTATTGTCTATATACTGTAATTGATATTTCTTATTCCATTGCTATTATTATAGTATTATACATAAACTATATGCTATTATCAATATTTGTATTATTCATTATTCACTGTTTGTTTATTTTATTGACTAAACTATTTACTATTACTTCTCACTTTATCTTATATTTACTATTTACATTGCACTGCATTAACTGATGGATCCTGTATGGTAATACATATGATATGGTACAACATATCATATGTATTACCATACAGGATCCATCAGTTATCTTTGTTATTGTTAAAATCGGGTCGATCACAGAAAATCTTTTTTCCACAATAAGAAAACTTAATTTAATTTAATGTAAAAATTAAATGATATCTTCACAATTCTTATCCACGAATAAAAAGCCAGATAGCCTACATGACAAGCCTGAGCTTTGACAATTCCTTATTAAAAAAAATGTTTTATAAGTCTAACTATCGAGATTTTAAATAACTAGAGATGGAACTTTTTGTACACCACGTACAAACCACTGAAATCAGTTGATAAATGTAGTTTTTATCACCCGCGAGTTTGAGACCACTGATATAGGGGGTAGGAGTGCACTATATAGGGGACAGGGAACGATTCAGACAGTGTAAATATGGCACATAGTGCACTATATAGGGGACAGGGAACGATTCAGACAGTGTAAATATGGCACATAGTGTACTATATAGGGGACAGGGAACGATTCAGACAGTGTAAATATGGGACATAGTGCACTATATAGGGGACAGGGAACGATTCAGACAGTGTAAATATGGCACATAGTGCACTATATAGGGGACAGGGAACGATTCAGACAGTGTAAATATGGCACATAGTGCACTATATAGGGGACAGGGAACGATTCAGGCAGTGTAAATATGGCACATAGTGTACTATATAGGGGACAGGGAACGATTCAGACAGTGTAAATATGGGACATAGTGCACTATATAGGGGACAGGGAACGATTCAGACAGTGTAAATATGGCACATAGTGCACTATATAGGGGACAGGGAACGATTCAGACAGTGTAAATATGGCACATAGTGCACTATATAGGGGACAGGGAACGATTCAGGCAGTGTAAATATGGCACATAGTGCACTATATAGGGGACAGGGAACGATTCAGGCAGTGTAAATATGGCACATAGTGCACTATATGGGGACGGAACGATTCAGACAGTGTAAATATGGGACATAGTGCACTATTATAGGGGACGGAACGATTCAGACAGTGTAAATATGGCACATAGTGTACTATATAGGGGACAGGGAACGATTCAGACAGTGTAAATATGGGACATAGTGCACTATATAGGGGACAGGGAACGATTCAGACAGTGTAAATATGGCACATAGTGCACTATATAGGGGACAGGGAACGATTCAGACAGTGTAAATATGGCACATAGTGCACTATATAGGGGACAGGGAACGATTCAGGCAGTGTAAATATGGCACATAGTGTACTATATAGGGGACAGGGAACGATTCAGACAGTGTAAATATGGGACATAGTGCACTATATAGGGGACAGGGAACGATTCAGACAGTGTAAATATGGCACATAGTGCACTATATAGGGGACAGGGAACGATTCAGACAGTGTAAATATGGCACATAGTGCACTATATAGGGGACAGGGAACGATTCAGGCAGTGTAAATATGGCACATAGTGCACTATATAGGGGACAGGGAACGATTCAGGCAGTGTAAATATGGCACATAGTGCACTATATGGGGACGGAACGATTCAGACAGTGTAAATATGGGACATAGTGCACTATTATAGGGGACGGAACGATTCAGACAGTGTAAATATGGCACATAGTGTACTATATAGGGGACAGGGAACGATTCAGACAGTGTAAATATGGGACATAGTGTACTATATAGGGGACAGGGAACGATTCAGACAGTGTAAATATGGGACATAGTGCACTATATAGGGGACAGGGAACGATTCAGACAGTGTAAATATGGCACATAGTGCACTATATAGGGGACAGGGAACGATTCAGACAGTGTAAATATGGCACATAGTGCACTATATAGGGGACAGGGAACGATTCAGGCAGTGTAAATATGGCACATAGTGCACTATATAGGGGACAGGGAACGATTCAGGCAGTGTAAATATGGCACATAGTGCACTATATGGGGACGGAACGATTCAGACAGTGTAAATATGGGACATAGTGCACTATTATAGGGGACGGAACGATTCAGACAGTGTAAATATGGCACATAGTGTACTATATAGGGGACAGGGAACGATTCAGACAGTGTAAATATGGGACATAGTGCACTATATAGGGGACAGGGAACGATTCAGACAGTGTAAATATGGCACATAGTGCACTATATAGGGGACAGGGAACGATTCAGACAGTGTAAATATGGCACATAGTGCACTATATAGGGGACAGGGAACGATTCAGGCAGTGTAAATATGGCACATAGTGTACTATATAGGGGACAGGGAACGATTCAGACAGTGTAAATATGGGACATAGTGCACTATATAGGGGACAGGGAACGATTCAGACAGTGTAAATATGGCACATAGTGCACTATATAGGGGACAGGGAACGATTCAGACAGTGTAAATATGGCACATAGTGCACTATATAGGGGACAGGGAACGATTCAGGCAGTGTAAATATGGCACATAGTGCACTATATAGGGGACAGGGAACGATTCAGGCAGTGTAAATATGGCACATAGTGCACTATATGGGGACGGAACGATTCAGACAGTGTAAATATGGGACATAGTGCACTATTATAGGGGACGGAACGATTCAGACAGTGTAAATATGGCACATAGTGTACTATATAGGGGACAGGGAACGATTCAGACAGTGTAAATATGGGACATAGTGCACTATATAGGGGACTATGTCCCCTATATGTGCCATATCTATGTGCCATATTTAATGCTTAAATATGGCACATAGTGTACTATATATTGGGTAGGGGAGCACTATATAGGGGACAGGGAACGATTCAGGCAGTGTAAATATGGCACATAGTGTACTATATATTGGGTAGGAGTGCACTATATAGGGGACGGGGAACGATTCAGGCAGTGTAAATATGGGACATAGTGCACTATATAGGGGGTAGGAGTGCACTATATAGGGGACATATTTTTAAAAGGGGAGGAGCTATTCGATAAGCCCCGCCCTCTTCCTGTTCCCGTGGAAATGACATCTTTACACTGAATAATGCTGCTCGTTTCAAGGCAATTCAGTGGGTCTTTATCTTTAAGAAACCCATTTTAGAAGCATCGAGTGAATCATAAAACGGCTCACAGACAGTGTTAATGAATAGGATTTGGTCTCGTGTTCGTTGAATCATGGATAACGGGTGTGAAATCAATCATGGGCTGCGGTTTAATTACCCTTCCTGACAGCCGGCTGACGATGCTGGTTAATGAGATCTGTCAGGTTATGAGGTATGAGATCATTAGCACTAACCATCTCTCTTCTGAACCTCCACTGGAATATGTAATTCTGCGTTCAGTTTAATCTCTGTACTGTGTGTATGTAGTCATCCCGTACTGTGTGTATGTAGTCATCCCGTACTGTGTGTATGTAGTCATCCCGTACTGTGTGTATGTAGTCATCCCGTACTGTGTGTATGTAGTCATCCCGTACTGTGTGTATGTAGTCATCCCGTACTGTGTGTATGTAGTCATCCCGTACTGTGTGTATGTAGTCATCCCGTACTGTGTGTATGTAGTCATCCCGTACTGTGTGTGTATGTAGTCATCCCGTACTGTGTATATGTAGTCATCCCGTACTGTGTGTATGTAGTCATCCCGTACTGTGTGTATGTAGTCATCCCGTACTGTGTGTATGTACGTACTGTGTGTATGTAGTCATCCCGTACTGTGTGTATGTAGTCATCCCGTACTGTGTGTATGTAGTCATCCCGTACTGTGTGTATGTAGTCATCCCGTACTGTGTGTATGTAGTCATCCCGTACTGTGTATATGTAGTCATCCCGTACTGTGTGTATGTAGTCATCCCGTACTGTGTGTATGTAGTCATCCCGTACTGTGTGTATGTAGTCATCCCGTACTGTGTGTATGTAGTCATCCCGTACTGTGTGTATGTAGTCATCCCGTACTGTGTGTATGTAGTCATCCCGTACTGTGTGTATGTAGTCATCCCGTACTGTGTGTATGTAGTCATCCCGTACTGTGTGTATGTAGTCATCCCGTACTGTGTGTATGTAGTCATCCCGTACTGTGTGTGTATGTAGTCATCCCGTACTGTGTATATGTAGTCATCCCGTACTGTGTGTATGTAGTCATCCCGTACTGTGTGTATGTAGTCATCCCGTACTGTGTGTATGTAGTCATCCCGTACTGTGTGTATGTAGTCATCCCGTACTGTGTGTATGTAGTCATCCCGTACTGTGTATATGTAGTCATCCCGTACTGTGTGTATGTAGTCATCCCGTACTGTGTGTATGTAGTCATCCCGTACTGTGTGTATGTAGTCATCCCGTACTGTGTGTATGTAGTCATCCCGTACTGTGTGTATGTAGTCATCCCGTACTGTGTGTATGTAGTCATCCCGTACTGTGTGTATGTAGTCATCCCGTACTGTGTGTATGTAGTCATCCCGTACTGTGTGTATGTAGTCATCCCGTACTGTGTGTATGTAGTCATCCCGTACTGTGTGTATGTAGTCATCCCGTACTGTGTGTATGTAGTCATCCCGTACTGTGTGTATGTAGTCATCCCGTACTGTGTGTGTATGTAGTCATCCCGTACTGTGTATATGTAGTCATCCCGTACTGTGTGTATGTAGTCATCCCGTACTGTGTGTATGTAGTCATCCCGTACTGTGTGTATGTACGTACTGTGTGTATGTAGTCATCCCGTACTGTGTGTATGTAGTCATCCCGTACTGTGTATATGTAGTCATCCCGTACTGTGTGTATGTAGTCATCCCGTACTGTGTATATGTAGTCATCCCGTACTGTGTGTATGTAGTCATCCCGTACTGTGTGTATGTAGTCATCCCGTACTGTGTGTATGTAGTCATCCCGTACTGTGTGTGTATGTAGTCATCCCGTACTGTGTATATGTAGTCATCCCGTACTGTGTGTATGTAGTCATCCCGTACTGTGTGTATGTAGTCATCCCGTACTGTGTGTATGTACGTACTGTGTGTATGTAGTCATCCCGTACTGTGTGTATGTAGTCATCCCGTACTGTGTATATGTAGTCATCCCGTACTGTGTGTATGTACGTACTGTGTGTATGTAGTCATCCCGTACTGTGTGTATGTAGTCATCCCGTACTGTGTGTATGTAGTCATCCCGTACTGTGTGTATGTACGTACTGTGTGTATGTAGTCATCCCGTACTGTGTGTATGTAGTCATCCCGTACTGTGTATATGTAGTCATCCCGTACTGTGTGTATGTAGTCATCCCGTACTGTGTGTATGTACGTACTGTGTGTATGTAGTACTTCACTTAAATGAGAGTGAGAGAGACAAAACTGTGTGTTAATCCAGTGGTCCTCTCTGTGTTGTTTTTTATTTAATCATAGTTTTCAATACCATGAAGCAAATGCAGTTTTCTTAACTCTGAATAAATAAACAAATATACACACAATGAAACCACAAATGTAATAATAATAATAAACAATATTTCAGACTCTCTCACAGTTGTTTCACACAGTAGATGATACACTAACAGACTTTTCTATAATATAACTATATCGTAATCATTAATAAAAGGAACACCCAATTGAACTAAAATAGTAGACGCCAAAGCATCTGAATAACTTTATATTTTTGAGATTTGATCATTTTTACTAACCTTTAGTAATAAATGAGAGTGAGAGACAAAACTGTGTTATTCCACAGTCGTCATGGACAGTCGTCATGGCAACTCCCAACTGCCACTCAGAGAGCCATAGCAACCGCCTAGCAACCACCCAGAACACCCTTGCAACCACCCAAAATACCTTAGCAACCACCCAGAACACCCTAGCAACCACCCAAAATACCTTAGCAACCGCCCAGAACACCATAGCAACCGCCAAGTAACACCATAGCAACCACCCAGAACACCATTGCAACTTTTAAAACTTCTTCAAACTTTCTGGTCCGGCTTTCTCAAGCCAATTTAAAGTTTGTCTCGACAAACTTTTTAATCTACTAGTTATAATTAAAGTAATTTAAATAAAGCATATATACACACAAACTAAATACCTTCGTGACCCAAATATGCAGGGTGGTCACATGTAAATGAAGCAAAAGTTATGCTATTATTATTTTAGTCTAGGCTGGAATTTGGGTTATTATCGTTACGTTAACTAAAACTGTTAACATTTTTGTTAATTGATAAAAATCTGAAGAATATAAAAAGCACAGGTAACACTATTTTACAGTGTCCTTACATATGTTACATGTACTTACCATAGTAAGTATGCATAATTACATGCAAATAACTCTTTCAACCAAATCCAATCCTATCCTAACCCTTTAGTAAGTACATGTCGTTACTTAATATTATTCAGTACTTAAATATATAATTACAGTGTTACAATGACACCTTAATATAAAGTGTAACTGTGAGGGTTTTTTTTTTTTTTTTTCAAGATAAAAAAGTTTAACTTTTAGAAACATGTTTTGACACCTTGCATTTTTCTGTTCCTCTGCATCTTGTGTTTTTGTATGCAAAAACACTTTCTAAATGAACAGTCAATGTTTGATCTAAGCAAAAACAATGGGATTTGTCCACTTAAAAACAAACGAAGACTGCTTTGCTTCTTTCTTTCACTCTGCAAGTGTCCATCACATATAAAGAGAGCAAAAAATAGACATGGGTAAAAATAAACCAGCTGTAATCTGTTCTCTGTTGGGATTCTTAACCTTGTTGCATCTTTAAAGCGTCTCGACATCTGCCTCTCATATGAAACGTATTCACACACACACTCTTTCATACTTTATCTGTAAAGTGAGGCCAAATGGCGCTAAAATAGTAGTTTGGGAGAAAGGAAATATTAGCTGATCTAGTTGGCAACACAATGTGTGAATTTTTATTCATGTTTGAGCTCCTTTTCTCGCTGCTATTTTGCATGCATTGAAAGCAGACGGTGACAAAAAAGAAAAAATCAAAGTATCATAAGGTTATTCCATGAGACTTTATTTTCTACTTAAGAAAGAAAAATAACAGATGCATGTTTGGAACAAAATTGTCTGAGAGAATTCATATTTTTGGGTGAACGATCCTTTAATCATAAGGTGCAAAGATGATTCTCATGTTTTCTACGCAGCTTTTGTCCTGTTGGAAGTTAAGTCCACCTTATGTAACCAGATCATGGGTCGCATCTGAGGTTAAAGAGAGAATCTGTTGCTAGACTGTGAGTCTTCATGCGTGTGATTAGAGCGGCACGATATTGCAGAAAAATGCAATATGTGAAAACTCATTAAATAATGCGATATGTGATACGATAATGCTTAAAGTGTGTGAAATAAACTTCAATTACCTTTAAAATGATATAACCTACATACGTGTTTCACATTTTCACATCCTTACAGCTTCTGAGTGTTTTACTGTCACATAAGAAGTGTTATTTCAACATCAGTTTCAGGTTATCATACATTAGGATTATTTAACAACAGAAACTGAATAATCAAATGTAAAAATAAAACACTGTTTATTTTTCACTGTATGAATTAAATATATCCTTATTCTTATTAAAGCTACAAAAGTTATTCAGCCGAGAGCAGCGAGTGATTTTCTCTTTGTCTTTTGTTCATGATTCCAGTTATTGTAAGCTGTAGCGATATGCATATCGCGATATATACATTTGCAATATTTGTATTATTTCGATAGCCCTAATTGTGATGCATTGCATTAAATATGGGTTCCAACAATTCACTTTCTGTATTGGGTCGCCATTTGATGTCCAATACAAATTTCCAAATTCTTCTGAAAATCTAGAAGCAAAACTAGCTGAAAAACCCTGAAATATATCACTTTAACTTTACGTTCACAACAACATATATAACTTATTATATATACAGGATGGCCGCGGGTCCTTAAAGTCTTAAAATGTCTTATAGTTTTCCTAATAAAAGGCCATAAAAAGTATTAATGTCTTGAATTCAGATTCGATGGGTCTTAAATATTTCTGGTCACATCACCGCTAAAATTTCTCCAGTCTGACGGACCCTATGTCCGTCAAATAACCAGTGAAGCATCAAATCGCGAGAATAATTCTGATTTTATTACATAAACAGCGATTGATAATAATAATATATTTCTGGTAGCGCTGTTGAGACTCTGTGAGAGATTTTATAGTGAGAAATCAAAACTAATGAGCATAACAGCACATAAAAAACTCACAGAAGAAACATACTGAGGTAAAAATTCAAAATGTGGAGTATTTATAACATATGATATAGTTAACATGACATGACGGGAGATATTTCGCTGAATATTCTCACGATTGCAAATGTTACATTGATTTTAGTTCAATAAACATTAAATTACTTAGGTTAAACATTAAATATTACATACGTATGTAATATAATGTGTATTTCCATCACAGGTTTGGTCTTAAATTTAATTCAGAGTGGCATTAAAAAGGTATTAAGTCTTAAATTTAACTTGTTTATATGTGTAGACCCTGATATCATGATGTTCATGGAATTAATGTTAAAACCAACGCCATTAGAAATTCAGATATGGTAATTGGGCGTTTCGTTTCCGACACGCTGTAAGTGGTCAACCTATCACAACAACACACTTGACCATCTGACCAATCAGAGCAGAGCAGCTCTCAGAGAGGCGGAGTTTAGAGAGACTGAATCTTCGAATGAACCGTTTCAGACTCTGAGAAATCAGGCAGTGTGCAAAGAGAAAATTAATGTGTTTTTTGACGTTGGACGCATGTAAACCTGTTGTGGGAGACTATTTAATTTTATATTTAACAATATTATTACAACATTATTTTCCTGTTATCTCTGTAAAGCTGCTTTGAAACAATCTGTATTGTAAAAAGCACTATATAAATAAAGGAGACTTGACTCTAAAACAACATTAGGACTTTTAAAATATAGCATAATAGGTATGGGTGTCGCAATATATCGCAATACAAAAATGCATCAATATGTATCGTGGATAGTTCACCCAAAATAAAAATTCCTATGTGAGGAAAAAATTAAAGTTTTCAGAGTTTTAGTGTCAGTACTACATTAAACTACTATATATAATGTATAATAAATGCTGATCCTGATAATGCCAAATGGCTGATGTTACCTGTAAAAAGTGGTCTATATTAGCCTATTTTAAATATATTTATTCAGTGTCAGAGTTCAAGCATATTCGTCTAAAATAATTCTGTATTTTCAGCTTCAGAATCATGAATATTGTTATTCTGGTGTCTGTGGCGTTGGGTTACTGTAATCCCAGCATTTGGACAAATCTTTAGTCTTATCTTGTTATGACGCTTGATCCGGCAAATCGCTGCGTCACTCTCTGTCCGAGCAGAACGACTGATCTCAATATAGACCCATGTGTTTTACCTGCGTCTCTGGCATTATGGGATTGTTCACACGTTGTTTACACGCTGTGTGTGTGTGTCAGGGTTCGTACAAGCTGCTTAAAGTACTTGAATTTCACTTTTTGAAATTTAAGTCCTGAAAACAGCCATATTTACGAAGAGCTACTTGAAAAGTGCTTGACTTATTTAAATACAATCTATATGAAATTTTATTTTTTCGGAAAAATATACGAAGTACGCCAACATTTATATTATAAAATCCCGTACAAACCCTGGTTTACAACACTCATATCGGTTGATCACTTAATATAAATATATTTTTATTTTCGCTTATTTTTTTTATTTATTTTTTGCTGGGATGTAAACATTTAAAATAAATGCCAAGTTCTGCATAACAAAATTAAAATAATTCAAATCCATAAATGCTTTTTGTCTTATTGGAGGCCTTTGCATGCTAACAGGTAAAGTTGTTCATATATATTAGTCTATTTAAATTAGTCCTGGGCAACAATTAATTGCGATTAATTGCATCCAAAATAAAAGTTTGTGTTACATAATTGTGTACTGTGTATAATTATTTTGTGTATATATAAATACACACACATGCATGTATACTGTATATTTAAGAAAAAAATATTTATTTATTTAAAGTAGTCCTGGGCAACAATTAATTGTTGTTTTTATATATATAATATACAGGTGAAACTCGAAAAATTAGAATATCGTGCAAAAATTATTATTTTGATGATTATGACTTCGTTTATGAAAACCCCAAATTCAAAATCTCAGAAAATTTGAATATTACATGAAATCAATAAAAATAAGGATTTTAAATACAGAAATGTCGGCTCTCTGAAAAGTATGATCATGCATATGTATATAGTTATATATACTAAATATATTAGTTTCACCTTTTAATTTGAATTACTGGAATACATGAACTGTTGCACGATATAATAAAAATCTTCGAGTTTCACCTGTACATGCAAATATTTCTTAAATCTATACAGATAAAACTGCTCAACAATGTCAGTAAATTCTTTCAAGCTGCTATCCATGTCTTTGAGGATAAAGACAGTAGCAGGTAAAGTAAAGGTTGTGTTTCCTCTGGTCCTGAACGAGCTGTTCTTGCTCTTCTAGGTGGTGTTGGTGAGATGGAACGAACCCTTCCAGAAACTGGCGACCTGCGACACCGACGGCGGGATATTTGTGTGGATCCAGTACGAGGGCCGCTGGTCTGTGGAGCTGGTCAATGACCGAGGAGCTCAGGTGAGGTTACGTAGGGTCACCAAACGTCCTCTTAGTGACGCTATTTTCTTCTAGACACAAACTTAGTTGCATTATTTTCCTGTTATCACTGAAACGATCTGTATTGTAAAAAGCGCTATATAAATAAAGGTGACTTGACTGTACCTGCGCAGGTGAGTGACTTCACGTGGTCACATGACGGCACGCAGGCTCTGATCTCCTACCGTGATGGTTTTGTGCTGGTCGGGTCGGTGAGCGGTCAGCGCCACTGGTCCTCGGAAATCAACCTGGAGAGTCAGATCACATGTGGGATTTGGACCCCCGATGACCAGCAGGTACGACCTCTGAACTCACCTTTTACTAAGGCTCTATAAATGAAATCTGCTTTATTTTCCCCCAAAAAATCCCACATTTTTTGTTTGATTCTGTTTGAATGTTTCTGGGTTCCATTTTATATTAAATTTAAAATGATTCAAAATGCACGTCTAATATACTATACTATCCTATATCCTATATATCCTATACTAATTAAAATCATGCAAATTATGCAATTTAACAACTGTTTCATTTATCAAAAAGCACGTCTAATTAATTAAAATCATGCATCTTGTGCTTTTTGATAAATTAAATTGTTGTTAAGTTGCATGGTTTTAATTACTTAGATGTGCGTTTTGATAAATGAAATAGTTGTTAAATTGCATGTCTAATTAATTAAAATCATGCAATATGCAATTTAACAACAATTTAATTAATCAAAATGCACATCTAATTAATTAACATCATGCAACTTATGCTTTGATTCCATTTCAATGGTTATATTAAATTTAAAATGAATCCAAAAGCATGTCTAATTAAAATCATGCAATTTAACAACATTAATAAAAGTTATAAACATAATAATAGTTTATGAGCTATGAATAATAGCTATGAAATCTGCTATATATATATAATGTGTATATGTGTGTTTAATTCAGTTTTAATAATCAAAATGCACGTCTAATAAATTGATATCATGCAATTCATTCAGTTTAACAGCAATTTATTAAAAGGTTAACGAAAATTAAATTTTAGGGCCCTATTAAAATTTTGTGATTTCCGTGAATTACGTTTTCATGGTTAAACTAAATTTTTAAAATAAAAATGTCTCAATTGTTATTTTACAATAACAAGGCCCTATGAAATGTATTATTTTTTTCATAAATTCGGTATTGCCTGTTTTTATTTTTCTAGATTTGATTTAATACACATTTATTATCAAAAACTATCAATTTAACCAATCTTTCCATATGTGATTCTGTTTGCCGCTGCTCGTCAGGTGTTGTTCGGCACGGCGGACGGGCAGGTGATCGTCATGGACTGTCACGGCCGCATGCTGGCTCATATTCTCCTCCACGAGGCCGAGGGCATCGCCAGCATGGCCTGGAACTATCCCAGCTTTCTAGTGGAGGACAGCAGTGAGAGCGACACGGACTCGGATGATTACACGCCTCTGCAGGGTAACACCGCATCACGAGCCCGATTCCCCGCATCTTAAAGCCCCCCTGAAATCTAGATTTACCTTTTTTTAGCTCTTTTTTAGCCGTAATGTTATAAATAATCTGTGTGCTCCAAAACAATGACAAAATTCGCATTTAGTAGATATAAGCATTCAAAAATTCCGCTAAAATGGATCAGAGGATCACATCTTCTGTCCAATCAAATGCTCTCTAGAATCTGAAGCTCCGCCCCCTCTGCTATAAACACCAGCTGGTCAAATATACTCCGGGATATTGTTTATTTTGAGTCGGAGTGACTGTCAGGCACGTCCGAAAGCGAGTAACTTTAGAAAACTGGATCAGCGCTGACTCTGTTATGAACGATTCAGTTCGAATTGGTGAACTGGTTTGATCGGTTCACAAAAAAAGAACCGATTCAAAAGAACGATTCATTCACGATCCGAACATCACTACCGTTGTCACGTCACAGAGCTGAAGTGTGTGTTCAGTTGCTCAAACGCTCAAGTTTTATTTTGTTTTCAGAATGAAATGGCTAGAATTTATTCACACCTCTAACGTTACAACATATCATCATCAGTACGACTTGCAGTCTGTGAGGTAAACTAAACATGATTGGCTATTTGAAAAGGGGGAGGAGCCATTCAATATGTCCCACCTTATATTCCTGTTTCAGTGGAAAAAAGCGTCATCTTTGATTTTTAACGGGAATGAAAGCGAGGCCTCTCACAATAACAAATTTTGCTGGACGATAAATTGTCCAAGAAATTATTGCGATAAACGATAATATTGATAATAAACGATAATATTGTCGTTCTGAGACCATTTTCATCTAAAATAATGATAATGGCATAATAATGCAGGTACACCTTTTCAAAGATCAATAAACTTTTATTTCTAAAGACTACTTAAATGAACAAAACAACCAAAAACAATAAAAGCAATGGACTCTCAGTCTCTGTTAACAAAAAATGCACTTACCAATGTGTGACTTCTGTTCACACTGAGAATCATATCATGTACTGTGTGAACATTAGTCTCATATGAGTGTGTGTGTGTGTGTGTGTGTGCGCTCGCGTCTCATATGAGTATGTGCGCGCCTGCGCGGAGAGTTTGTGTGTGTTCCGTCTCATTGAGTTTGTGCGCGAGTTTGTGTGTGTGTGTGTGTGTGTGTGTGTGCGCGCTCGCGTCTCATATGAGTGTGCGTGGAGAGTTTGTGTGTGTTCCGTCTCATTGCGTTTGTGTGTGTGTGTGTGTGTGTGCGCTTGCGTCTTATATGAGTATGTGCGTGGAGAGTTTGTGCGCGCGCGCGTCTCATATGAGTGTGTGCGCGTGTCTCATATGTGCGTGGAGACTAGAGTTTGTGTGTTCGCGCATCTCGTGTGTGTAGAGTTTGCGTGTATGTGCGTGAGCGACCTTAGGTGTGTCGTTGTGCATTTCATATGTATTTGTTTGACCATTCAGCAGTATACATGTATGTTGGACTACTTAATATATGTGTATGCAAGTGTTTCATATATGTGTGCGTGAATGAAGTTTGATTTAAGCCCAAGATGGCGCCTCATATGAGGGTGAGAGAGCGCGCGTGAGAGAGAGAGGGACGAGCAGCGCTCTGCAATCAAATACGATTGTAAATAGGCAAAGTAAAAAAAAAAAAATAATTAAAAAAAACATTCGAAAATCAATGTGTGGCGGTCAGCGTTGATATTGTCATCCAGTCTCTTTGGTAGAGAGAGAGAGAGAGAGAGACGAGGAAAACAAACAAGCATGCAAATGGAAATTATCGCGGCCAGAAAAATTATCGAGCTCATTTTTTTTATCATGCGATTAATTGATTTATTGATTATCGCGACAGGCCTAGCGAGGCTGTGAGGGATAGGCTTGCATCTCGAATGATGACTACCTGGCATTTACCTAATTTCTCAAGTCTTACATCATTAATGTCAGACTGTACGACAGTCAAGACGCATTAAAAATTGACGCACGCTAGAAAACTTGTATGGAGTTTTACATCAATCAATCAATCACAGGTTTGGTGACGTGAGTCCTTAATTGCTTTTTAAGGACTACAACAAACGGCTGGAAAGGACTACACAAGCTTATTCACGGGTTAGTGACATCACTAACCCTAAAATTTACATAAACTCCGCCCCCTGAGAACGCGATTTATAGATTATCATGACAGAATATGCTAATAACTATACATAAGCTACATAAATTCATCAACTAACCATTCAGAAATGTTGTCACTTCTTCTTGAGTCTCTCCATCTTTGTCTTTGAACATAAAAGGGCTTAAAGTTTTTGAAATGTTCAGTGTGTGTGTGTCTGTGTGAGGTAATTAAAGCTGCAAACACACAAGAGCTGTTGTAGCTCCGCCCACTGTGCCGGGAGCAGCAGCTCATTTGCATTTAAAGGGACACACACAACAACTGCGTTTTTTTTGCTCACCCTCAAAAAGTGAGTTTTAACATGCTATATAAAAATATCTGTGGGGTATTTTGAGCTCAAACTTCACATACACACTCTGGGGACATCAAAGACTTATTTTACATCTTGTGAAAAGGGCATTATACCACCCCTTTAAAAACAAAGACAATTTGACGGTTGTCGTAGGACTGCGAAAATTTGATTGCAACAGTCATTAATCGGCTGTCGGTGAACACGTCAAACTAACGATCAAAGACTTCAGATTTTAGCCAAGGATCTGAGGAGTCTTTTGCTAAATTTGTCTCAGACGGCCTAATCGTGTTTAAAAGTGTGCACCCGGCTTTAGACACAAAATAATCTATTTTTACAGCTCACCTCAGGATGCATATTGATTTTGAGCTTCTGTTGGGATTGTTAAAGTGCAGTCAAAGGAAGAGATTTATAATCACACAGCCTTTTCTCATGACATGCGTTTATTACAAGCATATAAAACAAACCATTAGTGCAATAATGTTCTAGTCTTTTTCAGGCTGTAGTTTCCCTAGTAAATAATGCAGCTGTACAACTGTGTTATTTTAGTTTTATTAATAATTTAAAGTAGCTTTTAGGTTTATACGTTGGTGCATCCCTAGTTAACAATAATAACCATGTCTGTTTTTTTATGATAACTTTTCATTGTTTACTCAGTCACACTTTGCAATAAGGTTAACATTAATTAATGCATTAACTAACATGAACTAACCATGAGCAATACATTTGTTACTATATTTATTAATATTAGTTAATAAAAATAAAGCTGTTCATGTTAGTTCACAGTGCATTAACTAATGTTAACAAGATTTTAATCAAGTATTAGTGAATGTTGAAATTAACATTAACAAAGATTAATAAATGCTGTATAAGTGCAGTTCATTATTAGTTCATGCTAACTAATGAACCTTATTGTAAAGTGTTACCGTTTACTTAAATAGAAATCATAAAAATCAACACATTACGAAGGAAAAACCCCTTTTTCTCTCTAGTACACAGTCTGTGCATCCCTAGTTAGTAATAATAACCCTATAAATTAACAATAAAAACATAAAAATCAACACATTGAGCAGGAAACAACCCCTAAAACACTGTTTTCCTCTCCAGTGCACAGTCTGAAGCCGGTGTTGACCGTCTGCTTCACGTCTGGAGACATCAGTCTGATGAGCAACTATGATGACCTCTCACCGACGTTAATACGCACGGGCCTCAAAGGTTCTTCTTTATACATTTCATCTATTTATTTTGTCTTCTGTAGAGCCTCTTTACAGCAGAATTTATATTTGATGATGAAGTTTGCATCATTGATTTTGTTATTATACTGTTTCTTACTGTGAATCTGCTTTGAAACAATCTGTTGTATAAGAGGACATAATGATGTCTATTAAAATGCAAATTGATTTCCTGTGTCGAGTCTGTTTTTAGACTGGGGAAATCAATACAATCTAAACTAATCATTATTTGCCTAATCAATACTCTGACGCCATGTATAAATATGTGAATGATCATTGTTACTTTGCTATTTTTTTAAAGTGCCCCATTTTGCTATTTTAAAGGTTCCTAATTTTGTTTTAAAGGCTCCTACTGTATGTTCACATGCATCCAAGATCAAAAAACACTTTATAATAATATCTATTTCAGCATCACCTCATTTTCTCAGTGTCTGAAACGGTTCGTTGGGAGATTCAGTCTCTCTAAGCTCCGCCTCTCTGAGAGCTGCTCTGCTGTGATTGGTCAGAAAGCAAACGCTCATTATCATATCTGAACCTCAGCTCTTCATCACAGTGATACGAACAGTAACGATGGCGTGTGTTTTACCGTATCAATCTCAGAAAACAGCGTCTTCTCCACACGAACCAAACTCTTCCAGTCTCAGATACACTAGTGTTTGAGGGCGGGGCTAAGAGACACTGTTCAGCCAATCAAAACCAAAGGCGGGGATTATGCAAATTAGTTACATCTGAGACTGGAATTACTGACGACTCGTTTCAGCAGATCAGAATCGCTTCTTTCTTTTAGGAGACTAACTTTATTTGATCTTTAAAACTCTGCAGACCTTTTACATTCACAAACCGCACTGCATGAAAGATAATATCCACAAAAGCATAAAAGGGGCACTTTAAATGTTTTTACTGATGATAAAATACTCTTTCCTATACAAAAGTAATGTGTTTGTGTGTGTGTGTGTCAGATGTGGTCGTGCAGTGGTGCTCTCAGGGCGACTTGCTGGCTGTTACTGGGATGGAGAGACTCGTGATGACCTCTGACCCTTCCCAAGGGACCCGAAATGCCATTGTTAAGTTTTACAATGTTAGTGGTGAAAACATTTATTCACTGGAAACGCCTGCTCAGGTGAGTGCTTGCTCATATAAACACACACACCCTTTACACTAGAGATGCGCGGTTGGCGGTTATAGCCGCGGATAAACCGCGGATCGGGCGGATGACGTGACGAATTTTTTTTTAAAGATTAAATTCGGGCGGGCGGTTTCTAGTCTCGCGGCTGTCATCAGCAGCGCCTTGTATCAGCGGATGGCGGGCGGGTGCGGTTTTGAAAGTGGTCAAAAACGTTGGTGTGGATGGATGGCGGACGGATGATGAGTTTTGTGATGCGGTTGCGGATAAAATAATAGCCCATCCGCGCATCTCTACTTTACACTGGCTGTAATAAAGCATGATAAATTTCACATATAATTACCAAGGAAAAGCAAGTAACACATTGAATTAAACCTGACATTTTTAAGGAGAAAAACTTTTCTAATACAAAAGCTGAGGGAAATTTGACATCCAACGTAATCAATCTCACAATATTTTCCCCTCTCATAAAAATCCTAAAAAAATGTTTTTCTTTTATTATTGAAACAAATGTGATTGCAAAAATTATGAGTTTAAATGTACCCAACTACTACTACCACTTCTGAGAAAAGGGTGGTTTTGTTCCTCTTTTTGTAAGTTGATGTGTACAATTTTCACATTTTACTTTATTTTGCTATCCTCACTTACATAAATTAACTATAGTGTCCTGCACCCACTAGAAAAAAATATATAAAAAATGATATCTGGTGTCTGAAATATTTTTGGTTTGACTAATAAGACAATATAGAGGGTATGCATGTGACGTCACCGTTGGCCGGAGTGACTGCGGTTACGCCCACAAGTGGCAAAAAGACTGAGCGGCAGCATTGGTTTTCAGCGTGAATGCTGCGGAAAAACACACAAAACGCGTCTAAAACTGGAAAGAGCTTTGAGACTGACTGTACAACTAGATTTGACAAGAAATATGAGGTATATTTTTACAGACTACCTAAAGCTACAGAACAGAGAAGCAAATAGATCGCTGCAATTCATAGAAACAACTGGACTCCAGGCAGCGAAAGGTGGATTTGCAGTTATCATTTTTGTCAATATGCTGAATTTAGTGGTAAAATCATTCTCTATATATTGTATTGTTATATATTGCAGTGACAACTCATCAATCAAATATTTACCACTGTATATTCTGTATAATTTGACATTTTTAAATAAACACTGACAAAAAACTATACAAGTTTTAAGTCTAGACGGTATGATGATATATTATTACATTGATATAAGTGATCACCTGGATTTAGACCTGCCTATATTGTATTTATATAAAGCGTTCACAGGCAAATTTGCTGTATGTATTTCCCCGGTGTCGAAATCAGGCACATATAAATGTCAGGAAACACGATTCCTGGCTGCATGTCAATATCCATGGATCACTGGATCTTTAGTAAGTTGTAAGGAACACTATATTGAGTCCAATCTTTAGTTTAAACTGATAATCGTTTGTTTTACTTGCGTTTTCGCAGTTTCCCCTATTAAATCCAGTCACGCAGCTGCTCTTCTGCCACTCAGTCCGGCAGAGGGGGCGTGTTCCGGCGGGAAAGTGACGTTAATACATTCCCTCTATCCGGTTGTTAAGTCGTGACGTAACCACTCTCCGATAATACTGTTTCCGGGTCCAAAGGCCGGGTCCTCTCTACCTACCTACCGCTTTCGCCCGAGTTTTAACGTGTTCCCATGTTGTTTAAATAGTTCGGAGTTAAAAAAACAAGTGACATTCAACTGTCATTCTACCGCTTTCCCTGTGACGAGAAAGATAAGAGTAAAATGGCTGCAGTTGATAAGGTAAGTTACAAATCTTAAACGAATGAAGAAACTTTGGCGCCAGTGGGTGCTATCCCTTAATTCCTAGTAACACCCACTGGCACTGAAGCGAAAAAAGCCCTTTAAGAAAAGGGTTTATTTAGTCTAGGATCTGGAGTGGACGAGCGGAGCGCTTGGGCCCGGAAGAGGCTAAACGTCACGCGTGACGTCAGACTTAACAACCGAATAGGGCTGTTACCAATCAAATGAAATTATTTACACTGAAAAATTACAACTCCATTATATAATGTTACTAGATTTTTTTGAATATACAAATGGAAAAATATTGGGAAAAATTATGCTTTTAATCATGTAACTAAACCTCCAGTAGGTGGCAGCAAGTGACCATCTTAAAGAGTGAGTTGAGTCATTTATTAAACGATTCGTTCAAACGATTGATTCATTCAGGAATGAGGCAGTTGTTTATGAATGAGTCATTGAATCTTTGACTTATCCGATTCATTCAAGAACGAGGCCGTTATTTATGAATCAGTCATTGAATCTTTGACTCAACCGATTCATTCAAGAATGACGCTGTTGTTTATGAATGAGTCCTTGAATCTTTGACTCAACCGATTCATTCAAGAATGAGGCCGTTATTTATGAATGAGTCATTGAATCTTTGACTCAACCGATTCATTCAAGAATGAGGCTGTTTATGAATGAGTCATTGAATCTTTAACTCAACCGATTCATTCAAGAATGAGGCAGTTGCTTATGAACGAGTCATTGAATCTTTCACTCAACCGATTATTCAAGAATGACGCTGTTGTTTATGAATGAGTCCTTGAATCTTTGACTCAACCGATTCATTCAAGAATGAGGCCGTTGTATATGAATGAGTCATTGAATGTTTGACTCAACCGATTCATTCAAGAATGAGGGAGTTGTTTATGAATGAGTCATTGAATCTTTAACTCAACCGATTCATTTAAGAATGAGGCAGTTGCTTATGAACGAGTCCTTGAATCTTTAACTCAACCGATTCATTCAAGAATGAGGCAGTTGCTTATGAACGAGTCATTGAATCTTTCACTCAACCGATTATTCAAGAATGACGCTGTTGTTTATGAATGAGTCCTTGAATCTTTCACTCAACCGATTCATTCAAGAATGAGGCCGTTGTTTATGAATGAGTCATTGAATGTTTGACTCAACCGATTCATTCAAGAATGAGGCCGTTGTTTATGAATGAGTCATTGAATGTTTGACTCAACCAATTCATTCAAGAATGAGGGAGTTGTTTATGAATGAGTCATTGAATCTTTAACTCAACCGATTCATTTAAGAATGAGGCAGTTGCTTATGAACGAGTCCTTGAATCTTTAACTCAACCGATTCATTCAAGAATGAGGCAGTTGCTTATGAACGAGTCATTGAATCTTTCACTCAACCGATTATTCAAGAATGACGCTGTTGTTTATGAATGAGTCCTTGAATCTTTCACTCAACCGATTCATTTAAGAATGAGGCTGTTGTTTATGAATGAGTCATTGAATGTTTGACTCAACCAATTCATTCAAAATGCTGAATCATTCAGTAATGAAAACGCGGTTGCTGTGAGATGCGTTATGATTCTGCTGCGATCTTTAAGAATTCTTCTTGGTTTGACTGTATGCTCATGTGTATTCAGAGGCCGATCAGTACGCTGTGTTGGGGCCATCGAGACTCGCGTCTGTTTCTGGCTTGTGGCCCGGCGCTGTACGTGCTTCGTGTCGAACACCGAGTCGCCAGCCTGCAGATGCTATGCCAAAAGGCCATCGCCAGTGCGGTTCACGAGGAGAAAGACGTGGCCAAGCTCAGCATGCCCTCTCGCCTAAGCACATACGTGTCTTCTGCCTTCGCTCCCACCGTTAAGGTACAAACTTAAGATCCCTTGCACTTTACATGCTCACTTTCTGCACTGCAAAAAATGCTTTTCTTACTTAGTATTTTTGTCTAGTTTCCAGTGCAAATATAAAAAAATTCTTAAATCAAGATGCATTTACTAGATGAGTAAAATGACATAAGATATCTTGTCCTGTTTTCCGGGGGAATTAATCAAATTAAGTGAGTTGATGCTTAAAAAAATCAAAATTATCTGCCAATGGGGTAACAAAAATAATCTTAATTCAAACAGAAACAAGATATAGTGGTATATTCTCTATTTCAAGGACATTTTATGTGCAATAATATTTTAGGTTATACACTTTATTTCCTTGTTACATATGTTACATGTACTTACCAGAGTAATAACAGTAAATTATGCATAATTACATGCAACTAACCCTCAACCTAATCCTAACCATATAGTAAGTACATGTAGTTAATTATTATTACACAGTACTTAAATATATAATTACACTGTAACCGTGACACCTTAAAATAAAGGGTTACACTTTATTTTAAGGTTTCATTGTTACAGTGTAATTATACATTTAAGTTCTGAGTAATATCAAGCAACTTCATGTACTTACTGTAGGATTAAGATTAGGCTGAGGGTTAGTTGCATGTAATTATGCATAATTTACTGTTATTACTATGTAACATATGTAACAAGGACACTGTAAAATAAAGTGTTACCGGATTTTACTATTTATGTCCTAATTTATTACTAATTATTGCAGTTTGTATTTTTGCATTGTCTATTCTAGTTTTATTGCTATTATGCTATTTATTGACACAGCTGCTTAAACATACACCCTAGTTATTAATGTTTTTATTGGTTAATGTTTTTATCTTGTGTTTTGACCCGGGACCTTAGTACTTAGTTTCGTTCCTTCATGAAAAAATGTGTATGAAATGACAATAAAAGACCCTTGAGTAAATTAAATCGGTAACACTTTACAATAAGGTTCATAAATTAACATTAGTTAATGTATTCACTAAAATGAACTAACAAATACAGTAACAAATGTATTTTCCATGGTTAATCTTTGTTAACGTTAATGAAAATAAAGCTGTTCTTTGTTTGTTCATGTTAGTTCACAGTGCATTAATTAATGTTAACTAGATTTTAATAAAGTATTAGTAAATGTTAAAATTAAAAAAAATATAATAAATGTTTATTTATTTATTAACATTATTAGTGCATGTTAACTAATAAACCTTATTGTAAAATGTTACCAATATTTTACTATACATGTCCTAATTTATTACTAATTATTGCACTGTTTTTATTCTAGTTTTATTGCTATTTATTGATGAAGCTAATAAAGTATTAGTAAATGTTGAAATTAACAAACATTAATAAATGTTGTATAAGTGCAGTTCATTATTCGTTCATGTTAAATAATAAACCTTATTTGTAAAGGGATACCATTAGGCTAAATCTTGAATACCGGTTTCAGTAAAAAGTTATTTTTGATTTATCACTTAATTTCAAGGAGTATCCTTAACAATTGCTTCCCATTCTTCCTTCTGTCTTGGTTTTTCTGGTACGCTTTCCTCCCTTTAGCCTCCCATCCCAGATCCCAACAACATGCGAGACTTTGTTAGTTATCCAACGACAGGAAACGAGCGTTTGCACTGCACCATGAAGCGCACCGAGGACAACCCTGAGGTCGGCGGCCCATGCTACACTCTATATCTGGAGTATCTAGGAGGGCTTGTTCCTATTCTCAAAGGCCGGAGGATTAGCAAACTTCGCCCTGAATTTGTCATCATGGACCCAAAGACCGATGGGAAAACAGGTTGGTTTATACAAGTACCAAAATGCATGTGTAATTCTTATACTTACTAAGGAGTATAAATACAGGTCCCACTTTATATTAAGCTGCTTTAAGTACTATGTACTTGCATTGAAATTAATAATTTGATACAATGGACGTATTGTGTACGTACATTTTTTTTTTTTACATTGTACTTACACTACCGGGTCAATACGTTTTTTTTTTTTTTTTTAAAGAAATTAATACTTTTCTTCAGAAAGGACGCATTAAATTGATCAAAAGTGACAGTAAAGACATTTATAATAATGCAAAATATTTATTTTTTAACTTTCAAAGAATCCTGAAAAAAAATTATCACGGTTTGCACAAAAATATGAACTGTTTTCAACTGTGATAATAATCATAAATGTTTCTTGAGCATCAAATCATCATATTATAGTGATTTCTGAAGGATCATGTGACACTGAAGACTGGAGTAATGATGCTGAAAATTCAGTTTTGATCACAGGAATAAATTACACTTTACTATATATTCACATAGAAAACAGCTGATTTACATTGAAATAATATTTCACAATATTACTGGGTTTGTTTTGTATTTTTAATCAAATAAATGCAGCCTTGGTGAGCAGAAGAGACTTCTTTTAAAAACATTAAAAATTACCGACCCCAAACTTTTGAACAGCAGTGTATATTTAGAAAATACCTGCATGTAATTACAGCTGTAATGAATTTATGTAATTACATTTGTAATTACACTGTTGACCCTTCCCTTACACCTTAACCCAGCCTTAAAGATACCCATACCACACACACCTGTCCCTAACCTTACCCGTATCACACCCTTAAAAGCAGCAAAAGTGTTTTACAATACAACATGAACACAATAAGTACATTGTACTTATTTTTCGATGTAAGTGCATAGTACCCCAGTACATGCATTTCCCCAGTACTTAAAGCCACTTAATACAAAGTGGGACCTAAATACATAAATGTGATATTTTCAATGGTATGATGTATTTTGTTTATGTGGAGAAAATCAAAATAAAGCAAGAAGGAAAAAAAAACGGTACCAAAATGCCATACTGGTTCTTGTTCCTCAAATTGTTTCCTTCTCACAGATGAAGTCTATGGCAACAACTTCATCCCCTCAATGATTGACAGCTGCAATTGCTCAGATTCTAGTGACATTGAGCTCAATGATGATTGGGTTGGAAAGAAATCACCAAAGATCTCCAGAGGGAGCAAGTCTCCCAAACTTCCCAGGTAATGCATGTTATTGTTAAAACTGTATTGCTTGATTGGTAGAACTTTTCTTAAAGTCCCCCTGTAGTCAATCATTTTATCCTTTAAAACTCATCTTTGATCACCAAAATGACATATTTAGTCTTCAAACCTTAAAATATCTTGAATGTAACTCGACACCCTTGCCTCATTTAGTATTTGCGGTTCTATGAATATGCAAATGAGCCCCGCCTCCACTCACTCACTCAGCTCAGAGATCCACTCGTTGACGATCATACGTTGATCTGATTGGTTACAAGGTAGTTTGTGACGTCAGAAACACCAGCGATTTCAAACCGTGTTTTTGAGACTGTCTTTGGTTCACTGCAGTTTTAAGGAGAAAATACTCAGCAATGCTGTCGACTTATGAATTTACACATGGTTTGTCTTAAAGCATATTAAAAACACCACATAGACATATAAACACTTGATTTTCACCACAGGGGGACTTTAACTTATATAAGTAAGTAGAATAACTGTATTTTTTATATGGGATTTCATTGTGATGCAAAAACATTTGCAAGCTTTGATCTTTTGCAATCACTTGTAACAATAAATGCATCCCGCTTTCCTAAAATACAGTTTATCTTAGTACCCTGAAACTTCAGAATTGCATAAGAAACACTGTTATACCGCATGCTGCTACAAACTCACCTTGAACTCTTTTCTTCGTTTGCTACCTTCTCTGTAGAGACTTAGTGTGTCCCTTTACCAACAGGATAAATATAGATCCCCGTAAGTCCCCCAAGATCTCCCGAACCACGCAGGAAATATCCCGATCGCCACGTTTACCCATTCGCAAGCCCTCCATTGGCTCTCCTAGTCTGACTCGGCGAGAGTTTCCACTAGATGACATCACACAGGTACTGCACTTTTTTAAGTTATACACCACATTTTGTAAAAACATCTCTATATGCATTAGCACACTGAATGTTTCCCTCTTAATATTTATGTGTCCTTGCTTTGTAGCACAATTATCTTGCGCAAGTTACGTCTAACATATGGGGAACAAAGTTCAAAATTGTGGGGCTTGCAGCATTTTTGCCAGCAAATCTTGGTGCAGGTATAGTATTTTTTCAGTAATATGAACCACAAGTTATGTGGTTATTAGGGGTGTAACAATATATCGTGTCACAATATATCGCAATACAAAACTGCGACAATATGTATTGTGGATAGTTCACCCAAAACGAAACTTTCGAAAACGAAAGTTTATAGAGTTTTAGTGTCAGTACTACATTAAACTACTATATATAATGTTGAATATAATGTATAATAATGCATATCTCTGGGTCCTGATAATGCCAAATGTCTGATGTTAACAGTAAAAATTGGCCTACATTATTTAAAATATATCTAGACAGAGTTCAAGCATATTCGTCTAAAATAATTCTGTATTTTCAGCTTTAGAATCATGAATATTTTTATTCTGGTGTCTCTATTGTCCTGTGCATTGGGTTTCCAGCACCAAGTCCAAGCATATTCATTTCCACCCCCAAATTTAGCATTTTAATCAACAGTAAAAAAAATTTATCAAGTCTTGGAGTATTGTGATATGTATCGAATCGTGACATGAGGGTATCGTTACACCCCTAGTGGTTATACAAAATCTATTTATACATCCCACTTTGCCTAATTTAATATACATTTCCCATCTTACTAGTTATCTACAAGACTAGTCTGCTTCACCTCCAGCCCAGACAGATGACCATATACCTCCCTGAGGTGAGGAAGATCTCAGTGGAATACATTAACCTACCTATGTTTAGTCCTAATGTCTTCAGTGAGGATGAGGATGACCTGCCGGTCACAGGAGCATCAGGAATCACTGATGATAATCCAACTTGCACTGCCAACATACCTATTGCCCCCATACACAGCCCTGCCCAAGCCATGTCCCCAACACAAAGCATCGGCCTAGTCCAATCCCTACTAGCCAATCAAAACGTCCAGTTGGATGTATTATCCAATCCGACTTCAACTGTGACACCACCTGGAGTTTCGGACCAAGGACAGCAGGATAATGTGCTCACGGCGCAATATACCGTTCCTGCAAGGTATTCTAGTCCTGGACAGGTAATATTTGGAGGAATGGATGTTGGTCGGCTTTTAGTTGTGCAATCCCAACAACAACAACCGCAAACACAACAACAACAACAACATCAGTTGCAACAACATTATCAACAACAGCAGCTACAGCAACAGATTCAACAATATCAACTGCAGCAACAACAGTTATTGCAGCATCAGCACATGCAACAACAGCAACAGCAACACATGCAACAGCAAATCCAACAGATGCAGCAGCAACAGCAAATGCAGCAACAGCTTCAGCATCAAATCCAACAGCAACACATGCAAATGCAACTTCAGCTACAGCACCAGCAAATGCAGCAACAGTTGCAACAACAACAACAGCAGCATCAGATCCAAATCCCCGTTCCAACTTTGCCCTCAGGTCAACCATCATGCCCAGTCATTCAACTTCCCCAAACTACAATACAAGTCGCTCCCCCTTCAGCAGAGCACAGTACAGAGCGGGTGGAGCACGAGCTCCTGCTTAAAATCAAAACGACTCGTTCTGCCCCACAACTGGCTGAGGGTGATGCAGTGGTTTTTACCGCCCCTCTTGAGATTAGCAAAATGAACCCGCCTCCTCCTTACCCCGGCACGGTTTCAGCCGTTGCTTCTACAAGTTCCACCTCATCGGGGAGCAACACTAGCACTCAATCCTCAGGGGACGTTTGTCTAAAGAAAGGGGATCTGACACTGTATCCAACTGGTGCACAAGCAATTCAGTACCAAACCCCATTGGGATACGAACGCATCACCACGTTTGACAGCAGTGGAAATGTGGAGGAGGTGTGCCGTCCGCGCACCAGACTAGTTTGCAACCAGAATGTTTACACGCTTCAGGGCCCGGGAAGCTCTTCAACCCTCAGGGTCTCCTCATCTTCCTCTACTGTTGACGGGAAGAAGGTGCAAATGCCCTACACCTCAGCCACGTTAAACCGTCTCACTGTGCCAAGGTACTCTATCCCCAGCGGAGACCCGCCTCCTTACCCTGACTCAGCCAATCAGGTTGGAGGAGGGCGTAACCCTGGCCAGAGATTGGACAGCAGTTTGATCCATGCTACCTTGAGGCGAAACAGTCGGGAAGCTGCGCTAAAGGTTTCCCAGATGCTTGATCCCCAAAGGACTCTTCCCTCCAAGGCTAAAGCTAACACCTTGTCCGCTTCGTACCAACCGAGAGGACCGACGGCTCTTTATACGTGCAGTCAATGCAGTAGTAATAATGGGATTAGCAGTGGGGCTTCCAGCAGTGGGAGTAATGGAATAGCTGGTGGGACGATCATTAGACAAGATTTCCCACCTTCAGGGGGTGGTGCACCTCACAGCACTGTTATAGTGCACACAAACAGTGCCTCGCCTTTGCCTTCTCAATCCTCCTACAATTTGCTCAGTATGGATGGAACCGGTGGCAGTGGAAACCGAGAGTACATCAACTCCGCCTTTACAGAGGACGAGTCCTTGAATCAGTCTCTAAGGCAAATGGCTCTTAACACAGAGGTCGTGAGTTTCACAGTCAAACGTCCTCCTCCGTATCAATGGGATCCATCCGCTACTGAAGAGATCTGGGTTCCTCAAGAGCGTACGGCGACTCTTCCCGCTTCTGGAGTCCCTCCTGCTTCCCACAAACCTCCTCCACTCGTTCTCAGCCCCGCACAACATCTGGATGTTTCCCGACTCCCGTTTGTCCTCTCGCCTAAGTCTCCGACAAGTCCTAATGTTGCAACTTTCCAGCAAGCAGGAGCGTATCAGATTGCATTGCCCTATCCAACAAGTGCAGGCTATAACGGTCCCCCGTTAGCTTCTCCACGTCCCCAATCTCCCAAAGAGTTGGTCGCTCCTCTTCCTTTTTCCCAGCAAGATCAAGCTGTGGTCTTGCCGCCTGGTTATCCACCAAATTTGCCTAACCTTGCTTGCTTCCCACCAATGTACCCTGGGACGACGACTTGTTCTAGTTTACCGGTGACTCCCATTTCTCTTCATCCATGGGGTTCTTATAATCCCTGTCCACCTTTGCCAAGTCCTCAAGGTCCTGCTCCTTCCCTTCCACCAAAGACTTCCCATATGTTGGATAAACCTGTTCTTTCTCCTCCTCCTCCTCAACCACCTCCTCTTTCTTCGCCACCTCCAGATCTCCAAAATGTGGTCAGTCCACCAGAAGCTATTGCTGAAGCCGGGGAAGGCTTTCAAGAAGTGCTTTCGCTCAACGAAAGCCCGGTTCCTCAAAGAGCGGATCGGTTTGGGAAGAAGAACCGAAAGCGGTTGGAAAACAGTCGGACTGATGAAGCCAACGTTCCCGCGATCACAGAAGGAGGAGGAAACAAGTCTAAAAAAGAGGGTCGTGCCCTTGGTGACTTCAACTCGCTTATCTCAAGTCCAAGATTAGGTGGACGAGACAAGAAGAAACCAAAAGGGCAGAAAGAGCAGCTGAAAGCCAAAAAGCTAAACAAGGCCACTACGAACGAGTTCCAGGACAGTTCGGAAAGCGAACCGGAGCTTTTCATCAGCGGAGATGAGTTAATGAACCAGAGCCAGAGCGGGAAAAAGAGCTGGAAAACTAAAAGAAACTTGCGTGCGGGAGGATGCGAGCTGGACGAAATCAAATGCCGAAAGGCTAACGAGAAAGAGGACCGTGGCCTCGGGAGCCAGGGGTTCGTCTACATCATGGCAAACAAACAGCCTCTTTGGAACGAAGCCACGCAGGTTTACCAACTGGACTTTGGAGGAAGAGTCACGCAGGAATCGGCAAAGAACTTCCAGATTGAGCTCGAGGGGAGACAGGTACACACGACATCTATCGCAGGGCTCGACATTAACGCTTGTCCGATTGTCCGGGACAAGTGGATTTTTTTTTTGAACGGGCAAGTTAAAGAGAATTTGACTTGCCCGACCGGACAAGTAGCCCGATTAATCGCATCCAAAATAAAAGTTTGTGTTTACATAATATATGTGTTTGTACTGTGTATAATTATTTTGTGTATATATAAATACACACATATGCATATACAGTATTTAAGAAATATTTGCATGTATATATATTTATACATCATTTATATTATATATAAATATTTTATATGTATATATTTATTTATATATATATATATATATATATATATATATATATATATATATATATATATATATATATATATAAATAAATAAAAAATAAATTAAATTTATACATGCGTGTGTGTGTGTATTTATATATACAAAATAATTATACACCATACACACACATATTATGTAAACACAAATTTTTACTTTGGATGCGATTAATCGTTGCCCAGCTCTAAAAAAAACTAAACTAAAGCGCGTAAACTGTGATAATGTGAGAAATATTGAAGCTGTCTGAATAAATTTTGGTTTGACTGTAATCTAATTGACTTTATTGATCAAATTTAAGAATTTAATTTTACAGATAGAGCATCCTATTTTGTCCGGACAAGCAACTTTTCTACTCTGACAAGCAACATGACAAGGTCCTTGCACACGGAGTCCGAAATTCGCGTCCGAAATTTCCGCACGTTAAAAAATAAATACGACCTCAAGTTGTGTCAATCACGTTTGCACACTGCCAACGAAACTTTCGTCCGTCATAAAAACAAAATCAGATCGCGTTCGTTTTTCTGCGTTTTCGCATCCGAAAAACATCGCAAAAATGCATGCAAAAATTTCGGACTCGGTGTTCAAGGACCTTTAATGTCGAGCCATGCATTTCCTTTAATACAAGCTTTAGATGAGGTTTCGTTTGCTAACTATATCCTATTTTGCTCCGTCTAGGTGATGCAGTTCGGAAGGATCGACGGGAACGCATACATACTGGACTTTCAGTATCCCTTCTCAGCTGTGCAAGCTTTTGCTGTAGCGCTCGCTAATGTCACCCAGCGCCTCAAGTGATCGACTGGGCATGAACATTTTTAGCCAACAATACCATTTCTTTCTTTAGCTCTCTAGTTTTTTTTTTTTTTTTTTTCAGTTTAAAATGCAGTACTAATACTTGAAAATTACATCTGGGAAGTAATTGCCACATTTTCCAAGTGTTAGCGGTACTACTGGGCACTGAAATCAATTGCTGTACAACATACTGTCATTTACTAATTTTTTTTTTTTTTTTTTTGCATAAGATATTAATGTTTGTCAAACTCTGGGGAGGTCATATCTAAACTCACTTCCAGGGACTTTGCCCTTGGAGTTCAATTGCTAGCATCTGATTTAGATGCTTTTTGGCTTGAAGTCATAAAATGCATTTTATTAATAAATAGTAAGACTGAATATGCAGTCTTGTAGCTGGACTTGCTTTGGCAGACAGAAAACCCTGAATAAGCTCAACGGTCAGACCATTGATGCTGTGTTCATTAGCACTCCTAGACGTTTTTTAGTGAATAATTCCTCTTGAATGTTTTTTTTTTATCACTATAAGTTCATTCACACTTTTTTTATTTGTACTGCCCTGCATGTCATTTTATATTTGAAAATTTTTTTTACCGTCTTCTTCATTCTTGCTGATTATGCATATCTTTCCTGCTAAGAAATAGGTGGGTAAGATGTGCCAATCAGAGCTCACACCCCAAAAAAAAAAAAAAAAAGTGACTGCCCCCTGCTGACGCTTCTGTGAAGTGCTTTTGTGTAATGGCTCTCAAAGCCACATTTAATCCACCTCAACATGTGCAAACTAACAAGCAACAGGAGATATTTTTCTACCGTCTTACAACAATGTCACTTCATCCCTATTATTATTTTATTTTAATTTTTTTGGGGGGGAAAATGCTCTGTGCGACTTCTTATCAGTCACAGTGTTAGATAAAAATCTTGTAGTACGATTAGAAATTCAGCAGTAGGTTTGAGGAACAGCAATGAGAAATATGTCATTCAGTACTGAACGATACATGCAGGATTATAATTATAGGGAGACACTTGATGTTTGATTGATTTAACTGATATCAATAAAACAAGCAAGTGATAAAGAATACAGCATGAATAGACAAGTCCCGGAAGAGAGCGAATTCAATGGGCCGGTCATTACATTTCAATTTTTTTAGAGGATCAGTCAGTGTTTTTGAAAGAGTATTTGTGATCAGAAACATTACACCATAAAACACATAGTATTTGCGCGTGTGTCTGTCTTATGTCTTTTTTGTAAAGAGTGGTTTTGTTTTGTTTGGTGATTTATTTTGGCCTGGATTCCTTTCCGACGGTGAATTGAGAATTAGTTTGTGTTGAGTTTATTTATTTATTTATGTCCTGTTTGTTTAATTGTGCAATATTGTCAAGACTAATGCTTTTCTTTATACCGTTGAACTTCTCAAGACAGCAGTTCATGATAAACACGTGCCGTTTAATCCACCTTTTGTAAGTGTGTGAACATTATTTATGTATAAAGGACTCTTCAGCTCGATGTTGTGTGTGTGTGTGTGTGTAGGTGTATGAGGAGGGGGTGGCGGTGGGTTTCGGTGTAATTTGCTCCTACGGTTTGAAGGTGATTGTGGTTAAGGTGTAGCTTGTAGTGAAGTGACCTTGGATGGGTTTGTCACGTGTGTTTTTGTGAATCAAAACCAGATCAGCACAACCCTTACAATGAGAGAAATGCTATTTAAAACCCTCATCATTCCCTCGGGGTCGTTTTGTCCTGAAAAAAAAATGTAAAAAATTTAGTTCTTCAGAGGGGTCCAAAACAGCAGGACTTTTGACGCATTTAAACCACGAATACACACAATTTTTTTTATTGATTCGAGTTTTGTGGTCGAAATTTAAAAAAGTAACAAAAAAAAACAATTTGACCCCCATAGGAATGAATGGAATGCGAGGAATGCTTCAGTACACAGAAAAACCTAAAAATGCTCAAGACTCAACCTAAAAATGCTCAAGACTCAACCTAAAAATGATCAAGATTCAACCTAAAATGCTTAAGACTCAACCTAAAAATGATCAAGATTCAACCTAAAAATGATCAAAATTCCACCTAAAAATGCTCAAGATTCAACCTAAAAATGCTGAAGATTCAACCTAAAAATGATCAAGATTCAACCTAAAAATGATCAAGATTCAACCTAAAAATGCTCAAGACTCAACCTAAAAATGATCAAGATTCAACCTAAAAATGCTCAAAATTCAACCTAAAAATGATCAAGATTCAACCTAAAAATGCTCAAAATTCAACCTAAAAATGATCAAGATTCAACCTAAAAATGATCAAGATTCAACCTAAAAATGATCAAGATTCAACCTAAAAATGCTCAAAATTCAACATAAAAATGCTCAAGATTCAACCTAAAAATGATCAAGATTCAACCTAAAAATGCTCAAGACTAAACCTAAAAATGATCAAGATTCAACCTAAAAATGATCAAGATTCAACCTAAAAATGATCAAGATTCAACCTAAAAATGATCAAGATTCAACCTAAAAATAATCAAAATTCAACCTAAAATGCTCAAGACTCAACCTAAAAATGCTCAAGATTCAACCTAAAAATGATAAAGATTCAACCTAAAAATGATCAAGATTCAACTTAAAAATGCTCAAAATTCTACCTAAAATGCTCAAGATTCAACCTAAAATGCTCAAAATTCAACCTAAAATGCTCAAGATTCAATCTAAAAATGCTCAAGATTCAACCTAAAAATGCTCAAGATTCAACCTAAAAATTATCAAGATTCAACCTAAAAATTATCAAGATTCAACCTAAAAAGATTCAACCTAAAAATTATCAAGATTCAACCTAAAATTGATCAAGATTCAACCTAAAAATGCTCAAAATTCAACCTAAAATGCTCAAGATTCAACCTAAAAATGCTCAAGATTCAACCTAAAAAAAGATTCAACCTAAAAAAAGATTCAACCTAAAAGTGATCAAGATTCAACCTAAAAATGCTGAAAATTCAACCTAAAATGCTCAAGATTCAACCTAAAAATGCTGAAAATTCAACCCAAAAAGGCTGAAAATTCAACCTAAAAATGATCAAGATTCAACCTAAAAATGATCAAGATTCAACCTAAAAATGATTAAGATTCAACCTAAAATTATCAAGATTCAACCTAAAAATGATCAAGATTCAACCTAAAAATGATCAAGATTCAACCTAAAAATGATCAAGATTCAACCTAAAAATGCTCAAAATTCAACCTAAAAATGATCAAGATTCAACCTAAAAATGATCAAGATTCAACCTAAAAATGCTCAAAATTCAACCTAAAATGCTCAAGACTCAACCTAAAAATGCTCAAGATTCAACCTAAAAATGATCAAGATTCAACCTAAAAATGATCAAGATTCAACCTAAAAATGATCGAGATTCAACCTAAAAATGATCAAGATTCAACCTAAAAATGCTCAAGATTTAACCTAAAAATGCTCAAAATTCAACCTAAAAATGATCAAGATTCAACCTAAAAATGATCAAGATTCAACCTAAAAATGCTCAAAATTCAACCTAAAAATGATCAAGATTCAACCTAAAAATGATCAAGATTCAACCTAAAAATGCTCAAAATTCAACCTAAAATGCTCAAGACTCAACCTAAAAATGCTCAAGATTCAACCTAAAAATGATCAAGATTCAACCTAAAAATGATGAAAATTCAACCTAAAAATGATCAAGATTCAACCTAAAAATGCTCAAGATTCAACCTAAAAATGATCAAGATTCAACCTAAAAATGCTCAAAATTCCACCTAAAAAGATCAAGATTCAACCTAAAAATGATCAAGATTCAACCTAAAAATGATGAAAATTCAACCTAAAAATGATCAAGATTCAACCTAAAATGCTCAAGATTCAACCTAAAAATGATCAAGATTCAACCTAAAAATGATCAAGATTCAACCTAAAAATGATCAAGATTCAACCTAAAAATGATCAAGATTCAACCTAAAAATGCTCAAAATTAAACCTAAAAATGCTCAAGATTCAACCTAAAATGCTCAAGATTCAACCTAAAATGCTCAAGATTCAACCTAAAAATGCTCAAAATTCAACCTAAAATGCTCAAGACTTAACCTAAAAATGCTCAAGATTCAACCTAAAAATGATCAAGATTCAACCTAAAAATGCTCAAAATTCCACCTAAAAAGATCAAGATTCAACCTAAAATGCTCAAGATTCAACCTAAAAATGATCAAGATTCAACCTAAAAATGATCAAGATTCAACCTAAAAATGATGAAAATTCAACCTAAAAATGATCAAGATTCAACCTAAAAATGATCAAGATTCAACCTAAAAATGATCAAGATTCAACCTAAAAATGATCAAGATTCAACCTAAAAATGATCAAGATTCAACCTAAAAATGATCAAGATTCAACCTAAAAATGATCAAGATTCAACCTAAAAATGCTCAAGATTCAACCTGAAAATGATCAAGATTTACCCTAAAATGATCAAGATTCAACCTAAAAATGATCAAGATTTACCCTAAAATGATCAAGATTCAACCTAAAAATGCTCAAGATTCAACCTAAAAATGATCAAGATTCAACCTAAAAATGATCAAGATTCAACCTAAAAATGATCAAGATTCAACCTAAAAATGCTCAAAATTCAACCTAAAAATGATCAAGATTCAACCTAAAAATGATGAAAATTCAACCTAAAAATGCTGAAAATTCAACCTAAAAATGCTGAAAATTCTACCTAAAAATGCTCAAGATTCAACCTAAAAATGCTCAAGATTCAACCTAAAAATGCTCAAAATTAAACCTAAAAATGCTCAAGATTCAACCTAAAAATGATCAAGATTCAACCTAAAAATGATCAAGATTCAACCTAAAAATGATCAAGATTCAACCTAAAAATGATCAAGATTCAACCTAAAAATGATCAAGATTCAACCTAAAAATGATCAAGATTCAACCTAAAAATGATCAAGATTCAACCTAAAAATGATCAAGATTCAACCTAAAAATGCTCAAAATTAAACCTAAAAATGCTCAAGATTCAACCTAAAATGCTCAAGATTCAACCTAAAATGCTCAAGATTCAACCTAAAAATGCTCAAAATTAAACCTAAAAATGCTCAAGATTCAACCTAAAAATGATCAAGATTCAACCTAAAAATGATCAAGATTCAACCTAAAAATGCTCAAAATTCAACCTAAAAATGCTCAAGATTCAACCTAAAAATGATCAAGATTCAACCTAAAAATGATCAAGATTCAACCTAAAAATGATCAAGATTCAACCTAAAAATGATGAAAATTCAACCTAAAAATGATCAAGATTCAACCTAAAATGCTCAAGATTCAACCTAAAAATGATCAAGATTCAACCTAAAAATGATCAAGATTCAACCTAAAAATGCTCAAGACTCAACCTAAAAATGATCAAGATTCAACCTAAAAATGATCAAGATTCAACCTAAAAATGATCAAGATTCAACCTAAAAATGATGAAAATTCAACCTAAAAATGATCAAGATTCAACCTAAAAATGATCAAGATTCAACCTAAAAATGCTCAAGACTCAACCTAAAAATGATCAAGATTCAACCTAAAAATGATCAAGATTCAACCTAAAAATGATCAAGATTCAACCTAAAAATGATGAAAATTCAACCTAAAAATGATCAAGATTCAACCTAAAATGCTCAAGACTCAACCTAAAAATGATCAAGATTCAACCTAAAAATGATCAAGATTCAACCTAAAAATGATCAAGATTCAACCTAAAAATGATCAAGATTCAACCTAAAAATGCTGAAGATTCAACCTAAAAATGATCAAGATTCAACCTAAAAATGCTCAAAATTCAACCTAAAAATGCTGAAAATTCAACCTAAAAATGATCAAGATTCAACCTAAAAATGCTCAAAATTAAACCTAAAAATGCTCAAGATTCAACCTAAAAATGCTCAAGATTCAACCTAAAAATGATCAAGATTCAACCTAAAAATGATCAAGATTCAACCTAAAAATGATCAAGATTCAACCTAAAAATGCTCAAAATTAAACCTAAAAATGCTCAAGATTCAACCTAAAAATGATCAAAATTCAACCTAAAAATGATCAAGATTCAACCTAAAAATGATCAAGATTCAACCTAAAAATGATCAAGATTCAATCTAAAAATGCTCAAAATTCAACCTAAAAATGCTGAAAATTCAACCTAAAAATGCTGAAGATTCAACCTAAAAATGCTCAAGATTCAACCTAAAAATGCTCAAGATTCAACCTAAAAATGCTGAAGATTCAACCTAAAAATGCTCAAAATTCAACCTAAAAATGCTGAAAATTCAACCTAAAAATGCTGAAGATTCAACCTAAAAATGATCAAGATTCAACCTAAAAATGCTCAAGATTCAACCTAAAAATGATCAAGATTCAACCTAAAAATAATCAAAATTAAACCTAAAAATTATCAAATTCAACCTAAAAATGATCAAGATTCAACCTAAAAATGATCAAGATTCAACCTAAAAATGATCAAGATTCAACCTAAAAATGATCAAGATTCAACCTAAAAATGCTCAAAATTCAACCTAAAAATGATCAAGATTCAACCTAAAAATGCTCAAAATTCAACCTAAAAATGCTCAAAATTCAACCTAAAAATGCTCAAAATTCAACCTAAAAATGATCAAGATTCAACCTAAAAATGCTCAAAATTCAACCTAAAAATGCTCAAAATTCAACCTAAAAATGCTCAAAATTCAAACTAAAAATCAAAATTCAAACTAATTCAAAATAATTTTATAATGTCTACATGTGTATCTGAAAGTATACTGATGTAAACTGGATTTAGGACCCAGAGGTACAGCTCATTTACTCCATATAGAGATATAAGGCCATCTAAATCATGAAATATCATCTTATATTATTATTTTTCAATTATTATTTTTAGGGTTATGGATGAAATTGTGAGTTATTTTCAAAAAAATGTGAGGAATGTGCTTAAATCAATATTTATTTATTGATCAAATCTAGCAATTTAAAGGTAAAGAAAAAAAAACCTCTCCCAAAAAATTGCATTAAAAAAATATCAAAATAAAATAAGCTTTCTGGAGGAAAAAAAAAATTTTCAGGACAATTTTATGGCTTCGGGGGAAAGACGAGGGTTAAACTGTTACATCATTCTCCATTGTGTGTGTGTCTACCATGTACTGATTTGATTGATGGACTTTATTGTACAATTATGTGCTTGGTATTTGTAGGAATAGGTCAAAAAGATGCTTTGGAGATGAAGGACAAACTGACTGAATGTGTGCGTTGAACGGCATGCTGGGTAAATGACGTCACTACGGAGAATGACTTGTTTTTTAAAGTATGGTGAGCATGGATTGGCTTTGGGATTGAAGACGCACGTCACAGTTCGTTATAATTGCATCACATTCACGTTTGCTGAAATGTGTGTGTCCATTCTGTCTAAAATAAATGAAATACACCCATGATGCCGTTTGGTTTTGAGGTGAAAGTCACGTGTGGACTTGTTTCAGATATTTTTGAAGTGTCTTTATCTGTTTATTTGCTCTATATATATATATATACTGTATATTTAGGGGAATCCCTTGCTTTGCTAATTCCCCTCTTTTTTGACTCTTATTTTGTAATCAGACTCTGGGGTTTGGGGTTAGGCGTGACTAACTTGAAGCCTATATGCACTAGGGTTTGCATTGTACTGTAATGAACAGTTTTGTTGTTCCTCAAAAGCTGAATTGTGTCCTTTTGTCGGTGTGTAGGCAAATAAAGTGTACAGAAATATCTCTCGATCACTGAGTTCATGAGACCTTTGCAGAACATAAACATACTGATCATGTTTAAGCAATTACAATAGACATGTTTTGCATACTTTTGTCACAAACAAAAGTACAATTGTGAAATATTGATTTTAATAGGAAAAATGTTGCTTTTATTTTTTAGTTATGTTAATTTTAGTTTAAGATTGTGTTTTTGTATTTTTTTTGGTGGTGGGGGGGGGGTATAAATGATTATTTATTCATAATTTATATATATATATTATATTTATATATATTTATTTTTTATTATATATATATATATATTTTATTATATGTATATATAAAAAATATAATAAAAAATAAATATATATATATAAATATATAAAAAATAAACATATAAATTTATAAATATTTATTAATTTATAAATTAAAAATAAATTATTTATTTATAAATTATTTTTATATATATATTATAAATATATTTTATTATATATTATACTTATATATAATATAAATATTTATAAATTAAAAATGAATTATTTTTAATTTTTTAATTTTACTTTTAGTTTGTTTTATTTATTACCAGTTAATAATTTTAGAACTTCAGTTTATTGTCAGCATTTCTTATTTTCATTTGCTCATGTTTATATTTTATCTTTCGCTGCATTTTTATAATTCAGACTAAAACCAATGCATTTATATTATTTAAAAAAAATAAGCAAAACAATATAAGCTCAAGCCATTTCATATTCAAGTTTTTTTAAGAATATTTTTACACAAATGTATAGAACTATGCCTTTTATATGGGGATTTTCAATATCCTAATCTCTATTTATCTATCTACAGTATATGCGTGTGTATATACACATTATATAAACAAGCCTTGTTAGATGAGATTAATCGATTTGACAGCACACACACACTTATATATATTATACACACTCAAACACATTTATATATATATTATATAAACACACTTTTGTTTTAGTTGAGATTAATCGATTTGACAGCACATATTTTACTCGCACACACTCACACAAACAACATTTGCATGTTAAATGGTTTTCTAAAATATTAAATTCACTCGCTGCATTTTTGTATAATTCGGACTAAAACCAATACACTATAAAGAAAATGGCGAAATATAAAGTTAAGCCACTTCATAACACAATTTAGAGAATATTTTATATAAATGTATAGCATTATGCCTTTATGGGGTTTCTTAAATATTTTAAATATTATATTTATATACTATATTTAGTCTTCAGGGTGTATATTATGAGCCCTATCTAGTGCGGCCTATGTAGTGGACTGAGCCCTGTCCGTGGTCCTGACCGCGCATGCGCACATGATCAGCTCTCATACTGCACAGTTAAAGCGCTTCGCCTGCATTTACTCTCAATAGAGCCGCTGCAAAACACCATCAAACGCCATTTTCAATGAAAAGACATGGATCGGCCGGACAGCGACTTCTGCAACCCTGAAAACCCTCTGATCACCGAGATGAAGCATTTCTGCAAGAGAATACAAGAAGCCTGTAATGATCTGAAGGAGGACCTGACGCCCTACAAGAACGAGCGCTTCTACAGGTAGGAAGATCTCACGAAGCAAACACTTTTATGTTGAGTGTTTTTAAACGCTGTGAAACGCTTTTATTGAACGAATTATGTGTAGCCTATGTCACATAGGTTGTTACACGGACAAACAAACAATGGCGCTCAAATTCAAAGGTGAACACATCGATTGCTCACATTATTCATAATGATGATATGTATAATATTTTCTTTCAAAATGTCCAATATATATGTTTATTATGTCCGTTTTAAATTCAGCCCTCCAAAAAAGCAAGCCACATGTACAATAAAGAGGTGTTAAAACGAGATGGATTTCATAAATGCATATTAGCGCGTTATTAATCGATATAAAACCAATAATGCAGAAAGCGCATGCGCACTGTGGTGGATGTCACGTGACCTCGTGGGGTGACGTCAGATGGCTGATGTGTGCGGATATGCGCCGACAACAAACGTATTCTGATTTATTCACGGATTTATCACCGCCAATGGAATAAAATCCGCGCGATGGAGCGGTAAGTGTGTGTGTGTGGCAATCACAACATCACGTACAAACACACACATATGCGCGTATGTGTTCAATAAACGCGTGTTTTTGTCAGTTTTGCGGCCTCTCTTGGTGACTGTCCAGATGTTTGAGTGAGTGAACGCGCACGTGCGCGCATTTCACACCGTATATATGTAGTTGCAAATAATCGATGGATTATATTTAGAGTGGCTGTAAATGTTTTTGTGTTTTACGCAACATATCTCGGATGTTGTGGGCGTGATCTGATTTCATGCCCCGTGTGTGTGTGTGTGTAAGAGAGAGAGAGAATGAGTGTGTGTGTGTGTGTGTATATATATATATATATATATATATATATATATATATATGTGTGTGTGTGTGTGTGTGTGTGTGAGGTGTGAATCTTCACTTGCCTTGCGATTCGATTACAAAATGATTCTCGATGCATCTTTTCCTCCATTTCTCTTATTAATAATAATTACGATATTAATAATCACAATACAGTAACAAAAAGAACTCTGATGCAAATAACAAACAGTAGAACAAATACAATATAAAAAACATTAAATTAACAGTGCTTAACGTTCAAGTAAGAAATAATACAGAGCTTGAATGATCAAAAATGTAAAAATAATCACTGCATAGTGTATTAATACATATAGATTATTAAAGCTACAAAAGTGATTCAGTCAAAAGCAGTGAGTGATTCCCTCTGTTCTTTTGTTGCTTGATTAGCATTAATAGCAGCAGGTTTATTATTATTATTTTAAGAGCTAATGCACAGATCTAATATAATGTTATACATCTGTTCACCTTCACTTAAGAGACAACAATTTGAATCTCTCACCAAGACACATTTTTTTATAACAAGTGTGTGTGTGTGTGTGTGTGTGTGTGTGTGTGTGTGTTCTGCAGGTTGGCCCCCATGCGTCTCTTCACTCTCTCTAAGAGACACTTTGTCCTGGTGTTTGTGGTTTTCTTCTTCTGCTTCGGCGTATCCACGCTCATCGGTGTGTCAGGTGAGTCTCTGGTTTCCTGAAGACAGCCGTTTCCCAGCATGCACCTGATCATGCGGTTCACAATGACATGATTCTTAACCCTCAGAGATCAAAAATGCCTGTTTTTGTCTGTGCATTTTTACTAAATGCATTTGCTCACACTCTGAAATCTTTCCAGGGTTCCTACGCAGTTTGGAAAAGTATGGAATTAGATTTGAGTAATTTCCAGGTCTGGAAAAGTATGGAAAAAAGAAAGCAGAGTATGGAAAATTATTTGCATTTCCAGACTATTGCCCCTATTTAGTTTTATATAATAGAGAATCTAATGAATTAAAAAGAATTTAATGAAATAAATGTATCATACAAGAAGTGTGTTTTCATGGCAGCTAGTGATTCTTTAGTGATTGTCAAACACAACTGAATTATTGCGGCAGGTTTTAAGCGTATTGAGTTCCTTCTCATGATATTCTTAGCACCGCATTACAGAGCCTCTAAAAGGAACTTTGCAAAAATAAAAAAAATATACAGACTTTCGTACTGTGGCGCACAAGAAATCATTAAACTCAGCATAGACAATATTATGCCATCAGCTCATTTCATGTCATGGTTTCTCCACCGCCACAGAGGATGCATTAAATTGGACATTAGGCGTTTGTATTAGAGGTGCTATCCCGAAAGCCAATCTTGAGCAAATAAGCCTAGATTTCTATTAATTCATGTGCATCAATGCTCTCTTTTTCTTCATAGTAAGATGACAGGGACACACAAAGGAGATATAGTATATATAAAACTAGAAATTGTAATGCGTAAGCATGCAAAAAATTCCTGTGCGTTCACGAGTTCACATGTTCATGAAATCATATCAGTGTTTCCCCTACCATTGTTTTGGGGGGGCGGCTCGCCCCCGCAAAACGACCCCCCGCCCCCCCTAAAATGCTGACGAAATACAGTCATAAAAAAGGAATTTAGTGTAAAACGCGGAATTTCACGGAATTTGTAAATTTGAGGAAAAAATAGAAAGCAGTTCAGTACACTTGAAATCAAATCGCGATGTAGACTAGTGTGTGTGAATATTAAAACACAAAGACTATTTAAATACGAATCCTGCATGTTCTGTGTGAATGAATGGTGCCCCGACGCGCAGTTTAATTTACCACACACACACACTGAAGCACGTGTGATGCTTGCGCTGTTATTTGGCCTATATGAAGACACAAATGCATGAACTTCCTCTCCAGGCTCTAGATCCACTCTGAAAGTCACTTCGTGATCATTTCACCGCTTCATTTGAGAAAAACTATCATCATGACAAACACACAGAACCTCAAAAGGTCTTCACGGCAACCCGTCAAAATAAAAGTTCGGTTTAACTTGACAGAAATATATTACTGTTGTACATTAGAATTTAGATATATCCCAATGTAATAATACACTAACACTAATCCAAATAAATTATCATCAAAACTGAAATTTTTAAGGAATAATCCATGTTTTAATTTGAACAGTTAGGCTAAAGCTCATTGTGCAGCCAGTTATTTGACAAAAAGTTTATTTAATTTCATATGATTAAAATTGATGATAAATGCTAAAATTTGTGTTTTATGTCTTCATTTTATTACCAGAAAAAACACAACACAGAATTAGTGTGATTTTTTTTTTCCATATATATATATATATTAAAAAAAAATGTTGTATAAGTTTAATGATTCATAGTACATGATTTCAATTAATAATAAAAAACAAATACACCACGTATCCGTAACACGCCCGCTCCGCAACACTAGCAGTCCCCCCCCCCCCCCCCCCCTGAAAAAAAATCCTAGGGGAAACACTGCATATATAGTATTTTATGTGATATAGTAATTTATCCCCCCTTTGACTAGGATAGAAAGCCAGCCTAGAGAGTGGTGATGGGCTGGTGGAGGGATGCTGTGAAACTGTCATGAAACAGAGGTTATACCGGCTTCCTCTTGTGCTGATTGGTTGAGTACCTGAATGTACTCCTCCCGAAACTTTGTTACATAAAATTTCATGATGTGAAGAGTTTATCGAGGGCACGGACATGTTTCTTGTGTGCATGCAGAAGTCGGTATATATACACAACTGTATATGTCACTCCATGTGCATACAAAAATCTTTACAATTAATAGCAAAATCCATGTTAGGAAATGTAAGCTGATATTTTCTATTGACAAACTACAGCAAAACATATAAATAACTGGCTTAAAACCACTTTTTGGGGTGAAAATAGTCACTTTTGCCTAAGACTTTTGCATTGCATGCACACAAGAAACTTACGCATTACAATTTCTAGTTTTATATATGCTATAACCTATGTCTACTGACATTACAGCAAAAGATATAAATAACTTGCTTAAAACCATTTTTGGGGGGCTGAAAATACTATTTTTGCTTTGGAGGTCTCCTAAAAAAAAAAACGCTTTAATTTTCTCATAATATACATTGCACATCACCACATTTTTCAATGATTCTCAAACGCAGGTCCCATGATTCAGTCTCTTTAAATCCCTCCTTGTCGCGAGCCTACTCTGCTCTGATTGGCCAGACGGGCCAGTCTGCTGTGATTGGTCTACCACTTACAGTGCTTGTCGGAAGCTAAACACCCATATTACGCCCTATAGCGATTGTACACACTGTAAAGACAGTAACAATGTTGTCGATTTTACCATATCAATCCGAGCTCGGGTCCGATGATGAAACATTGGAAGATCTAGTTATTCAACCCGAACCTCCATCGCAAGCACGACTTGAGCAGGACGATTCTCAGTGAATAAATAATCATACTTACTGATAAAGTGGGTACTGTCCCATCTTTAATGGATAAGCGTTTTGTAAACCTCATTTATACTTCATGGAGATTTGAGAAGCATTCGACAAAAGGTTGTACTGCTGTTGTATCACTGTGGTAATTTTAACCAGACTCTTCACATCCTCATCCTTTGAAAGTGTTTACAAAGAGAATTTGCTTTTGCAGTGCAGAAAACAGCGTCTTCTCGACATACACAACAAGAACCAGCTATAGTGTTTGAGGGCGGGTCAAGTTGTTTTCACCATAGAGCGCTAGGCAAATGTGTTAGCCAGTGGCGTGTAGCCGTTAGGGCTGCCCAATATATCGAAATATCGCAAATGTATATATATCGTGATGGCTTGCAATAACTGAGGTCATGAACAAAGGACAAAATGAAAATCACTCACTGCTCTCGGCTGAATAACTTATGTAGCTTTAATAAGAATCAGGATATATTTCATTCATACAGTGAAAACTAAGCAGTGTTTTATTTTTACATTTGATTATTCCGTTTCTGTGGTTAAATAAACCTAATGTAAGACAATCTGAACCCCTAAACCCTGTGGTTTACACTTATGTTAAAATAACAGTTCTTATGCTACAGTAAAACACTGCTGTTCACTTTCAGAAGTTGTAGGGATGTTTTCTTGTCACAAAAAGAATTTGAAACACATATGTAGGTTATATAATTTTAAATATATTTGAAATATAATTTGTTTATTTTACACACTTATTTTATCGTATCCCATATCGAATATCGCATTCATTTAGTGAGTTATCACATATCGCATTTTTCTCCAGTATCGTGCAGCCCTAGTAGCGTCACGGAAGTGGGATTCAAATTCCTGAAGACTCGTTTAGGCTGTTAAGAGTGGATTCTTTCTTTTGAGAAACATTGCATGAAAGGGAATATTCGAAAAATCATAATACGGGCACTTTGAATATGGTCTGAAAATCTACAGAGAGGTTTGGAAATTTGAGTCTGGAAAAGTATGGAATTTTGAAATGGAAAATGTTTAGGGACCCTGTCTTTCATTGTCACACAAATTTATTTAATATTACAAGTCTCTAGATTACAAGAGTTTAGATGCTTTTATGAGTTTTAAAATTCATTGGTTTCCTAAAAGCACTTTCAAAGAGGAAACAATTAAGTATTTTGGTAATGCTTTACAATAAAGTTTTAGTTAACATGAACTTGCAATGAAAAACTTCTGAAGCATTTATTAATGTCAGTTAATGTTAATTTCAACATTTATTTTCTCATAATTTAACAATTTCACTACATTAAGTTGTATCTGTTAATATTATTCAATAGACCTGATCTAAAATGAACGGTTGTGTTTTTATTAACTAACTTTAACAAAGATTAATAAATACTGCGGATCCTTAGAATGTCTTAAAATAAGGCCTTAATTACCATTAAAATGTTTTAAATCCACTTTTCAAAAATCTTGTGACAGCAGGACTGAAACAGACAAAGATATTATTATATGAGATATGAAGTTGAGGTTGTTCTTTGCGCAGTTTACTAATAAATGTCTCTCCTGTAGGACCGAAGATCATAACTGAGAATTATTACAACGGTTTAAGCTTCAGCGTCAATGGATCAAAGGTGAGGAGAACTGCAGATTTGTGCGAAAAAATACACTTAATTTCCTTAAAGTGAAGAAGAATAAAAACACTAACAAAGTTAAGATAAATCTCTTCTGCTCACCAAGGCTGCGTTTATTTGATCAAAAATGCAAAAAAAACAGTGAAATATTATTATAATTTAAAAAAGCTGTTTTCTATGTGAATATATAGTAAAGTTTAATTTATTCCTGTGATCAAAGCTGAATTTTCAGCATCATTACTCCAGTCTTCAGTGTCACATGATCCTTCAGAAATCACTATAATATGATGATCTGATGCTCAAGAAACATTTATGATTATTATCAGTGTTGAAAACAGTGTGGAAACTGTGGTGCATTTTATTTTTCAAAATTCTTTGATGAATAGAAAGCCCAAAAGAACAGCGTTTATTTGAAATATTATCTTTTGTAACATTATTATGATTGCATAATGATAACAAAATGATTTCTGAAGGATCATGTGACACTGAAGACTGGAGTAATGATGCTGAAAATTCAGCTTTAATCACAGGAATAAATTACACTTTACTATATATTCACATAGAAAACAGCTTTTTTAAATTATAATAATATTTCACTGTTTTTACTGTATTTATGATGAAATAAATGCAGCCTCGGTGAGCAGAAGAGACTCTTTTAAAAACATGAATGCGTCTCAATCACTCCAGATTTTTGACAGGAAGTGTAAGTGTGTTTGTGTCCATGTTTTCTCAGACCGGCCCTTTCGACCTCAAATCTCAAATGCTGACCAACTACAACCAGCAGCTCTGGCTCACGTGCATCATTCAGCTGAACAACAACAGTGAGAAAACACCTTTTATTCAGAATATTGTAGATTATAAAAGGGCTATATAAATAAATTTGATTAGGTTTATAGTTTACAAGTTTAGAGATTATAGTTCGGATATAAACACTAAGGTAGTGATTAAAATAGAGTAAATCACTTTTGAATGTAACGTGACGCTTCAGATAGATTGTATTGATTACATCGTTACACCAGTAGGTGGCGACAAGTGACTGTTAAATGTGTGTGTCATTGAATCATTCATGACATTTATGAGCAAGTCTTTATGAGCGAGTCATTGATTGATTCATTCATTTATTCATTCTATTTTTTTCCAAAATGCTGATTCATGAAGTAATTAAATTAAATTTCTAAGAGCGAGTCATTGAATAATTATTCATTACAGAGATTCATTGCAAATCGCTGATTCATCCAGTAATGAAACAAGTGAAGTCTTTATGAGCGAGTCATTGAATCATTCATTCATTTGATTTTTTTCCAAAACGCTGATTCATTAAGTGATGAAACAAATGAAATTTCTAAGAACGAGTCATTGAATCATTCATTCAAGAGATTCGTTGACGAACGCTGATTCATCCAGTAATGAAATGAAAGCCTTTATGAGCAAGTCATTGATTGATTCATTTATTCATTTGATTTTTTTTCCAAAATGCTGATTCATTAAGTAATTAAACAAATTCAATTTCTAAGAGCAAGTCATTGAATAATTCATTCAAGAGATTCATTGCAAAACACTGATTCATCCAGTAATGAAACAAGTGAAGTCTTTACGAGTGAGTCATTGAATCATTCATTCGATTTTTTCCAAAACGCTGATTCATTAAGTAATGAAACAAATTAAATTTCTAAGAGCGAGTCATTGAATCATTCATTCAAGAGATTCGTTGACAAACGCTGATTCATTCAGTAATGAAACAAGTGAAGTCTTTACGAGTGAGTCATTGAATCATTCATTCAAGAGTTTGTTCAAAAACGTCGATTCATCCATAATAAAACGTGAAGTGTCTAAGAGTTAGTCATTGAATCATTCATTCAACCTGATTATTATTTTATTTTTTTTAAATAGACTGTCGCAGTTTTCTTTTTGTCAGAATGTCTAGTAAATGACATGTTATTGTTTAGGTGTGTATTCAGAATCGTGATCTCTACTTTAAAGAAAAATCATGATTCTCTGTAAATCCGGAGTCGTGCAGCTCTAATGAAATGTCTTCAGATGTAGATTTTGGTTGGAGGGAGTTCGGGATGAACGTGGAGCTGCAGGGCGTGATGGTGGACGCCAGTGTGATGCGCATCAGCGACAACGTGCACAACAAAAACAGAAGCCTTCAGTGCGCCGCGGTGAGTCCTGATCCTCGTGTGTGATCTTCATGGGTTAATTCCGATCTTCATGAGTCTGTGTGTGTGTGTGTGGGTGATGGTTTTTTCAGCGTCATCAGGAGTGTGATGAGATTATCGTGTTGCATCTGGGTTACCTGAACTACACTCAGTACAAGATCAACGTCAGCTTCAGGAACCTACAGCAAGAACTGAAGGACAATATCAAAAATGTCACTTTTGTAGTAAGTTTACATCATTAATCATGTTTCACAGACAAAACGAAAGGGTATTTGTACCCATTCAATCATTCATTCATGAGGTTTTTAAAAAAATGCTGATTCATCCAGTAACAAAAATGAAACAAATGAAATCTTTACAAGTGAGTCATTGAATCATTCAAGAGATTCGTTCAAAAACACAGATTCATCCAGTAATGAAACGTGTAGACTTTACGAGTAAGTCATTGAATCATTCAAGAGATTCATTCAAAAACAAAGATTCAACCAGTAATGAAACAAGTGAAATCTTTACAAGTGAGTCATTCAATCATTCACAGATTCAACCAGTAATGAAAAGTGTAGACTTTACGAGTAAGTCATTGAATCATTCAAGAGATTCGTTCAAAAACACAGATTCATCCAGTAATGAAACATGCAGACTTTACGAGTGATTCATTGAATCCTTCAAGAGATTTGTTAAAAAACACAGATTCATCCAGTAATGAAACATGCAGATTTTACGAGTAAGTCATTGAATCATTCAAGAGATTCGTTCAAAAACAAAGATTCAACCAGTAATGAAACAAGTGAAATCTTTACAAGTGAGTCATTGAATCATTCACAGATTCATCCAGTAATGAAACGTGTAGACTTTACGAGTGATTCATTGAATCCTTCAAGAGATTCGTTCAAAAACACAGATTCTCATCCAGTAATGAAACGAGTGAAGAATTTACGAGTGATTCATTGAATCATTCATTCATAAGATTTGTTTTAAAACGCTGATTCATCCAGTTATGAAACGAGTGATACGAGCAAGTCATTGAGTCATTCAAGAGATTCTTTTTAAAAAATCATCCGGTAATGAAACTTGCGTGACCAAAAACATAGAAGAAGACCTTCAGAAAAGTGCCACAATGCTCTCAAAGTCTCTTTTAATAGTAAAAGAACATTTAGACTCATCCTTTCATTGGTATTATTGGTCATCATGCATTATATTAAGTATTTAGCTACAGATGTAAATGCATTTGGAAACACTTTTTTTAAGTTGAAATGTTTTTAATAGTTCTGACGCCTGTTTCTCTCTGTTCTTTACCAGTTTAAGATGTACAACACCACGTTCTCTCAGGTGGAGATCTGGTTCCGGTTTGTGTTTGTTGTGATGACCTTCATAGTGACTGTGAGTTACAGCTCCAAAACTTCTGCAAATCACACGTGTTTGAGTCGCTCATGATCGTTTAATTAAGTCCCTTTAAGGCAAGTCATGTGACTTGATGCCCAATTCTGATTGGTTGCCTATATCTGATTTTTTTTTGACCGTCCGTTTACACGTTCTTTCAATTGTGACCAATATCCGATTCATGTGTTTACACTTGACATGCTATCTGAAACATCGCGCATGCTTAAAGAGGGTTCTTGCACAGATAGACGAACACGAAATATGCTCGATGCTAGCTCTGAGATATATGCTTGATGCTAGCTCTGCGATATATGCAAAGTTTGCCAAACATCAGCATGATTTTGAGGACAAAAAGGGCCATCATTGCAGCAGCGCATGTGCTTCAGTTATTGTGTGCGAACATACAACACGCAAAGTGCGTACCGTATCTATAGCCTACCACTAATTATATTTCTCGTGCCATTTATACGCCCAAAAAAATTTTTGTGTGCATGATACACACTGTAAACCCCTTGGGTAGGATTAGCGGTGTGTGTGCGTGTGTATTACACGCCATAAAGTGCATATTATTGAAATCACCATTGATTATTGAAAGCGCTATATAAATGCCTCATTCATTCATATCATATGCACGCTAAAACTATTTTTGGCGTATAAATGGCACGAGAAATAAAATTTGTGCTATAGATGCGCACTTTCATGAGATCGTGCCGTCTTTTTTCCCTAAGCTTACCATTAAATTTAATATTTGAAATCACCAATATTTGAAATTGGCACATATCTGATTTATTTCCCCATATGAACGAGGCCTGATACCGATCTCGAAAAATATTTTTTTTCCT
>JAPDVR010000006.1:2231341-2243841 GCA_026230005.1 Gila orcuttii
CGTGTTATTACTGCCGTAGTAACCATGGCGACAGACATGGACAACTGCGTTACGTCTAGTGGCGCGCTCACGCTGATGTTGTTTCGTTCAAACATCATGGATCATGGCAAGCAGACTTTGGGACAAAAGGAGAACTAAAACGAGGATCAATATTAGCGTGGCGTTTTCGAGATGCCGAGAGCTAGCGTCCGCGGCTAACTTCCACTCGACAGAGACGCCACTCTTGCATGTACTTTATTAGACAGTGAGCAAATGTACATAAAACTAATCAATGTTATATAGCTCAACATGATGAAATGTTAGAATATGATCAGTATGTTAAGCTAATGTTGATCTAGCTTACCGCTAGTCTCATACAGACAAACTAACACACAGAATAACATTATAACTTTAACACACTCAAATGCAGTGTGATAGTGTAGACCAAGTGGAACAGCGCTGCGTTCCCTCACAATCTTCATTCATCTAATAAACTGTCCTGTTTGAGTAGTAATTCAGCACTTGCGTGTAACGTTAGTTTGTTAGAATGAAATGTCCTCATTCCTTTATATCCGCGGGACTCGCGTGTGGCGCTGATATCGGTCTCTCATTAGCAATCGCGCCGTGCTTCACACCACAGTCATGTTAAAAACATCAATGTATTCACTCTCATCCATAAACATTATTAAATCTATAATTCCGCGTATGCGTCATCAATCTACGCCTTTGTTATAGTAAGAGGTTAGCGACCCCTAGTGGCGAAAAAAATGACATATTGTAGCTTTAATATCGTGACAGCGTGATAAACGCTGTATATTAAAGTCAACATGAAAAGGAAGTTGCGCTGGTCTTTTCTTCTCTATTGTGACGTAAATCTGAGTGAAACGCTTCTGGAACAAGAAGAAATGTGGGCGGGGTTTGATTTTGTCCGTGATTGGATGGTTGTGGTTTGTTATTGGCTGATCTCATGTGAGTGACAGGTTATAGCCCCGCCCACATCATCAGAGAAGAGATGCTGCGAGAGGAACTTATTCTGATTCAAGATTATTAACACAATAATGATGTGCACCCATAAATCATTTAGAATAAACACTGCAATATTCCATAAAATAAGAATTGTCAATTTTGATTTCATGCTGACTTTAAAAAGAAATGGGTAACACTTTACAATAAGGTTCATTAGTTAACATTAGTTAATGTATTAACTAACAATAAGCAATAGATTTGTTACAGTATTTATTAATCTTTGTTAACGTTAGCTAATAAAAATAAAGCTGTTCATTGTTTGTTCATTAACTAATGTTAACAAATACAACCTTTGATTTTAATAATGTATTAGTAAATGTTGGTTAACATTAGTTAACTACCTTGGGTAACATGAACTAGGAATAAACAATGAACCTTATTGTAAAGTGTTACGTAGAAATGTTATTGAAGTGTGTTTTTGATGTAGGGCATGAAGATCTTCTTCCTGCTGGTGGTGTGTGTGTATGTTCTGTACCTGGTGTTTCTGGTGGTGCGCGCCTGCTCTGAGCTGAAGAACATGCCGTACACAGGTAACACACACACTCCTGAGTAACACACACACTCCTGAGTAACACACACACACTCCTGAGTAACACACACACTCCTGAGTAACACACACACTCCTGAGTAACACACACACTCCTGAGTAACACACACACACTCCTGAGTAACACACACACACTCCTGAGTAACACACACACACTCCTGAGTAACACACACTCCTGAGTAACACACACACACTCCTGAGTAACACACACACACACTCCTGAGTAACACACACACACACTCCTGAGTAACACACACACACACTCCTGAGTAACACACACACTCTCCTGAGTAACACACACACACTCCTGAGTAACACACACACTCCTGAGTAACACACACACACTCCTGAGTAACACACACTCCTGAGTAACACACACACACACACTTCTGGGTAACACACACACTCCTGAGTAACACACACACACACTCCTGAGTAACACACACACACACTCCTGAGTAACACACACACACACACTCCTGAGTAACACACACACACACTCCTGAGTAACACACACACACTCCTGAGTAACACACACACACTCCTGAGTAACACACACACACTCCTGAGTAACACACACACACACACTCCTGAGTAACACACACACACACACACACTCCTGAGTAACACACACACACACACACTCCTGAGTAACACACACACACACACACACACTCCTGAGTAACACACACACACACTCCTGAGTAACACACACACACTCCTGAGTAACACACACACACTCCTGAGTAACACACACACACTCCTGAGTAACACACACACTCTCCTGAGTAACACACACACTCCTGAGTAACACACACACACTCCTGAGTAACACACACACTCCTGAGTAACACACACACACTCCTGAGTAACACACACACACTCCTGAGTAACACACACACACACACTCCTGAGTAACACACACACTTCTGGGTAACACACACACTCCTGAGTAACACACACACACACTCCTGAGTAACACACACTCTCCTGAGTAACACACACACACTCCTGAGTAACACACACACTCCTGAGTAACACACACACGCTCCTGAGTAACACACACACACTCCTGAGTAACACACACTCCTGAGTAACACACACACACACTTCTGGGTAACACACACACTCCTGAGTAACACACACACACTCCTGAGTAACACACACACACACTCCTGAGTAACACACACACACTCCTGAGTAACACACACACACTCTCCTGAGTAACACACACACACTCTCCTGAGTAACACACACACACTCCTGAGTAACACACACACACTCCTGAGTAACACACACACACTCCTGAGTAACACACACACACACACTCCTGAGTAACACACACACTTCTGGGTAACACACACACTCCTGAGTAACACACACACACACTCCTGAGTAACACACACACACACTCCTGAGTAACACACACACTCTCCTGAGTAACACACACACACTCCTGAGTAACACACACACTCCTGAGTAACACACACACACTCCTGAGTAACACACACTCCTGAGTAACACACACACACACACTTCTGGGTAACACACACACTCCTGAGTAACACACACACACTCCTGAGTAACACACACACTCCTGAGTAACACACACACGCTCCTGAGTAACACACACACACTCCTGAGTAACACACACTCCTGAGTAACACACACACACACTTCTGGGTAACACACACACTCCTGAGTAACACACACACACTCCTGAGTAACACACACACACTCCTGAGTAACACACACACACACTCCTGAGTAACACACACACACTCCTGAGTAACACACACTCCTGAGTAACACACACACACACACTCCTGAGTAACACACACACTCCTGAGTAACACACACACACTCCTGAGGAACACACACACACTCCTGAGTAACACACACACACTCCTGAGTAACACACACACACTCTCCTGAGTAACACACACACACACTCTCCTGAGTAACACACACACACTCCTGAGTAACACACACACACTCCTGAGTAACACACACACACTCCTGAGTAACACACACACACTCCTGAGTAACACACACACACTCCTGAGTAACACACACACTCTCCTGAGTAACACACACACACACTCCTGAGTAACACACACACTCTCCTGAGTAACACACACACACTCCTGAGCAGAGTATGTGAGCGGAGTGGAGCGGCAACAATTTTCCCTCCGCGCTCCAAGCATTTAATAATCACTCCGATCCAGCTCCGCTCCGGGTTCACCATTTACCGCTCCCGCTCCACTCCTCGCTCACTGATATCAGAAACACCGCTCCGTCGTCGCTCCCCGAGGAAATTGCGAATAAAGTATTTAAGTATGCTTTGAAATCTCACAAAATTTCTCCTCATCATAATATATAGGCATATTAAATAAAATAAAATAAAAAACAACATTAGGAGAATAGTTTCAATGTGGTTTATTGGATAGTGTGCAAACTTTTCCTGTGCCATGCTATGCTTATTACATGGTTATCAGAGTTAAAAGTTAAATATCATTGCTGCTTTTTGCAGAGCACATTTTGTTTGGAAAGAGTAAAATAACTACGTTTTCATCAGTTATTTTATCTACGTGTCGCTACATTTCTTACAGATTTCTGCTCATTCGAAATCAAATAGGCTACCGACAGCACTGTAAGATTACATTTGTTTGAGTGCAATGCATTAGTGAGAAAGCGATTGCGTGTGTGATTAAGTGTTCCCTGTTTAAAATGTGCTTTCACCCGATCCAGCCCGATCTCATGGAAGTGCATATCTATAGCACAAATTTTATTTCTTGTACCATTTACAAAAATATTTTTTGCTTGCATAGCCTATGATAAGCAGTTTTCGCGTGCATATGATACACACTTTATGGCGTGCACGCACTTCACATCCCTAATCCTAACCAAGGGGTTTAGTGTGTTTCATTTGCACGCAAAAACTATTTTTTTGGCGTATAAATGGCACGAGAAATAAAATTCGTGCTATAGATACGCACTTTCATGAGATCGTGTTGCCCGATCATTTTCAGTAGGCTTGAGAACCTCCTGCAGTCACTTATGTCCATCGGCGTCATCATAACCTTCACATTTTTTCTGATTTGAGTGATCCATCTGTATCATGCTATAGCGTAATGTGTTTAACGTGTGAATCCTTACTAAAAATGCAGTTCTATAATGAGCCGTTGGCATGAATTGTACTCCTGATGGAGCGGTAGTGGAGCGCTCTCGGAGCGAGTGAAAACCACGACGCTCCGACTTTTAAAAAATCCGCTCCGCGCTCCATTCAAAATCACACCGCTCCACTCCTCGCTCCGCTCCCACTCCACTCCGCTCACATACTCTGCTCCTGAGTAACACACACACACTCCTGAGTAACACACACACACTCCTGAGTAACACACACACACTCCTGAGTAACACACACACTCTCCTGAGTAACACACACACTCTCCTGAGTAACACACACACTCTCCTGAGTAACACACACACACTCCTGAGTAACACACACACTCTCCTGAGTAACACACACACACACTCCTGAGTAACACACACACACTCCTGAGTAACACACACACACTCCTGAGTAACACACACACACACTCCTGAGTAACACACACACTCTCCTGAGTAACACACACACACACTCCTGAGTAACACACACACACTCCTGAGTAACACACACACACACTCCTGAGTAACACACACACTCTCCTGAGTAACACACACACACACACTCCTGAGTAACACACACACACTCCTGAGTAACACACACACTCTCCTGAGTAACACACACACACACTCCTGAGTAACACACACACTCTCCTGAGTAACACACACACTCTCCTGAGTAACACACACACACTCCTGAGTAACACACACACTCCTGAGTAACACACACACTCTCCTGAGTAACACACACACTCTCCTGAGTAACACACACACACTCCTGAGTAACACACACACACTCCTGAGTAACACACACACACTCCTGAGTAACACACACACACTCCTGAGTAACACACACACACTCCTGAGTAACACACACACACTCCTGAGTAACACACACACACTCCTGAGTAACACACACACACACTCCTGAGTAACACACACACACACTCCTGAGTAACACACACACACACTCCTGAGTAACACACACACACACACACTCCTGAGTAACACACACACACACACTCCTGAGTAACACACACACACACTCCTGAGTAACACACACACACACACACTCCTGAGTAACACACACACACACACACACACACACTCCTGAGTAACACACACACACACTCCTGAGTAACACACACACACACTCCTGAGTAACACACACACACACACTCCTGAGTAACACACACACACACACACACTCCTGAGTAACACACACACACACACTCCTGAGTAACACACACACACACACACACACACACACACACACACTCCTGAGTAACACACACACACACTCCTGAGTAACACACACACACTCCTGAGTAACACACACACACTCCTGAGTAACACACACACACTCCTGAGTAACACACACACACTCCTGAGTAACACACACACACACTCCTGAGTAACACACACACACTCCTGAGTAACACACACACACTCCTGAGTAACACACACACACACTCCTGAGTAACACACACACACTCCTGAGTAACACACACACACACTCCTGAGTAACACACACACACACTCCTGAGTAACACACACACACTCCTGAGTAACACACACACACTCCTGAGTAACACACACACACACTCCTGAGTAACACACACACACACTCCTGAGTAACACACACACACACTCCTGAGTAACACACACACACACTCCTGAGTAACACACACACACTCCTGAGTAACACACACACACTCCTGAGTAACACACACACACACTCCTGAGTAACACACACACACACTCCTGAGTAACACACACACACACTCCTGAGTAACACACACACACACTCCTGAGTAACACACACACACTCCTGAGTAACACACACACACACTCCTGAGTAACACACACACACACACTCCTGAGTAACACACACACACTCCTGAGTAACACACACACACTCCTGAGTAACACACACACACACACTCCTGAGTAACACACACACACTCCTGAGTAACACACACACACACTCCTGAGTAACACACACACACACTCCTGAGTAACACACACACACTCCTGAGTAACACACACACACTCCTGAGTAACACACACACACACACTCCTGAGTAACACACACACACACTCCTGAGTAACACACACACACACTCCTGAGTAACACACACACACTCCTGAGTAACACACACACACTCCTGAGTAACACACACACACTCCTGAGTAACACACACACACACTCCTGAGTAACACACACACACTCCTGAGTAACACACACACACTCCTGAGTAACACACACACACTCCTGAGTAACACACACACACACTCCTGAGTAACACACACACACAATCCTGAGTAACACACACACACACTCCTGAGTAACACACACACACTCCTGAGTAACACACACACACTCCTGAGTAACACACACACACACTCCTGAGTAACACACACACACTCCTGAGTAACACACACACACACTCCTGAGTAACACACACACACACTCCTGAGTAACACACACACACTCCTGAGTAACACACACACACACACTCCTGAGTAACACACACACACTCCTGAGTAACACACACACACTCCTGAGTAACACACACACACACTCCTGAGTAACACACACACACTCCTGAGTAACACACACACACACTCCTGAGTAACACACACACACACTCCTGAGTAACACACACACACTCCTGAGTAACACACACACACACTCCTGAGTAACACACACACACACTCCTGAGTAACACACACACACACTCCTGAGTAACACACACACACTCCTGAGTAACACACACACACTCCTGAGTAACACACACACACTCCTGAGTAACACACACACACACTCCTGAGTAACACACACACACTCCTGAGTAACACACACACTCAGGAACACGTCATTAACATGCAGGGTTGGTGTTTAATGTCTTTATTCGTGTGCTCAGATCTGCGGCTGAAGTTTCTGACAGCGCTGACGTTGGTGGTGCTGGTGATCAGGTGATATAAAAATACACTCATACTGCTATTTAAACAGGACTTATCGTGCTCTACTAGAACAGGTTTTCCTGCTTGAATGTTGATTATTTTCCTCATATTCGCAAGTTCAACGAGTTGTGTTTCCCGAAACCATCGTTCTAACGAATATTCGCAAACAGCGTCGCAAACTTGTGTGTTTGTAATGACAGATCTCGACCTGCGGTTAGAAGTAGAGTTTATTGTTTGCATGACATGTGACTCAATAAATCCTGATCTTGAGCAAAGCAAGTTAACATTCAGTACAATCTGTATCTTTTATTTAGAATACATACAAATGTCATTTACGTCTTTTAGTTTGTCAAGAGATTTAAAGCGTCGTTCTTGAAGAACGTTGTGTGTGTGTGTGTGTGTGTGTGTGCGTAAGAACGAGTCTGAATCTGGAAATAAAGCAAAAAAACGGTGAAAAATTAGAAATATTCCTCAGATGCTGTGTCTGTAATATATAGCAAAACTTCTAGCATTAATTCAACCTTAAACAGATTTATTAAAAGTCCAACGTGGTTGAACGACCAATTTGCAATAATACAGTTTCGGGAAACAGTCGTGACTAGCTAGTTGATTTCTTCAAGGATGTATCGTACTATGATAGTGAAGCAGCGAGTTACGGCGTTGTACGGGAAACGCACCCGTTTATAAGAAAAACAATAGGCACTCGATTATTTAGATTCATCGATAATTAGTTTTAGAAAAATATAAAAAGCCTTTAGTTTTTCATGTCTTAGATTTTAAAAACAGGTGACAAGCATCGGCACACATACACGTTGCGGCCAATAAGCCTTCATCAGGGTGTGTGTGAACTAAACACTTCTGAAAAGCACACTGTGCTCTGATTGGTCGGCTGGATCAGTGTGTTGTGATTGGTCGAGTGCTTTGAGTGTGTTTGGGAAATGTCCCGCCCCTTACCATAACCGCCAGTTTAACACACTACTAACTAACTCATCCAGGCCCCGCCCCTTTATTCTGCGTATGAATTATTATAATGAGGAATATTTAAGCATCAGCATTATTACTCCAGTCTTCAGTGTCACATGATCCTTCAGAAATCATTCTAATATGATGATTTACTGCTCAAGAAACATTTCTGATTATTATCAGTGTCTTTTTTGTGTTATTTGAAACAGAATCTTTTGTAACATTAATGTCTTTTGATCAATTTAATGTACATGCTATATTCTGGGCAAATCTAGTCATGTGATCATTTATGAATATGCAGATGTAAATGACATTCAGATGGTCATGTGATGTAATTCCCTCTTCCTCTTTCATCAGTGTGGTTATACTGTACCTGAGATTCGGATCCAAGGCCTTGCAAGACAACTTTGTTGCTGAACTTTCCACTCACTACCAGAATTATATCCTTTCATTACAGAATCGTGCGAGATCATCCCCTCATGCCTCTTTAGTTATGTTTAAAGTGCCCTATTATGCTATTGTAAAGTCTCCCTAATTTTGCTTAGGAGTCTCCTACAACAGGTTCACATGCATGCGAGATCAAAAAAAAAAAAAATATATATATATATATATTTCAGCATCACCTCATTTTCTCTCAGTGTCTGAAAAAGTTCGTTGGGAGATTCAGTCTCTCTAAGCTCCGCCTCTCTGAGAGCTGCTCTGCTGTGATTGGTCAGAAAGCAAACGCAAACGTGTGTTTTACCGTATCAATCTCAGAAAACAGAGTCTTCTCGACACGAACCAAACTCTTCCAGTCTCAGATACACTACAGTGTTTGAGGGCGGAGCTAAGAGAGACTGTTCAGCCAATCAAGACCAGAGGCGGGGATTATGCAAATTAGTTACATTTGAGACTGGAATTACTGACTCGTTTCAGCAGTTTCTTCTTTTAGGAGACAAAAACTTTAATCTTTAAAACTTTGCAGCGCTTTTACATTCACAAACCGCTCTATTTCAGGGAATGTTTGAAAAAGCAAAATGAGGCACTTTAACTCTATGCTTAGAAAAGACTCTCTGTGAGTGCAGTCACTATGAAACGGTGTAAGCATTAATAAAAAAATGTCCAGGAAAAGCAACTCATCTGGAGTTTTCCTGAACGTTTTCTCCACCAGCCGAATTTCTTTCCTTCTACGGCCTCCTGAACTTTTATCTCTACACATTAGCGTTTGTCTACTCGCCCTCCAAAAACGCTCTTTACGGTGAGTTGATCTGCATTTTAAGATCGAGTGTTATTTAACAGAACGTCACAGACTCCTTCATCAGTGACTCCTTTGTCATGGAAATGTTTTCCCTTTCCCAGATTCCCAACTGAAAGACAATCCTGCTTTCTCCATGCTCAACGACTCGGATGATGAAGTCATTTACGGGTACGTTCCCTGCGTCAGATCCAGTCAAACCAAAATCTATTCAACATTTCTCACATTATCACAGTTTATTCACTATAGTTTAGAAAATGGTAATAAAATATGATGAGTTATGAACTCAGTTGATATTTCACTGGTTTTGTCCGTCCTTCTGTTAGACTCTCACACATGAATTATGTTGAATATCTGTCAGCTGTTAAATTTAACTACACAATTAGATAATACCAGTTTAGCTCAACCAATCACCAAGCAATGCTTCATGTTGTTCAGTCTGTGGTGTAAAAAGGTGCATTAGTTATTAAAGAAAAAACACTTCAGCAAAACATGATCAGCTCAAAGTGTCCCAATCATTTTTGCTCCCAAATTTTTATATATTTTACTGGTAGTGGTAGTCACTGTATGAAGAATATTTGGGTATAATATGTCACAGTTTACTTTTATTTAGCTACACTTACATAAATGAACTAGTAAAAACAGATTAAGCTCTTCTTATTGTGAGACTTTTTGTTTTTTGTGTTTGTGTGAAGGAGCGATTATGAAGAAATGCCTCTTCAAAATGGCCGCGCCATCAAAGCCACCGCCAAATACCAGGATGAGAGTGAAACCGACTGAATCTGGTCTGACTCCGGATCGCTCCTGTATATCTGAGGGATGTATATAGACTCGTTATTGAAATGATGCCAGTCTCATTATATACTGTGTAAATATACAGGCCTATATATTTTTAAAGGTAAAGTGATGTTTTTGAATGTAAAGCAGCTGCAGCCGCCCTGATGATGATGATGATGATGAAACCTGTCTGTCTTTAACCTCAGTGAGTGTCAGTGAAAGGCAGCGTGCAAATATCAATTATACATCTGATCTAAATACTGATGAACCACTATTCAGGGTGACTTACATGAAAACATGGCCAGATTATATTTCACCTCTAAACTAAAAAGAGAAAAAGTAAGAATGTATATATTTTTTCTTGACGGGGGAAAAATATTTTTTTTTGCATTGTGACATAATTAAGCACTATGATCTAATTAACATCAGTAAACATTCAATTCTGTTACAGAAATGCCTTGATGTGTAACTTAAAACCCCAAATGTTTAAGTTTACAAATATATTTTGTTCCTGTTGATTTTGTGCCGTGCACTTAAATGTTTAACTCATGAAAATAATGTAACTATAAAAAATATTGAAGTCCAAACAATTTCTACTTAATGCATAATATATTTTCTATTTCATTTTTTTGCTTTTTGGAGTGAAATATGACCTGTGCGTTTCATGTGATTTGCACTTAGGAACGTTTTCTGATGTTTTCTGGCTCGTTTGAGCCGATATCCAGATTTCATGTGCTCATGTGAATCTCTTTTCTTTTTTCTTTTCTTTTTTGATAAATCAAGCCTCGTGTTCTTTTCGTTTTGCATTCCAAAAGCCTTCTTTTCTCACATTCCTTTTTTATTGTGCCTGTATTTATTATTTTGTGGGTGTGAATCACTTACTGAAATCATTGGTTTTCCTCTGTTTACTGTCAGATCTGTGTAAATGTTCGTTTGATTTGAGCTGTAATGATGTTTGGATGGAGGATCCGCATGTAACGTGGTGCGAAAATATTGTTTTTCTTTCCAGATAAACATTTACTTGAGTTTAAAAAAGGTGGTTGAGGTTTGCTGAAGCCCTTCTTCATTAGTATAACACCATCAAGGTCACAGGTCAAGTCTGTGCACAAGATCAAACACTCAAGCCAGAGAACTTTCCTTCCATTGCACTGTTGTGAAAACTGTCTGAGAGAATAAAACCTGCAGAGATTTTTAAGACGTGAACTCGTGTGCTTTTATTGTACGTAGAGGGTTCATATAACTTCATATAATATGGCAAGGTTGTTTTAGCTTAAATTGTACCCAGTGTTACTTCTTATAATTGCATTTTTACTAGTAACAATTACAATTACGGAGCTCTACAATTCAGTTGTTACTAGTAAGAATTCAATTACAAAGCTCTTTAATTATACATATCTTTAATTTGTTTTCTTACTAGTAAAAATTTAATTGTAGAGCTCCGTAATTAAAAATGAATGGAAGTCAATGGAGACATATGACTAGTAAAAATTCATTTGTAGAGCTCTTTAATTGAATTGTTACTAGTAAAAATGCAATTAGGACGAGTAACGCTGGGTACAATCTAAGCTAAAGCGCTTGCCATAGATGTAATGCAGGTTGAGCACGTCACATGATGTAAACGTCAGGATGAATGCGATGTTTAAATGGCGAGTCCGAACACACTGACGATGCAGTATAAGTATTTATTCTCCCATCTGACGGTGCAGCTTCCTGAAGAACAACAGTTACATATTACTCATTAAACATCGTCATTCAATATTACTCTGCTTTAAACACAATTGCAAAAGTTTGAGGGTTAACTACGAACCGAGAGTCAATAGTGCAGTGCAAAAAATG
>JAPDVR010000006.1:2248841-2263841 GCA_026230005.1 Gila orcuttii
AGAAACATGGCGGCCGGAGAATCGCTCCATGTGCTGATCAGTGATGATCACACACACAAAACCTCGGGATATTGAGTTGATTTGCTCTCTAATACACTCTCAGTGACTGATTATTGTATTATAGAGTGTATCAGTGAGATTGTGTGGTCGGTGGTTTGTTTTCTGAGCATTATTTGAGATCAGTGTGTTTAGGCCGCGAAGTGTCAGTATTCCGTAATGACGATTATGATGATTAATTTTGCGCGCTTTCAAGTAAATATGTATCAAGCTTAGGTAAATATAGATCAAAGATGCTCAATTTTCTTCCCTACTTGGTTTGGTTGATTTTAAACGGGTTAACTTACTCAAGCAATGATTGAGACTCCGCTGAATAAAAAAGTTAAAACTATGTTTAGCTAATTTTGGAGGGGTTTTGACACTTTTTTTTTTTTGGCTGTTCAAGCTGGGAGACCAGTTAAAACCAGCTAAACACCAGCTTGGCCAGCCTGGTAGACCAGCCAACCAGCCTTATTTAGTGTTTAAACGGGTTGGTTGGCTTTAAAAAGGTTAACATGCTAGAGTGATGATTGTAACCCTGCTGGAAAAAACAGCTAAAACCAGCCTAAGCTATTTAGCTTGTTTTAGAGGGGTTTTGGTCAAGCTTGGAGACCAGTTAGAACCAGCCTAATTAAGGGTTTAAACAGGGTTTGGTGTGATTTTAAACTGGTTAACATGCTATGGTAATGATATGAATGCATTAGACACCAACATGTCCGTGTTAAAGTGTGGATCTCTGACTGTCTTTCTCTCTGTTTCCGCAGCTTCGGGAGTATAAGGTTGTTGGGCGCCTGTTGCCCTCCGCTAAGAACCCCACACCCCCCCTGTACCGCATGAGAATCTTCGCCCCCAACCATGTGGTGGCCAAGTCTCGCTTCTGGTACTTCGTCTCCCAGCTGAGGAAGATGAAGAAAGCCAACGGAGAGACCGTCTACTGTGGCCTGGTGCGAGCGCTCTCTAATCGAGACGTCTATAAGCTTTTTCTGGGGCTTATTGCCTGTTCACACCAAAAATTTAACTATATTAGCGTCCACGCCAATGAATGATAGCGGCCTTTTTATTCTAAGCGCGCATGCTGAGGTTTCAGAGTAGCATAAATGGATCATAGGCATCTCGAAAGTTATCCACTTCTTCCTAGCACTATACCCTATAAATATGTACTCGCACACTACCGTTCAAAAGTTTGGGGTCAATACGATTTAAAAAATTTTTTTTATACTTTTCTTCAGAAAGGACGCATTAAATTGATCAAAAGTGACAGTAAATACATTTATAATAACACAAAATATTTCTTTTTTTAATTAAATGCTTTTCTCTTGAACTTTTAAAGAATCCTGAAAAAAATGAATCACGGTTTGCACAAAAATATGAAGCAGCACAACTGGTTTCAACTGTGATAATAATCATAAATGTTTCTTGAGCATCAAATAATCATATTATAGTGATTTCTGAAGGATCATGTGACACTGAAGACTGGAATAATGATGCTGAAAATTCAGCTTTAATCACAGGAATAAATTACACTTTACTATATATTCACATAGAAAACATCTGATTTACATTGAAATAATATTTCACAATATTACTGGTTTTTTTTGTATTTTTAATCAAATAAATGCAGCCTTGGTGAGCAGAAGAGACTTCGTTTAAAAACATTCTTACCGACCCTAAACTTTTGAGCGGTAGTGTATATATATATTAATCACAAAGCAATTTGACTTTTGTTACAAATTTGGAACGCAAAATGAGGAAAAAGTACTAAAATAATAGCTTCAAAACTAGCACTGGATACCTGACGTGATTTTGTTACACTATTTGCTAGCCTGAGTAATGATCTCATCGTTAATACTTCTCACCGTTTATTCCAAGGCTACGACCGATTGCTTTCCATATATCCATTTTTTTTTTTTTTTTTTAAAGGGGGTTTGACTTGACAAACAGTGGTTGATTTTTCTGGACCTCGTCGATTAACTTCTCCAATGTCTGCCATTTTTTTAAATTCGAGTGGATTCTGATTGGCTGTCGATGTTTTATCGTTTGACAGCTGTGGAAAAAAATCGTTCTGAGAGTGATCCCAACGATATATCTATCATAATAGGCTAGTTGTCATATGAACTCTCCTTTTCTTTAATATGGAGAACGATTTTTTGAACTGTCTTTATAGTTATCAGCCTTTAATGTGTAACCGTTTTCTGTTCCTGCACAGGTCTATGAGAAATCTCCTCTGAAGGTGAAGAACTTCGGCATCTGGTTGCGTTACGACTCTCGCAGCGGGACACACAACATGTACCGCGAGTACAGAGACCTGTCCACGTCTGGAGCCGTCACTCAGTGCTGTGAGTTTCCCAGAATACACTCGTGTTCGACCCGCACGCAAACCCAAAGGTCATTTCCCCCCAGTGTTTATGCCCTTGCTATGTGTGCGCAAAGAAAAACCGAACCTTGTCGCCTTTCTTAGGCTGTGAAACGTGCCACTGAAAGTGAATTCAAGGTCCGACATGTGAGTGTGTGTCCTGTGTGTGTGTGTTCCCTGTGCTGATGTGTGTTTGTGCTTCAGATCGTGACATGGGTGCCAGGCATCGTGCCCGCGCTCACTCCATCCAGATCATGAAGGTGCAGGTCATCGCCGCCAACAAATGCCGGAGACCCGCCATCAAGCAGTTCCACGTGAGTTTCCTGACCGCAGAGTTCACTTTAACACATGCACAATGATGCAGTCGCGGGTTTACCCTCATCCTTCCCTCGCATTTGTAACATACATCCCTCGCGAGTCAAAATGACCCGACACCCTAAATTTCTACTTTCTTTTTTTTTTTTTGTCCAGAATGCTTTTTTCACTTTGATGCGTTAATTTTGATTTGCTTCTAAATTGCTAGATTTTATCAATTAGTAATTTAAGCACACTCCTCACATTTTCAACTTGATTTCAAAATAACTCAATGTCATGCATAACCCTTTTAATTCAGCTCTAAATACATTGTGTGTCTTTGTCGACCTCTTGTGGAAAAATAATAATATATCATTTCATGAGTCTAGATGGGCTTATATCTCTATATGGAGTAAATGAGCTGTTCCTCTGGGTCCTAAAGTCATTTCTCTTCAGTGTGCGTTCAGACACATGTAGACATTGTAAAATAATTTTTTGGTAAAGTTTTAGGTTTTTTTGTGTACTGAAGCGTTCCTATGGGGGACAAATTAACCTGAGATTGAAGGATTTGTTACTATTTTTACATTTCAACCACAAAGCTCCTCAAATCCATTCATATTTTGTGTATTCGTGGTTCAAGTGCGACTAAAGTCCACTCTATGAACACTCAAAAAAAAAATCCAGTAATACTCTCTTCTCTTCCATTAATAAAAAAAGTAATGTACTGCATTAGATTAAACTGAGAAGGGTCACAGCACTTGAATATTGTTAGTTTCACAGCTTCTATTGCTCTCCTTTGTAAGTCGCTCTGGATAAAAGCGTCTACTAAATGAATAAATGTAAAACTGAGTTTGGGTTTAAAATGTCTGTATATTGACTGAATGCTTGACTATATCGTCTCTTGTTTCCACAGGACTCCAAGATCAAGTTCCCTCTTCCTCACAGGGTCCTGCGCCGCCAGCACAAGCCCCGCTTCACCACCAAGAGACCAAACACTTTCTTTTAGAGTGTATGTTTGTGCTTTTCACAATACAGACGAATAAACAGTGGAGAAAATCACCCTGTGCGTGTGTGTGTCATCTTTAAGTCGATGCAAAGATGCTTTTACGTGTTATGCTGATTATGAACCTGTTACGGTCATTTTAAAATGCAATTGCAGTAGTAAAGATCATGGTGGGTTTTTTTTTGTGACATCTCAGTCATGAGAGTTTGAGGAATTGCAATGAAAATGTCATAATGCAAAATAGTCATTAGCAAGCCAATTAATAATGAACTAAAAACACAGCAGACCATTAGAAGTATAATATGAGATTACATAACTTTATTCCCTTGTATGCATTTTATCAGAAAGTATCAGGGTTTTTTTTTTTCAGGCGTTGTAACTAAAACAGCGTGTGAATATTGTGCTTTTATTATTGCATATTGCATAAAGACTGCTGCTTTATCACACACCTTGTTAGGGTATTGAGATAAATGAACTTCAGGTGTGTTTGATTAGAGACAGAGCTGAACGCATTTAATCAGTGCATTAGAGATGCAGGTAATGCATTAGGATGAACAAATGAAAGATTATATTAATACAGACCTTCAATATCGTGCAAAAAGGCATCATTCTTGGGTAAGACAAATAAAAAAATGTTGTGTTTGTGCGTCGCTGACTCGCTAAGTGTTTGGTTTCTAGGGTGTTGTTAGGATCAGGTTTCCATCCATATATATTCATATACAATGTAATGCTGGATGGAAATTACCAAAATGTGCTTAAAAATGACTGAAAATTTGAGGTAGATACATTTTGCGTTATGCATACTCGTGAAAAGTGGATACATTTTTGTACTGTAAAAAAATGGCATCAAATATGATAGAAAAACATTTACTGAATAAAATCTTACAAGTATATTAGTCCATTTCCCCCACACAAGAAAGAAAAAACATGTTTACGTGCTTTTGTAAACCATAATATAAAAAAGTTGAAATTATGTCATGCTAAGTCGTATAGGATCAAAATAGTAATAATGTACACAAGAAAAAATCAAGATTATGACAGTCATTATTTCAATCTAAGCATTTTTATCTAATAATTATGACCTGGTGCCATAATTTTTAAGTCATAATTAATATTAGCATAATATTACTTCACCACCACAACCTCATCCTGTCCTCCCCTAACAAATCTTTCCGAAGCACTAAAAATGATGTTGTCCAGAAAGCTTACATGATATATCATTTATTATTTTATATTTTTAATAAAAAATTTTTTTTAGATATTTTATTTTATTTACCTCTAAATTACTAGATTTGATCAATAATTAATTTTAATATAATTTAAGGATATTCATCACATTCTTTCTTTTAAAAACTGCGTTACATGCAGAAACTTGAAGTGTCTCTGCCGACCTCTTGTGGGGAAATAATAATATAACATGATATTTCATAACTCTTGCCACTAGATGGCCTTATAGCTCTATATGGAGTAAACGAACTGTCCCCTGGACCCTAAGATCATTTTATCAGGTATAAACTGTATATATAGACATCTTTTCTTTTTTTTTTAATGGTAAAGTTTTAGCATTTTTCTTTCTTTTTTTTTTCTTTTTTTTTAGGTTTTTCTATATATACTGATATCATATTGATGCATAAGTCATGTGGCTAGATGGAATAAGTTATGCATGGCACACATCCATACTATTTTTGTTTTCTGTTTTCTTTTCTTCTCTATATAAAGACAAGCTCCAACCACAAGTATGATAATACTAATAGCTTCCCTAAAGATGTTTATTTCATTAATGCTGTTTCACGCATGTCACGTACAGTCACACACATTCTGTTGCAGCATGAAGCTGGTTTATGATTTGAAGTGTGTGTGTGTGTGTGTGTGTGTGTGTGTATGTGTGTGTGTGTGTGTGTGTGTGTGTGTGTGTGTGTGTGTGTGTGTGTGTGTGTGTGTGTGTATGTAACGTGTTTTATTGGGAGAAAAGTGGAAGGTCACAAATCCGATACTTTTCCGAGTGAACAACTGAGGTGAAATCTGTGAAAATGCTTTGATGTGCGGCTGTTTTTCATTCACAATAATTTTCGTTCACCAAATTTGTTGAGGTCTACATTCTAAATAGTCCCTTTAGCATCCAATTATGCAAAATTCACTTTTACATGGTGTTTGAACAAAAATGTGTGTACACAACCACCCTATAATGATAAAGATCCTTTTTTTAACCCCATAAGACTCCGCCCTATTAGCACAGACTCCGCCCTATTAGCACAGACTCCGCCTTATTAGCATAGACCCCGCCCTATTAGCACAGACTCCACCCTATTAGCACAGACTCTGCCCTATTAGCACAGACTCCGCCCTATTAGCACAGACTCCGCCCTATTAGCACAGACTCCGCCCTATTAGCACAGACCCCGCCCTATTTGCACAGACTCTGCCCTATTAGCACAGAGTCCGCACTATTAGCACAGACTCCGCACTATTAGCACAGACACCTCCGCACTATTAGCACAGACTCTGCCCTATTAACACAGACTCCGCCCTATTAGCACAGACTCCGCACTATTAGCACAGACTCCGCACTATTAGCACAGACACCTCCGCACTATTAGCACAGACTCCGCACTATTAGCACAGACTCCTCCGCACTATTAGCACAGAGTCCGCACTATTAGCACAGACTCCGCACTATTAGCACAGACTCCGCACTATTAGCACAGACTCCGCACTATTAGCACAGACTCCGCACTATTAGCACAGACACCTCCGCACTATTAGCACAGACTCCTCCGCACTATTAGCACAGACTCTGCCCTATTAGCACAGACTCCGCACTATTAGCACAGACTCCTCCGCACTATTAGCACAGACTCTGCCCTATTAGCACAGACTCCGCACTATTAGCACAGACTCCTCCGCACTATTAGCACACTCTGCCCTATTAGCACAGACTCCGCCCTATTAGCATAGACCCCGCCCTATTAGCACATACTCTGCCCTATTAGCACAGACTCCGCCCTATCAGCACAGACTCCGCCCTATTAGCACAGATTCCACCCTATTAGCATAGACTCCGCCCTATTAGCATAGACTCCGCCCCTCAGTGAGCTCCTCGCCAGAGCGATTAACCGGAGCATTCAAGTAAGAAATGTATTCTTATAAGTGAAAGTGACGGCCAAGTATGGTAACCCATACTTGGAATTTGACCTCTGCATTTAACCCATCCAAGTAAGTCCACACACATTAGGAGCAGGGTAGTGAGTAGTGAACACACACACAGCAAACGTGGATACACACACCCGGAGCAGCGGGCAGCCTTGAGTGGCGCCCGGGGAGCGATTGGGGGTTATGTGCCTTGCTCAAGGACACCTCAGTCATATTCCTGCCGGTACTGGAATCGAACCAGCAACCTTTGGGTCACCAGTCCAACTCTGTTACCATTAGGCCATGATTGCCCAGTAAAAAAAACATTCACTCACATTCACTGTTATAAAAGCGACTGTTCTGAAGGAAATGATCCAAAAGAGGGCGATACTGATTATTCCTTTAAATATCTGTCATCTAACCTCCTCTTACACTTCAGGCAGCTCCATATACCACAATGCAACACGATTGTGACGTCACCACAAACAACTATGATATATTAATTTTTTATTTTTTTTATTTAAACAACTCAAACACACCTATATACATATAGAATGCTGCATTAAACAATTTCGTAAGGGAAAAAAATAATAATAAATCAATCCCATAGTGAATTCAAGGGTTAAACACGATCCGGTCCCGCCAGTAGTGGGCACTCATGCAACGTAAGCAATGACGCACATCCGAGTGAACGAGACGGAAGGAAGTGAGCGAGTGAAGGGCATGACAATTTTTGGACATGCTGGAAGCAGAGAAATGAAGCCATTTGAATGGGAACTAGATTTATGACCTTTTCTGTAATACAATTTTATGGTTCCTGGATTAGTATTGACAATAAATATTGCTGAATTTGGACTTTTTATTTTAAATATAAATTGATTTGTTGATTCTGATTTGTATGCCTTATTTCATTTGTGATAGTGTTGATTTGTCGATTCTGATTTGTATACCTCATTTAATTTATGATATTTTTGACTTGTGGATTTTGATACATTCCTATTTATTTATGATAATACATTTGTAGTTTTCTTTGGAAATATATATTGCTTGGTTTAGTCATGATATTGGTGAGATATATTTTCTTTATAATATTTAAACTTTCTCTCATCTGTTGCCCTGCGCGTGACCAGGTGATCGTCGTGTGACTAATTGATTTGCTGTGTAAAAGAACTCTGATTGTGTTTTGGCTAGGGTTGGGCGATACTGAAAATTTCGATATCGATCCGATACCAATACTTTTTCATTTTAAAAGCAAGCACTTGAACTTGTATGCACTTTCCTGTGCTAGAGCAGTGTGTCATGATTTATGAGGTGAATGCATCATTAATATGCTAAATCTGAATACGTTTTCAAGACTACTAAATATTTTGTGATTTGTGCTCTCAACTCACCTGTAATTAGTCAGTGACTTTTACAAAACTACCCTAATTATAGTAAATGCACTATTGTACACTAGCCTACTGTTCAAAAGTTTGGGGTCTGTAAGATTTTTAATTCTCTTCTGCATTTATTTGATCAAAAATACATACATAGGCTTCTTTGCCATAGTAAACTGTAATTTATTCATGTGATCAAAGCTACATTTTCGGCATCATTACTCCAGTCATGATGATAATTCATTTTAATACGCTGATTGCTGCTCAGGAAACATTTCATATTATTATCAATGTTGAAAACAGTTTCATATTTTTGTGGAAACCATGATACATTTTATGCAGAATTATTTGATGAACAAAGTTGAAAGAACAGCGTTTATATGAAGTATATATATTTTTTAACAGTGTAAAACCCTTTGATCAATTTAATGCATCGATCCTTGTTGAATAAAAATATTAATTTCATTAAAAAAATCTTACTGACGTCAACATTTTGAACCGTTATGTACACTTGTGGTTTGTTTATTGCGAAATAACTCCCGATTGTTTCTGTGATCTAAGCAAGGCTTCGTTTCCCAAACGCACTGGGCCTGTGAGCTCAGCGAAGCACCAGCATCGAACGCTCTCTGTGATTGATTGGTTTCGTCTTGTGTACAGATGACTAGGAGAAAAAGTTCTATCCTACACAATTACCCACTAACATTTGCTTATTTTTCCACTTTGAAGCTTATTTTACGCACTGAATTGCCTGCTAAATTAATAAAAATTACTGGTAAAAAAATACACATTTGGATCGATATTTTTATGTGAGGATCGATCCTTTTCGATACCACGTCAGTATCGAAGTATCGATACTTCAGGATCGATCCGCCCACCTCTATTTTTGGCACACACACACACACACACACACACACACTGATGAAGGCTTAATGTCCGCAACTCGACGGTGTGCCGAAGTTTGTCACCCGTTTTTAAAATCTAAGCCATGAAAGAATAAAGGTTTTTTATATTTTTCTAAAAACTAACTACTTGAGTGCGTTGGATTGTTTTTTCTTACCATTTGAATGCTAGTTGAGGCCTAAAGGCAGTGATGGCCTCGACTGGTTTTGATACGTGCATCAAGTGTAAGTTGACAGTTTGTATTTTCATATATTGTTGTTTGTGTAGGATGATTATGTGTACAGATAGTTTGTTGAGCACTTTTTCTTTATCCGTGTATAATATTGTTTGTTGTATGCATATGAATGTTGATGTTGTATATTGCTTGCAATTGGTCACTTGAGGATTTAGATCTGTTGTTTAACTCTTGTGAAACCGGCTTGTTGTATGCAGAAATGTGTTAGTGTTTGTTGTTTGTCATACTTGTAACTGATGGAAGTGTTGTTATTCTTTTATAGTGACCACACACCTTGATCCACATTTTGAGCCATCAAATAAAAGCAACTAAAGGAACTTTGTGCTTTCTCATCGATGCCACACAGTGATTGTATAATTGAACCAGTTCTCAAGAAACATCAAAACAGCGACTAAAGTTATATAATCATGAGCAGTGAGTGATTTTCTCTTTTTCTTTTGTTGTTTTATTCACATTAACAGCATAAACCGCAGTAGGTTTTGTATATTACGCTGCTGTCACTTTAATACACAGATCTAATATACACGTGATTTATTTCCCTGCTGTTTACATTCACAGACATAACCGACTGTTTATGTGAACTTGGTGTTTTTGACATAACCTTGTGTGTATTTGACAGTTTAAGCACAATAAGATGTGAAAGAGAACTTGGTTTAACACTCATGGGATGCTTCGTAAACATTCAGCTTTCTGTGTGTGTGATTCAGGTGTGTGCACTCAGAAAACCGTATAGCAGAAGTTTATGGCTTTAAAACACATGCTGATAATAAACTTTCAATGATGAACTGTAATGTCACGTGACGAAATAGAAATGATCATGAAATCCAAAAAAAAGCTCATTTGCATTTAAAGATGCATGCACAAAACATGCACAATTTATTTTTAACTATATTATTATTTTGAGCTGAAACATCACACACACACGTTCTAGGGACACCTGAGACTTATTACATCTTGTAAAAATGGACATAATAGGTCCCTTTTAAAGCATCCTATTAGGGATTGACTTTGTAATCGCGATTACAATTACGGATGCCACAATTATGTAATCATACAAAGGTGCAATTACAAAAAAAAATGTCCACCTACACTATTCTGTGCTTAAGATGTGTTTTTTCCTTCATTCTACAGCTTATCTTGTTTTTTTCCCCCATTGTTTTAATTTTTAGTTTTAGTATAACATAATAATACCATTCATATTTTTACTTTGGTTTGGTTTCTTTAAATCAATAAAAAATATATATTTTTGACATTTGAGGCTTATTGCTATAGAAAAGCAATAAAAGTTTTTCAGGAAGAGCGCTGATATAACAATATGGCTTGCAGTCGCTTCAAACAATGGCGTAAAGCTATTCAAAACATCATTCATTGTGATAATCGTAATTAATAATCGCAATTCCAAGGGAATAATCGACAATTATGATTTTTTGTCATAATTGTGCAGGCCTGCGTCCTATCCAGATGAGAGTCGCAGGCTGAAAACACACTTGTGCGCTTGTTCTCCCACACGGCTGATCCAGAAGCGCTGAGGCAGCAGCTCACAGCCCACGGTGTGATGGATTGGACTCTGAGTTCCCGGTTCCCACATTCGGGACACAGGGAGAGTTTCACAGGATCTGCAGTAAAACGCAGAGAGCATGTCAAAACCTCCCACTGCGGTCCTGCTTCAACACTCGGTCCAAGCAAACACTTAAAGTATAATGTTTTTAAGACACAGGCCGGCTACTGAAATCCTGAAAACCTGCCATGAATGACTGGCCTCACACACCGATCTGAAAACAGAGAGAGAGAATCAACATGGGAAAGAAAAAAATCATTAAATAGAACATTTCATGCTGGAGTATCAGAGAGTGGAGTGATATGAGTATGGGAACGTTCTGAACACACACACACACACTCTCACACACACACGCACGCACACACACACACACACACACACACACACACACACACACACACACACACACAATCTCTCTCATACACACACACACACACACACTCTCATTCTCTCTCTCACTCACACACACACACAATCTCTCACACACACACACCCTCTCTCATATACTCACAAACACACTCTCTCATACAGACTCACACACACACACTCACACACACACAATCTCTCTCATACACACACACACACTCTCATTCTCTCTCTCACTCACACACACACACACACACACACAATCTCTCTCTCACACACACACACACACACACACCCTCTCTCATATACTCACAAACACACTCTCTCATACAGAGTCACTCACACACACACACTTTCTCTCTCTCTCTCTCTCTCTCTCTCTCTCTCTCTCTCTCTCTCACACACACACACACACACACACACACAATCTCTCTCATACACACACACACACACACACACACACTCTCATTCTCTCTCTCACTCACACACACACACACACACACAATCTCTCTCTCACACACACACACACACACACACCCTCTATCATATACTCACAAACACACTCTCTCATACAGAGTCACTCACACACACACACTTTCTCTCTCTCTCTCTCTCTCTCTCTCTCTCTCTCTCTCTCTCTCTCTCTCTCACACACACACACACACACACACACACACACACACAATCTCTCTCATACACACACACACACACACACACTCTCATTCTCGCTCTCTCACTCACACACACACACACACACTCTCTCTCTCATTCTCTCTCGCTCTCACTCACTCACACACACACACACACACACACTCTCTCTCTCATTCTCTCTCGCTCTCACTCACTCACACACACACACACACACACTCTCTCTCCCTCTCTCTCTTTCATACATACATGCACACGCACACGTTCTGAATACACAGATGATCTATTTACAGTACAACACACTATGCGTCAAATGCAGCATTTGGAAGAAAGTGGAAGTTCTGATGCAGTTTTCAGGGGAAACAGTATTCATAAGATAGTCACAGTGTTGCGTCTGATAACTCTCTCTCCTTCAGTTTATTCCTGAAGTCTGTCCTGCTGTAGTTCAACTCTCCACGCGTTCGGAGTGACAAATCCTGGCATGAAATCACTAACCGGCGACGCACACAAGCTCTCCATTCAGACTCGCTCCGCTTGGCTCGAGCAACAGCAACAATGAGGGAAAGTTTAGAAATGACTTTGAGCCTCTTGCCCGTCAGTATCTGTTTCACAGGCGTCGCGTTGCCTCGCGGCGCCAGACGCTCCGGGGAGACGCGCTAATGTGAGACGGGCGCGAGTGAGAAGCTAAACGCGCTGAAACTACACCTTAAAGTCGACGTTAAAGAAGTTAATCTCATCTTTTCTTCCCTGTAGTGTGACGTATATCCGAGTGAAACGGCCTCTCGAACAAGAACAAATGTGGGCATATGTAGAATTTTAGGGTTTGTGATGTCACCAGCCCGGGAAGAAGCTTGTTGTAGTCCCCTTTAGTCAATAATTGTATCCCTTAAAACTCATCCTTGATCACCTTAATGACATATTTAAAGGTGCAGTCTGTAAGAATGACAACTAGTGGTCAAAATAGGTACTGCAGTTCAAATTCAAAATATAGGAGAACATTGTTTCCCCGCCTCCTCAGACTCGACGCTCATGCGGCTTGCCAGTTTGAGGACAAGGAACAGGAACGAGCGCAATTGACAATGAAAGCAGAGGAGACTTACAACTAAGTTGAAGAGTTGATTTATCCACGTTTTAATATGCTCTGATTCATAGAGATTTTTAGATTGATACTGAGACTTTTTAGGTTGGGTAGAAGCGGCAATCTCTAACCCAATTTGTTTGCTCATTTCAAAGGCTACAATACGCTGTGTTTCCTGCCAACTGGCATCCCAGGGTGTCGAAATACTATTGGCTGAACTGGCAGTGGGCGGAGTCACACAGACCAGAACAAAAACAGACATTCCAACGTAACGCACAATTTAAAGTAAAATAACTGGCTGTAGAAGTGAGTTTATACTACACCCGCCATGTTGTCATTGTAACAGCATCAGTCGCGTCGCTTCACCTCATAGATATATACACTAGATGTTGCCTTGGCTACGGCAGTTAACGAATTAACAAATGCGTCAATAGAGCCGCCATCATGGAACAGGGGAGCCCCTCCTCTTTAATGCATCAGCGTCAATGTAGGAAAAGGTCTAACGGAAATAAAATCGTCATGAATGCGTTTTTCTAGTTTTTTTGGTTCGTTTCAACGGTCAGACATGTATTTATCATTGAGTCCAGAGAAATAAAAAAAAATTCTTGTGAAATGTAATCCCTTGCTGTCTGGTTTTTAGATGTGAACATCCATACGCAGCACAAAAGTCCGGCATCATCCATGAATTCAGTGTTACCTAGCTACTTCCTATGACAAGACCCCTGTTCCAAGATGGCGGCGGTTTTGATGCATGCTTAGAACCCCAAGGCAACATCTATGGCTTCACCTCCGCTGAAAACTCCTCTCCTGTGGCCTCATGGGATAGTAAAGTGTCCATCAGATGCACACTACAGAATCCCGCCGGAAGTAGTAGATCATCCGGGGACTTTTTTCGTCTATGAATACTATGAATTAGGACATACAGCTCGGCTCACATACTGTTTTTCGTGCGATTTGCTCGCCGCTACTCTCTGATTGGTGGAATTTTTTTTTGTGCAGAATTATGGGTAATGTAGTTTTTTACCAGGAATTCTGTATCTCGAATGGATAACTTCAACAAAAAGCATTGATTATCAACCTCTGAGCTCACAGTAGGGCTTTTTATAAAGCTTTTTACTTCCAGAACGGACAGACGTTCCCGATTCCCGTGAACTCTGCAAAACTGGCTTTGGGAAAAACGTTCCTCGCTCGCTCAAATAAAGCCTGTATTATCAGAAGACGGAGGTCTGGGTGGTGAAGGAAACCAATACACATGCTTTTATATGTTCATTGAGTTCAAATTGACCCCTTTTCCTCTAAAGGTCCAACAGATCTTTCCACTAATGGATTTTTGATCCATTAAGAGAGGGAAAAAACTTGGGAGAAAGAAGGCCTTTCCTTTCAGGTTTGACAGCAGGGGAATTCTGGGATGTGTTGCCAGGGGCGACCACACGATGAACCCGAGGAACGTCAGCGAGCTCAAATATATATATATATATGCTCTTTGATTCCCATAGACAGGAGGGAGGCTTATTTTAATGTTTTAAAGTTGCACTGCCAGCGTTTCGTCGTCGCTATAAAAAGATTTATAGCCCCCAAAAATAAAAACAACTCCGACTGAAATATAAACACTAATCACATTTCATGCTCATAAACTGATGCTTGCAGGCAACAACTGAACAGATGAGATGATAACTGATATTTTCATGTGGATTAAGGTTTTATAGCATAATTGGCTCTCTAGTTAGTTCCTTGTTTTTGACCTGAACATGATTCTGCTTCAGGTCACTGGGCATTTTTGTGTATAATATACAAAAAAAATGAGTTTGAGACTTTTAAAAATGATTTTAGAGGACAGATTAATAGTTATCCTGATTCATAACAGAATTCAGAGTTTATTACTCAGTTTTAGTTCAAAATAACCCTGTCCAACACAAACTATTACAAACATTTCTGTTCATTTAAATAAAGCTGAAAAATGTAAATATTAGTTGAAAAACGCCAAGGCAACTTTTCTAAGTTTCATTTAGTTTGAGTCGAAGAAC
>JAPDVR010000006.1:2268841-2301341 GCA_026230005.1 Gila orcuttii
CAGTAAGTGTAGCAAGTGATCATAATCACTTGCTTATATCATAAATCATAAATCACCAAAACCTTTGCACACAGCTGCAGCAGCTGCTTATAGTTGTCAAAAGTACAGTATATGTTAATTATAACCAAACTATTAAAATTATGTGGCATATTATGTAAACCCCCGTTTTCTTTTTTTTTTTGATTGACCGTTTTCTCCATCTTCATTCTTTCTGCTAAGCTGTGACTTTCCATCCCCTTTGGCATTATAATCATATTTTTCAAAAAACAAACAAACAAAAAACACGCGTTATTAGATTCATATATTTTAATTGTATCACAAAAGTGCTGTTTTTTATGGCAATCATTAACGTATTGCTTTTATTTCAGTTTGGGATAGGTCTTCACATGTAATTACAAACAGTTTAAGTTTAATCATTCAGTGAATCAATATATCAATAAATGAAATATGAGCTATATACATATACAGTATGCTATAAAACCTGACTCATGCCACACAAAGGCAAACTGCAGTATCATAGTGAATCCAAGACAGACTGCAAGGCAGACTGCAGTACGGGCAGATACTGCATTCTGCCTTGGTTTCACTCTACTTTTCTATACAATACTGCAACTAAAAATTTAAATTTATGTAAGATATTTATTAGGTAGCCATATGAAATTTTTAACAGATTGTAGAGCAGATCCTGCACTTTTTATTTGTGGAAAATTTTTTTTTTTGAACAATTGAAGATACTGCTCTTAGCCTTTGTAGGGCAGTACACTCAACTACACTCAACTACACTAAACTACACTGAACTTCACTCAACTACACTAAACTACACTCAACTACACTCAACAACACTCAACTACACTCAACAACACTGAACTACACTCAACAACACTGAACTACACTCAACTACACTAAACTACACTCAACAACACTGAACTACACTCACCAACACTCAGCAACACTAAACTACACTGAACTACACTGAACTACACTCAACAACACTGAACTACACTCAACAAAACTGAACTACACTGAACTACACTCGCCAACACTAAACTACACTCAACTACACTCAACTACACTGAACTACACTGAACTACACTAAACTGCACTCAACAACACTCAACTACACTGACTACACTGAACTACACTAAACTACACTCACCAACACTAAACTACACTGAACTACACAGAACTACACTCAACTACACTCAACTACACTGAACTACACTGAACTACACTGACTACACTAAACTACACTAAACTACACTCAACAACACTCAACTACACTCACCAACACTAAACTACACTCAACTACACTCAACTACACTCACCAACACTAAACTACACTGAACTACACTAAACTACACTCAACAACACTGAACTACACTCACCAACACTAAACTACACTCAACTACACTGAACTACACTCACCAACACTAAACTACACTGAACTACACTGAACTACACTGAACTGCACTGAACTACCCTAAACTACACTAAACTACACTCAACTACACTGAACTACACTGAACTACACTGACTACACTGAACTACACTAAACTACACTAAACTACACTTAACTACACTCGAGTACACTCAACTACACTCAACAACAATAAACTACACTAAACTGCACTGAACTACACTACACTAAACTACACTAAACTGCACTGAACTACACTCAACTACACTGAACTGCACTAAACTACACTAAACTACATTAAACTGCACTGAACTGAACTACACTAAACTGCACAAAACTGCACTGAACTGAACTACACTAAACTGCACTGTACTACACTAAACTGCACTAAACTACACAAAACTGCACTGAACTACACTCAACTACACTAAACTGCACTGAACTACACCAAACTACACAAAACTGCACTGAACTGAACTACACTAAACTGCACTGAACTACATTAAACTGCACTGAACTACACTAAACTGCACTGAACTACACTAAACTACACTGTACTACACTAAACTGCACTAAACTACACTAAACTGCACCAAACTGCACTACACTACACTAAACCACACTAAACTACACTAAACTGCACTGAACTACACTAAACTACACTAAACTACACTAAACTGCACTGAACTGCACTAAACTGCACTAAACTGCACTAAACTACACTGAACTACACTAAACTGCACTGAACTGCACTAAACTGCACTGAACTACACTAAACTACACTGAACTACACTGAACTGCACTAAACCGCACTGAACTGCACTAAACTACACTAAACTGCACCAAACTACACTAAACCACACTAAACCGCACTAAACTACACGAAAGTGCACTGAACTGCACTAAACTGCACTAAACTACACTAAACTGCACTGAACTACACTGACCTGCACTAAACTGCACTAAACTACACTAAATTACACCAAACTGCACTGAACTGCACTAAACTGCACTAAACTACACTAAACCACACTAAACTACACTAAACTGCACTGAACTGCACTAAACCACACTAAACTACATTAAACTGCACTGAACTACACTGAACTACTCTAAACTGCACTGAACTACACTGAACTGCACTCAACTGCCCTAAACTGCACTAAACTGCACTGAACTACACTAAACTACACTAAACTACACTAAACTGCACTGAACTACACTGAACTGCACTCAACTGCCCTAAACTGCACTAAACTACAATGAACTGCACTGAACTGCACTAAACTGCACTGAACTACACTCAACTACACTAAACTAAACTCAACTACACTAAACTACACTAAACTGCACTGAACTACACTAAACTACACTAAACTGCACTGAACTACACTGAACTGCACTCAACTGCCCTAAACTGCACTAAACTACTCTGAACTGCACTGAACTGCACTAAACTGAACTAAACTGCACTGAACTACACTAAACTACACTAAACTGCACTGAACTGCATTGGTGCCCCCCTGCCAACTCTTCCAGAGTGAGGAAGAGAGCAAGTAAAATCATCACAGACTCCACTCACCCTGGACACCTCCTGTTTGAACTGTTACCGTCAAGACGGCGACTCAGATCACTGTCCACTAGAACATCTCGGCACAGGAACAGTTTCTTCCCACAGGCCATTTCCTGAACAGTTAACACACCTCCCAAGGCATACGCCCTTAAGTGCAATACTCCAACTGTTTAGTGCAATATCCTACAACTCAGGTGATACTTATATGTAGATTTATTTATTTATAATATTCAAAACACTGTAAATATGTTCATAATCTGGAAATCTGGAAATGTCTATTCTGACTAAACCCAACTGTGATACTTTTATTCTCATATATTTATATTTTTATATTTATACTTATAATTTGTAGTATTATGTTTCTTGTTGTATTTGTATATGTTCACTGGAAGCCTCAGCACCAAAACAAATTCCTTGTGTGTGCAAGCACACTTGGCAATAAAGCTCTTTCTGATTCTTTTCTGATTCTGAACTACACTGAACTGCACTCAACTGCCCTAAACTGCACTAAACTGCACTGAACTACACTAAACTACACTAAACTGCACTGAACTACACTGAACTGCACTGAACTGCCCTAAACTTCACTAAACTACTCTGAACTGCACTGAACTGCACTAAACTGCACTGAACTACACTAAACTCAACTACATTAAACTACACTAAACTGCACTGAACTACACTAAACTACACTAAACTGCACTGAACTACACTGAACTGCACTCAACTGCCCTAAACTGCACTAAACTACACTGAACTGCACTAAACTGCACTGAACTACACTAAACTGCACTCAACTGCACTAAACTACACTGAACTGCACTGAACTACACTAAACTGCACTCAACTGCACTAAACTACTCTGAACTGCACTGAACTTCACTAAACTGCACTAAACTACACTAAACTGCACTGAACTACACTCAACTACACTAAACTAAACTGAACTACACTAAACTACTCTCAACAACACTAAACTACACTAAACTGCACTGAACTACACTCAACTGCACTGAACTACACTAAACTGAACTACACTAAACTACACTAAACTGCACTGAACTACACTAAACTGAACTACACTAAACTACACTAAACTGAACTACACTAAACTGCACTGAACTACACTAAACTGCACTGAACTACACTACTGAACTACACTAAACTGCACTAAACTACACTGTACTACACTAAACTGCACTGAACTGCACTAAACTGCACTAAACTACACTAAACTACATTATACCACACTAAAGTACACTAAACTACACTGAACTACACTAAACTACACTGAACTGCACTAAACTACACTAAACTACACTGAACTACACTAAACTGCACTGAACTGCACTAAACTACACTAAACTGCACTAAACTGCACTGAACTACACTAAACTACACTAAACTACACTAAACTGCACTAAACTAAACTGCACTGAACTACACTAAACTGCACTAAACTGCACTAAACTAAACTGCACTGAACTACACTGAACTACACTAAACTGCACTAAACTACACTGAACTGCACTGAACTGCACTAAACTACACTGAACTACACTAAACTGCACTAAACTACACTGAACTACACTAAACTGCACTAAACTAAACTGCACTGAACTACACTGAACTACACTAAACTGCACTAAACTACACTGAACTGCACTGAACTGCACTAAACTACACTGAACTACACTAAACTGCACTAAACTGCACTAAACTAAACTGCACTGAACTACACTGAACTGCACTGAACTACAATAAACTGCACTAAACTACACTGAACTACACTAAACTGCACTAAACTACACTAAACTGCACTAAACTACACTGAACTGCACTAAACTGCACTGAACTACACTGAACTACACTGAACTACACTGAACTGCACTGAACTGCACTGAACTGCACTAAACTGCACTGAACTACACTAAACTGCTCTAAACTGCACTGAACTGCACTAAACTGCACTAAACTACACTGAACTACACTAAACTGCACTAAACTGCACTAAGCTACACTGAACTGCTCTGAACTACACTAAACTGCACTAAACTACACTGAACTACACTAAACTGCACTAAACTACACTGAACTACACTAAACTACACTAAACTGCACTAAACTACACTAAACTACACTGAACTACACTACACTAAACTGCACTGAACTGCACTAAACTACACTAAACTGCACTAAACTACACTAAACTACACTGAACTACACTACACTAAACTGCACTGAACTGCACTAAACTACACTAAACTGCACTAAACTGCACTGAACTACACTGAACTACACTGAACTACACTAAACTGCACTAAACTACACTGAACTGCACTAAACTGCACTAAACTAAACTGCACTGAAATGAAAGCGTAGTGTAAGTTCTGCCAGGAAGACTCAATTGTTACATCATTTATTACCTTCTCATCTATCCAATCGCGTTCTAATATGTGAAGTATAAAAGATCCATACTTACACTCGTCTGAGTTCGCAGATGCTGACGCTTTCACTTACCACCATCCTCCCCACCTCCACCAAGACGGTCTTCCCTCCATCCTTCCCACCACCACCTGGATGGTCCCTTCCTATACCCCAAGGGGGGGTCGGCTGCGCCCCTGCCTTCATCTACAGGCAGGAAATGCAGAATCCGTACCCTCGGATCGCGAGTTACGGACTACGCCTACGCCAAAGAACTTTATTGCATATATTGCTTGCTGGGCTGTTAATAAAATGCATAATTGTACAGTATCTTCTCTCCCGAGTCTTTCTGGTAGAACTACACTGAACTACACTAAACTGCACTAAACTAAACTGCACTGAACTACACTGAACTACACTAAACTGCACTAAACTACACTGCACTGAACTACACTGAACTACACTAAACTGCACTAAACTGCACTAAACTAAACTGCACTGAACTACACTCAACTACACTAAACTACACTAAACTAAACTGCACTGAACTACACTAAACTGCACTAAACTGCACTAAACTACACTGAACTGCACTGTACTACACTAAACTGCACTAAACTACACTAAACTGCACTGAACTACACTAAACTGCACTAAACTACACTGAACTGCACTGAACTGCACTAAACTGCACTAAACTAAACTGCACTGAAATGAAAGCTGAACTACACTGAACTGCACTAAACTATACTGAACTGCACTGAACTGCACTAAACTGCACTAAACTAAACTGCACTGAACTACACTCAACTACACTAAACTACACTGAACTACACTAAACTACACTGAACTGCACTAAACTACACTAAACTACACTGAACTACACTAAACTGCACTGAACTGCACTAAACTACACTAAACTGCACTAAACTGCACTGAACTACACTAAACTGCACTAAACTACACTAAACTGCACTGAACTACACTAAACTGCACTAAACTGCACTAAACTACACTGAACTGCACTGAACTACACTAAACTGCACTAAACTAAACTGCACTGCACTGAACTGCACTAAACTGCACTAAACTAAACTGCACTGAAATGAAAGCTGAACTACACTAAACTGCACTGAACTGCACTAAACTAAACTGCACTGAAATGAAAGCTGAACTACACTGAACTGCACTAAACTACACTGAACTGAAATAAAAGCTGAACTACACTAAACTGCACTAAACTACACTGAACTGCACTGAACTGCACTAAACTAAACTGCACTGAAATGAAAGCTGAACTACACTGAACTGCACTAAACTACACTGAACTGAAATAAAAGCTGAACTACACTAAACTGCACTAAACTACACTGAACTGCACTGAACTGCACTAAACTAAACTGCACTGAAATGAAAGCTGAACTACACTAAACTACACTCGTCGTCGTCGTCGTCGGCAGCCGTTCGTCTCGGGAGACGATGGTGTAGCTCGGTGCGTCTATCTGCACCGCCGGGAATGGCTGTGCAGACCAATTCTAGAGTGGCAGTCCTTGCCGCACTGGGCGCAGGAGAAGGGGGATGGCTGGTCAGGCTGCTGTTGCAACTGCTTCCGCCTAGCTCTCTTTGCCACGGCAGTGTCGTTTCGTGCCGCTTCTGCATTGATTATTTCCTGCCGGACTGCTTGTCGCCAAGCGAGGCGATCATCAGCCAGTCTCTCCCATGCGCTGGGGGCAATGCCGCATTGCTTCAAGTCCTTTTTGCAGACGTCTTTGAAGCGCAATTTGGGGCGCCCTGTGGTTCTGGTGCCTTCAGCCAGCTCGCCGTAGAGGAGGTCTTTGGGGATGCGGCCTGCGTCCATCCTCCTGACATGCCCAAGCCACCGCAGCCGTCTTTCGCTGAGCGTCGCATACAAACTGCTCATGTTGGCTCGTTCCAGCACCTCGGTGTTGGGGATCTTGTCCTGCCACTTGATATGCAGTATGCGACGCAGGCACCGAATGTGGAAGCTGTTGAGTTTCTTCTCGTGCCTTACGTAGGTGGTCCATGACTCGCTGCCATAAAGGAGCGTACTGAGCACACAGGCTTGGTACACGTGCAGTCTGGTCATCTCAGTGAGGCTGGAGTTGTTCCACACTCGCTGATTTAACTTGGCCATGACTGCGGCTGCCTTGGCGATTCTGCTGTTGATCTCAGAGTCGATGGATAGCGAACTTGAGATCGTGGACCCAAGGTACGTGAAGTTCTCAACAACGTCCAGGCTGTACCCGTCGATGGCGGTGTTTGGAGGGGTCTCTGCTCCCTGCATCATGACGTTGGTCTTCTTCAGGCTGATGGTCAATCCAAACTCCTTGCAGGCGTGTGAGAGGCGGTTTACAAGCTGCTGGAGTCCGTCTGCCGTGTGTGAAGTCAAGGCTGCGTCATCAGCGAAGAGCATCTCACGAATAAGTACCTCTGTGACTTTGGTCTTGGCACGGAGACGGGCTATGTTGTAGAGCTTGCCGTCCGACCTGGTGCGGATGTAGACACCCTCGCTGCAGTCTTTGAAGGCGTATTGGAGGAGCATGGAGAAGAAGATACCAAAGAGTGTGGGCGCAAGGACGCAGCCTTGTTTCACTCCGCTGCTGACTGGGAAGGCTTCGGATGTTGCGCCGTTGTAGCATACTGTGCTGTGCATATTCTCGTGGAAGGACGTGACCACTGCAAGCAGATGCGGAGGGCAACCAATCTTCTGCAGCAACCTGAAGAGTCCGCTTCTGCTAACCAGATCAAACGCCTTTGTAAGGTCGATGAAGGCGATGTAGAGTGGCATGTGCTGCTCCTGACACTTCTCCTGCAGCTGGCGTAGTGAGAAGATCATGTCTGCTGTTGATCGGCCATCCCTGAAGCCGCACTGGGACTCGGGGTAGACGCGGGAGGCGAGGGTCTGCAGGCGGGCCAGAGCGACGCGGGCGAACACTTTGCCTACAATGCTGAGGAGGGAGATGCCCCGGTAGTTGTTGCAGTCACTACGGTCTCCCTTGTTCTTGTACAAGGTGACAATGTTAGCGTCTCGCATGTCCTGGGGGATGTAGCCCTGTTCCCAGCAGAGACAGAGGAGGTCGTGAAGTGGTTGTAGCAGGGCTGGTTTCCCGCTCTTTAGAACCTCGGGGGGGATTCCATCGCTCCCTGGCGCCTTCCTGCAGGCAAGGCAGTCGATGGCTTTGCTGAGCTCGTCCATGGTTGGTGGGGTATCTAGCTCCTCCATGACTGGTAGGTCTGGGATGGCGTTGAGAGCCGTGACAGTCACCACATTCAGCGTCGCGTATAGCTCAAGGTAGTGCTCCGTCCATCGCTTCATCTGCTTTTCCTGGTCGGTGATAACCTCGCCCGTTTTGGACTTGAGGGGGGCGGTCTTGGAGGGGGTTGGGCCTGTTGCCTTCTTGATGCCCTCGTACATCCCTCTTGCGTTTCCTGTCTCGGCAGCTCTCTGTATGCTGCTGCAGAGGTTTAGCCAGTAGGTGTTGGCGCAGTGGCGGGCGGTCTGCTGGGCTTTGTTCCTGGCAGTCCGGAGGGATTGTAAGGTACTAGGGCTTGGATTGGCCTTGTAGGCCAGAAGGGCTTTCCTCTTTGCCTCAGTCACGGGCTCCATTTCTTCCCAGTGGGCCTCGTACCAGTCGGCATTTTTCCGCTCCTTCTTCCCGTAGGCGGTGATGGCGGCGTTGTAAACCGCGTCGCGGAGGCGGGGCCACTTGGAGTCGATGGTGTCATCTGCTGACACTCCCTCGCTGAGGGCGTGTTCCAGCCTGCTGATGAACTGCTGGGTTTTCTCAGGATTGCTGGTGCAGCAGGCATTTATGCGTGGGCGACCCTTCTTCTTGAAGTGGTGCAACCTTTTGGGTGTAGTGCGCACCTTGCTTGCTACGAGAGCGTGGTCCGTATCGCAGTCGGCACTATGGTAACTGCGGGTGAGGAGGACGCAACCAATGTCTGCTCTTCTGGTGATGACTAGGTCAAGCTGGTGCCAGTGGCGGGATCGGGGGTGCCTCCATGACACCTGGTGGATCTCTTTACACTTGAAGAAGGTGTTGGTCACGCACAGGCCGTGGTGGCACAAGAGCTCAAGCAGTCTCTGGCCGTTCTCGTTTATCTTCCCCCTCCCAAAGCTTCCGAGGCAGGTGGGCCAAGCCTTGTGGTCAGCTCCTACTCTTGAATTGAAGTCTCCTAAGAGGTAGAGGCCTTCAGTGCTGGGCCACCTGGATATCGCTTCATCGAGGGCCTGGTAGAACTCATCTTTTTCCTCGGCGGTGGAGCAGAGGGTTGGGGCGTACACGCTGAGAATGTTGACTGGGCCAGAAGACGTTGACAGCCGGAGGGTGAGTATCCTCTCTGTGCCTACTGTGGGGAGCTCGGTGAAACTGACAAGTGTGTTCTTCACAGCGAAGCCAACACCATGTTGCCTGGGTTGGTCTGGGGACTTCCCCTGCCAGTAGAAAGTGTAGTTTGTTTCCCTGATGGTGCCGTTGTCAGCCAGCCGGGTCTCCTGTAGGGCGGCAATGTCGACGTTCAAGCGTGACAGTTCCCTGTCAATGACGGCCGTCTTCCTTGCGTCGTCGATCTGCAGAAGGTCTGCGGTTAGTCCTGGACACATGGTCCTGACGTTCCAGCTAGCGAAACGAAGAGCTGGAGGCTTCTTTCTTGGTTCTTCCTTTGACTTGCCTGGTGCGAGTGTTTAGTGGCCCACTTTTCGAGAGATGCCTCTCTAGTCCCCACGCACCCAGTGGGGCAGGTGAGCCATGGCGGGACGGCACCTTACTGGCTGGGGGCTGCCCAGCTTGAGGCGGGCGGTGGCTGTCCATTGAGGCGCGATGACCTCTCCCACCGTCGAAGGGGACCCCTGGCGCTCGCTTCCTTCGCCAATCGGACGAGCTTATAACCGGTAACTGCCCCCTCCCGTGTTGAGTCGACATCTTGCGATGGCGCTGGAGTGTCCTCTCCAGTGGAGCTACAGAGCCTGGGCAGGGTTATATGGAGAGCCAGCTGTTGCCCATGCAGCAGGCCCCCCCTCTCCGCGAAGCTGAAGAATCCAAGGGAAAGACAGAGTCGATACAACTTGGCTCCAGCTGCGCCGCAGGAGTTGCCGGTGAAGACAATACTATGTCAGGCCGCCTTTGGGACTCCAGCTCCGGATTTTCTGTCAGGGTTTACTCCCTTAGCCTATCCCCTGAAGGGGTATACCGCAAGGCAGCGGAGGTTTGGAATCAGAGTGACCTTCTCCTAGATGAGCTACCATCCAAGGTTGACGAGCTCCATCTGCCCGAAGCGACTGGTTTTGAGGCGCCAGAGGGCCGCCTTTGCCCCTTCTCCTGTTAGTGGAAACGGTTTCGCCGGGCTTAGTAGCTAAGCCACACGGGAAGGCCAGGAGCTGGACTGGGTTGTCAGAGGCTGTTTGAGACGCACACCATTGGGGCATTTTATAGGGAGTGGGAGCTTATCCCCACTACCACCCCCGGTTTTAACAACCTTCGAAACCACTAAACTACACTAAACTAAACTGCACTGAACTACACTGAACTACACTAAACTGCACTAAACTAAACTGCACTGAACTACACTGAACTGCACTAAACTGCACTAAACTACACTGAACTGCACTGTACTACACTAAACTGCACTAAACTGCACTAAACTACACTGAACTGCACTGAACTGCACTGAACTGCACTAAACTGCACTAAACTACACTGAACTGCACTGTACTACACTAAACTGCACTAAACTACACTGAACTGCACTGAACTGCACTAAACTACACTGAACTGAAATAAAAGCTGAACTACACTAAACTGCACTAAACTACACTGAACTGCACTGAACTGCACTAAACTAAACTGCACTGAAATGAAAGCTGAACTACACTAAACTACACTAAACAACACTAAACTAAACTGCACTGAACTACACTGAACTACACTAAACTGCACTAAACTAAACTGCACTGAACTACACTGAACTGCACTAAACTGCACTAAACTACACTGAACTGCACTGTACTACACTAAACTGCACTAAACTGCACTAAACTACACTGAACTGCACTGAACTGCACTGAACTGCACTAAACTGCACTAAACTACACTGAACTGCACTGTACTACACTAAACTGCACTAAACTACACTGAACTGCACTGAACTGCACTAAACTACACTGAACTGAAATAAAAGCTGAACTACACTAAACTGCACTAAACTACACTGAACTGCACTAAACTAAACTGCACTGAAATGAAAGCTGAACTACACTAAACTACACTAAACAACACTAAACTAAACTGCACTGAACTACACTGAACTACACTAAACTGCACTAAACTAAACTGCACTGAACTACACTGAACTGCACTAAACTGCACTAAACTACACTGAACTGCACTGTACTACACTAAACTGCACTAAACTGCACTAAACTACACTGAACTGCACTGAACTGCACTGAACTGCACTAAACTGCACTAAACTACACTGAACTGCACTGTACTACACTAAACTGCACTAAACTACACTGAACTGCACTGAACTGCACTAAACTACACTGAACTGAAATAAAAGCTGAACTACACTAAACTGCACTAAACTACACTGAACTGCACTGAACTGCACTAAACTAAACTGCACTGAAATGAAAGCTGAACTGCACTAAACTACACTAAACTGCACTGAACTACACTGACCTGCACTAAACTGCACTAAACTACACTAAATTACACCAAACTGCACTGAACTGCACTAAACTGCACTAAACTACACTAAACCACACTAAACTACACTAAACTGCACTGAACTGCACTAAACCACACTAAACTACATTAAACTGCACTGAACTACACTGAACTACTCTAAACTGCACTGAACTACACTGAACTGCACTCAACTGCCCTAAACTGCACTAAACTGCACTGAACTACACTAAACTACACTAAACTACACTAAACTGCACTGAACTACACTGAACTGCACTCAACTGCCCTAAACTGCACTAAACTACAATGAACTGCACTGAACTGCACTAAACTGCACTGAACTACACTCAACTACACTAAACTAAACTCAACTACACTAAACTACACTAAACTGCACTGAACTACACTAAACTACACTAAACTGCACTGAACTACACTGAACTGCACTCAACTGCCCTAAACTGCACTAAACTACTCTGAACTGCACTGAACTGCACTAAACTGAACTAAACTGCACTGAACTACACTAAACTACACTAAACTGCACTGAACTGCATTGGTGCCCCCCTGCCAACTCTTCCAGAGTGAGGAAGAGAGCAAGTAAAATCATCACAGACTCCACTCACCCTGGACACCTCCTGTTTGAACTGTTACCGTCAAGACGGCGACTCAGATCACTGTCCACTAGAACATCTCGGCACAGGAACAGTTTCTTCCCACAGGCCATTTCCTGAACAGTTAACACACCTCCCAAGGCATACGCCCTTAAGTGCAATACTCCAACTGTTTAGTGCAATATCCTACAACTCAGGTGATACTTATATGTAGATTTATTTATTTATAATATTCAAAACACTGTAAATATGTTCATAATCTGGAAATCTGGAAATGTCTATTCTGACTAAACCCAACTGTGATACTTTTATTCTCATATATTTATATTTTTATATTTATACTTATAATTTGTAGTATTATGTTTCTTGTTGTATTTGTATATGTTCACTGGAAGCCTCAGCACCAAAACAAATTCCTTGTGTGTGCAAGCACACTTGGCAATAAAGCTCTTTCTGATTCTTTTCTGATTCTGAACTACACTGAACTGCACTCAACTGCCCTAAACTGCACTAAACTGCACTGAACTACACTAAACTACACTAAACTGCACTGAACTACACTGAACTGCACTGAACTGCCCTAAACTTCACTAAACTACTCTGAACTGCACTAAACTGCACTGAACTACACTAAACTCAACTACATTAAACTACACTAAACTGCACTGAACTACACTAAACTACACTAAACTGCACTGAACTACACTGAACTGCACTCAACTGCCCTAAACTGCACTAAACTACACTGAACTGCACTAAACTGCACTGAACTACACTAAACTGCACTCAACTGCACTAAACTACACTGAACTGCACTGAACTACACTAAACTGCACTCAACTGCACTAAACTACTCTGAACTGCACTGAACTTCACTAAACTGCACTAAACTACACTAAACTGCACTGAACTACACTCAACTACACTAAACTAAACTGAACTACACTAAACTACTCTCAACAACACTAAACTACACTAAACTGCACTGAACTACACTCAACTGCACTGAACTACACTAAACTGAACTACACTAAACTACACTAAACTGCACTGAACTACACTAAACTGAACTACACTAAACTACACTAAACTGAACTACATTAAACTGCACTGAACTACACTAAACTGCACTGAACTACACTACTGAACTACACTAAACTGCACTAAACTACACTGTACTACACTAAACTGCACTGAACTGCACTAAACTGCACTAAACTACACTAAACTACATTATACCACACTAAAGTACACTAAACTACACTGAACTACACTAAACTACACTGAACTGCACTAAACTACACTAAACTACACTGAACTACACTAAACTGCACTGAACTGCACTAAACTACACTAAACTGCACTGAACTACACTAAACTACACTAAACTACACTAAACTGCACTAAACTAAACTGCACTGAACTACACTAAACTGCACTAAACTGCACTAAACTAAACTGCACTGAACTACACTGAACTACACTAAACTGCACTAAACTACACTGAACTGCACTGAACTGCACTAAACTACACTGAACTACACTAAACTGCACTAAACTACACTGAACTACACTAAACTGCACTAAACTAAACTGCACTGAACTACACTGAACTACACTAAACTGCACTAAACTACACTGAACTGCACTGAACTGCACTAAACTACACTGAACTACACTAAACTGCACTAAACTGCACTAAACTAAACTGCACTGAACTACACTGAACTGCACTGAACTACAATAAACTGCACTAAACTACACTGAACTACACTAAACTGCACTAAACTACACTAAACTGCACTAAACTACACTGAACTGCACTAAACTGCACTGAACTACACTGAACTACACTGAACTACACTGAACTGCACTGAACTGCACTAAACTGCACTGAACTACACTAAACTGCACTAAACTGCACTGAACTGCACTAAACTGCACTAAACTACACTGAACTACACTAAACTGCACTAAACTGCACTAAGCTACACTGAACTGCTCTGAACTACACTAAACTGCACTAAACTACACTGAACTACACTAAACTGCACTAAACTACACTGAACTACACTAAACTACACTAAACTGCACTTAACTACACTAAACTACACTGAACTACACTACACTAAACTGCACTGAACTGCACTAAACTACACTAAACTGCACTAAACTACACTAAACTACACTGAACTACACTACACTAAACTGCACTGAACTGCACTAAACTACACTAAACTGCACTAAACTGCACTGAACTACACTGAACTACACTGAACTACACTAAACTACACTGAACTGCACTAAACTGCACTAAACTAAACTGCACTGAAATGAAAGCGTAGTGTAAGTTCTGCCAGGAAGACTCAATTGTTACATCATTTATTACCTTCTCATCTATCCAATCGCGTTCTAATATGTGAAGTATAAAAGATCCATACTTACACTCGTCTGAGTTCGCAGATGCTGACGCTTTCACTTACCACCATCCTCCCCACCTCCACCAAGACGGTCTTCCCTCCATCCTTCCCACCACCACCTGGATGGTCCCTTCCTATACCCCAAGGGGGGGTCGGCTGCGCCCCTGCCTTCATCTACAGGCAGGAAATGCAGAATCCGTACCCTCGGATCGCGAGTTACGGACTACGCCTACGCCAAAGAACTTTATTGCATATATTGCTTGCTGGGCTGTTAATAAAATGCATAATTGTACAGTATCTTCTCTCCCGAGTCTTTCTGGTAGAACTACACTGAACTACACTAAACTGCACTAAACTAAACTGCACTGAACTACACTGAACTACACTAAACTGCACTAAACTACACTGCACTGAACTACACTGAACTACACTAAACTGCACTAAACTGCACTAAACTAAACTGCACTGAACTACACTCAACTACACTAAACTACACTAAACTAAACTGCACTGAACTACACTAAACTGCACTAAACTGCACTAAACTACACTGAACTGCACTGTACTACACTAAACTGCACTAAACTACACTAAACTGCACTGAACTACACTAAACTGCACTAAACTACACTGAACTGCACTGAACTGCACTAAACTGCACTAAACTAAACTGCACTGAAATGAAAGCTGAACTACACTGAACTGCACTAAACTATACTGAACTGCACTGAACTGCACTAAACTGCACTAAACTAAACTGCACTGAACTACACTCAACTACACTAAACTACACTGAACTACACTGAACTACACTAAACTACACTGAACTGCACTAAACTACACTAAACTACACTGAACTACACTAAACTGCACTGAACTGCACTAAACTACACTAAACTGCACTAAACTGCACTGAACTACACTAAACTGCACTAAACTACACTAAACTGCACTGAACTACACTAAACTGCACTAAACTAAACTGCACTGCACTGAACTGCACTAAACTGCACTAAACTAAACTGCACTGAAATGAAAGCTGAACTACACTAAACTGCACTGAACTGCACTAAACTAAACTGCACTGAAATGAAAGCTGAACTACACTGAACTGCACTAAACTACACTGAACTGAAATAAAAGCTGAACTACACTAAACTGCACTAAACTACACTGAACTGCACTGAACTGCACTAAACTAAACTGCACTGAAATGAAAGCTGAACTACACTGAACTGCACTAAACTACACTGAACTGAAATAAAAGCTGAACTACACTAAACTGCACTAAACTACACTGAACTGCACTGAACTGCACTAAACTAAACTGCACTGAAATGAAAGCTGAACTACACTAAACTACACTAAACAACACTAAACTAAACTGCACTGAACTACACTGAACTACACTAAACTGCACTAAACTAAACTGCACTGAACTACACTGAACTGCACTAAACTGCACTAAACTACACTGAACTGCACTGTACTACACTAAACTGCACTAAACTGCACTAAACTACACTGAACTGCACTGAACTGCACTGAACTGCACTAAACTGCACTAAACTACACTGAACTGCACTGTACTACACTAAACTGCACTAAACTACACTGAACTGCACTGAACTGCACTAAACTACACTGAACTGAAATAAAAGCTGAACTACACTAAACTGCACTAAACTACACTGAACTGCACTGAACTGCACTAAACTAAACTGCACTGAAATGAAAGCTGAACTACACTAAACTACACTAAACAACACTAAACTAAACTGCACTGAACTACACTGAACTACACTAAACTGCACTAAACTAAACTGCACTGAACTACACTGAACTGCACTAAACTGCACTAAACTACACTGAATCAGAATCAGAATCAGAATCAGAAAGAGCTTTATTGCCAAGTGTGCTTGCACACACAAGGAATTTGTTTTGGTACTGAGGCTTCCAGTGCACATATACAAATACAGATACAACAAGTAATAGTAATACAAATAGTAATACAAATTCTACGAATAAAATTATAAAAAAATATGAAAGTACTATAAAAATATATGGTCACAGTTGGGTTTTGTCAGAATAAACATTTACAGATAATGAACATATTTACAGTATTTTGTATAGTATGAATAAATATAAATATAAATATCACCTGAATTTTAAAGATATTGCACTAAACAGTGGGAGTATTGCACTTCAGGCATATGCCTTGGGAGATATGTTAACTGTTCAGAAGGGAGATGGCCTGTGGGAAGAAACTGTTCCTGTGCCGAGATGTTCTTGTGGCCAGTGATCTGAGTCGCCGTCTTGACGGTAACAGATCAAACAGGAGGTGTCCAGGGTGAGTGGAGTCTGTGATGATTTTACCTGCTCTCTTCCTCACTCTGGAAGAGTACAGGTCCTGGAGGGTTGGCAGGGGGGCACCAATGATCCTCTCCGCAGTCCGGACTGTCCGTTGTAGTCTCCTGATGTCTGATTTGGTAGCTGAACCAAACCAGACAGTGATGGAAGTGCATAAAACAGACTCAATAACGGCTGAGTAGAACTGAATCAGCAGCTCTTGAGGCAAGTTGAACTTCCTTAGCTGGCGAAGGAAGTACAGTCTCTGCTGGGCCTTTTTCACAGTGGAGTCAATGTGATTGTCCCACTTCAGGTCCTGAGAGATGATAGTGCCCAGGAACCTGAATGACTCCACTGCTTCCACAGTGCTGTTCATGATGGTGAGTGGGGGGAGTGCTGGGCTGTTCCTCCTGAAGTCCACGATCATCTCCACTGTTTTGAGCGTGTTCAGCTCAAGGTTGTTATAACTGCACCAGACAGCCAGCTGTTCAACCTCCAGTCTGTAAGCAGACTCGTCACCGTTTTGGATGAGACCGATGACAGTGGTGTCGTCTGCAAATTTCAGGAGCTTGACAGAGGGGTCTTTAGAAGTGCAGTCATTTGTGTACAGGGAGAAGAGCAGTGGGGAGAGAACGCACCCTTGAGGGGCGCCAGTGCTGATTGTGAGTGTCTTGGATGTGTGTTTCCCCAGTCTCACTCGCTGCTGCCGGTCCGTCAGGAAGCTGGTGATCCACTGACAGATCGAGGATGGCATGGAGAGCTGGGTCAGTTTGGCTGTGAGAAGACCAGGCATGATGGTATTGAAGGCCGAACTGAAGTCCACAAAGAGGATCCTTGCATAAGTCCCTGGTCTGTCGAGATGTTGCAGGATATAATGCAGTCCCATGTTGACTGCATCATCCACAGACCGGTTTGCTCTGTAAGCAAACTGAAAGGGATCCAGCAGGGGTCCGGTGATGTCCTTCAGGTGGGCCAGCACCAGTCTTTCAAACGACTTCATGACCACAGACGTGAGAGCGACAGGTCTGTAGTCATTAAGTCCAGTGATTTTGGGTTTTTTGGGGACAGGAATGATAGTGGAGCGTTTGAAGCAGCAGGGAACTTCACACTGCTCCAATGATCTATTGAAGATCTGCGTGAAGACCGGGGCCAATTGGTCAGCGCAGGCTTTTAAACAAGCAGATGAGATGCCGTCTGGGCCTGAGGCTTTCCTAGTCTTCTGTTTTTTGAAGACTCTGCTCACGTCCTCCACACAGAACTTAAGCTCAGGTTGGATGGCAGGAGGGGGGGGGAGTGGGAGTGCAGGAGGTGATGGTGAATGTGTGAAGTGCAGATCAGACCGGGTGTGTGGTGTGAATGAGGGCTTTTCAAACCGGCAGTAAAATGAATTTAAATCGTCAGCCAGGTGTTGATTGTCCACAGATCGAGGGGATGGTGACTTGTGGTTGGTGATGTTCCTCAGGCCATTCCAGACTGATGATGGGTCGTTGGATGAAAACTGTTTTTTCAGTTTATCAGAGTAGTTCCTTTTAGCAACTCTGATCTCCTTTGTCAATCTGTTTCTGGCCTGGTTATACAAGATTTTATCCCCACTTCTGTAAGCATCCTCTTTGGCATGACGAAGGTGTTTGAGTTTCCCAGTAAACCATGGTTTATCATTAGTGAATGATAAGAATGTCCTGGTAGGAATGCATGTATCCTCACAGAAACTTATATATGATGTTATAGTATCTGTGAGCTCATCCAGATCGTTGGTAGCAGCTTCAAAAACAGTCCAATCAGTGCAATCAAAGCAGGCCTGTAGATTCTGCTCTGCTTCATTAGTCCATCTTTTTACAGTCCTTATTACAGGTTTAGCTGATTTCAGTTTCTGCCTGTAGGTCGGTATGAGATGAACCAAACAGTGATCAGAGAGCCCCAAAGCTGCCCGTGGGACCGAGTGATACGCATTTCTTATTGTGGTGTAACAGTGGTCCAGTATATTACTGTCTCTGGTGGGACATGTAACGTGCTGTCTGTATTTTGGTAGTTCACGGGAAAGATTTGCTTTGTTAAAATCCCCAAGAATGATTAAAAGAGAGTCTGGGTACCTTTGTTCCGTTTCAGCTATTTGTTCAGCCAGCTGTTGTAGCGCCGCGCTCACGCACGCGTCTGGAGGGATGTAAACATTCACGAGAATGAAAGAGGAAAATTCCCGAGGCGAGTAGAAGGGTTTACAGTTTAAGAAATGTGCCTCTAAATTAGGAGAGCACATCTTCTTCAGTGTTGTTACATCTGAACACCAACTTTCGTTAATGTAGAAACACAATCCACCACCTCTCTTTTTCCCCGTTAGCTCCGCGATGCGATCCGCTCGGAACAGCTGGAAGCCTGGCAGATGTATTGCGTTGTCCGGTATGGCTTCACTCAGCCAGGTTTCAGTGAAGCACAAAGCAGCAGAGTTTAAAAAATCCTTGTTAGTGTGGGTGAGGAGAAGAAGTTCATCCGTTTTGTTAGGAAGGGATCGGAGATTCGCGAGATGAATACTGGGGAGTGCAGTGCGCAGGCCGCGCTCGCGGAGTTTAACCAGCGCGCCGGCTCGCTTCCCGCGTTTGCGTCTGAACGCGCGTTTGAACAACAACGCTGCCCCTCCGACGAGAATGTCCTGCAAGACGTCCGAATAATCAAAAACTGTAGAAAAGGTTTCTGGTGTGTGTTTCCTAATGTCCAGTAGTTCGTCTTTGGTGAAACTGATTGGAAAAGAATGACTAAACGCAGAACAAACGAACAAAAACAACACAATAGCTGGAGAGCTCCACACCGAGGCAGCCATCTGCGGCGCCATCTTGGATCTAACTGCACTGTACTACACTAAACTGCACTAAACTGCACTAAACTACACTGAACTGCACTGAACTGCACTGAACTGCACTAAACTGCACTAAACTACACTGAACTGCACTGTACTACACTAAACTGCACTAAACTACACTGAACTGCACTGAACTGCACTAAACTACACTGAACTGAAATAAAAGCTGAACTACACTAAACTGCACTAAACTACACTGAACTGCACTGAACTGCACTAAACTAAACTGCACTGAAATGAAAGCTGAACTGCACTAAACTACACTAAACTGCACTGAACTGCACTAAACTAAACTGCACTGAAATGAAAGCTGAACTACACTAAACTACACTAAACTAATCAACTGATGTCTGCAGACATCCGGGAATATAATCCGGGTTATATAAAATGACTTAACAGGGTCTGTGGCATCTTAAAGGTTTAAAAGCAGAAATGCTTTGTTGTTGTTAAAGCACTTGCATGAATTATTCAGTAAAAAGGTGTGTTATTTTTATCCATCAAGTTGTCTTTTCTAGGTGGATGAACATCTTTTTGACAATTCATGTGGGTGGAATTTGTAGAATTACACTTCATTTAAACCGTCTCATTCATGTCCCATAGTATCATACAAAAGTTCATAAATATGTATTATTTTTATAATACTTCTCCTTTTGTGTTTTAGGGAAAAAAAAAGAAAATCATATGGATGTCGAACCGTGCCATATAAATGAATTGTAATAGCCTAGTTTACGTTTTACATCACTAATACTTTAAAACAGTGTTTCTATAAAGCAAAGCAAGAACTGGCATATCTTCCTTGAACAGAGAAAGAGCAGACAATGACACAAGTGAACGAACGCTATATTTAGCCTTATAACACATCACCGGTTTCCCCATCCAACATCCACAGCATCTCTAAGATTTATGTTTGTCTTATGCTGTGATGTTTGGCCGTCAGATCGCAATGTCTTGTCAAACATTTTCAGTTTTTAAAGCCCTATTTTGGAAGGGGAATTTTAGAGGCTGTTCTTCACAAACAGCCGTTATTCAGATGAAATATAAAGGCCTGCGGCTTGTGTGTGTGTGTGTGTGTGTGTGTGTGTGTGTGTGTGTGTGTGTGTGTGTGTGTGTGTGTGTGTGTGTGTGTGTGTGTGTGTGTGTGTGTGTGATGATGTTATCATAACCTCCCTGCACTGACCTCTGACCTCTAAGAGACTAAAAATAAGCTGTTTTAGAAGCTATGGTGTGTGAAGAAATGCGTTTTACACTTTCCTTCAAAACCAGACTGAGATGCATCTCTTAGAAATTAGTCTTAGAAATAAAGGTTCTTTAGTGGCATTTAGTTTGTGCATCCATTAGAACTTGCACAAACGTTTCTTTATAGCAGAAAAAGGTTTTTTAGATTATTAAAGAGGACCTATTATGAAATTATGCTACTAGAACAGGTTTTGAATGTTTGAATGTTGATTATTGTTGCGGCTCCTCTCTTCCCAGTCTGTCAGTAACGCTCTGTTTACTTCCTGTCTCTATGAAGCCCCTCCTTCTGAAAAGCACACTGTGCTCTGATTGGTCGGCTGGATCAGTGTGTTGTGATTGGTCGAGCGCTTCGAGTGTGTTTGGGAAATATCCCGCCCCTTTCCATAACCACCAGTTTAACACACTACTAACTAACTAAACCAGGCCCCGCCCCTTTATTCTGCATATTAATTATTATAATTAGGAATATTGTGACGTGTTCGTTCCCGGAAGAAACTCAAGACTACAATGGAGGCGTTTCAGGAGTTCAGAAAACAATGACACTGATATAAAGGAGAGGAAGGCTTCTGCTTCACTAAAAATAACGTGCGTTTGATTAATGTTGGTCAGTGTGTCTGTAACACGCCTTCATCTGTAAAGCGTCAAAGCGTTTTGTTTAACGCTCAAGCGACATGAAGGAAAATAACCTGAAAATGCATGTGTCCCGCATGTGTCTCTCCATCTGCCCTCACTTATGAGAGAGAGAAGAACTCACTGGAAACGGAGAGAGAGACACACATCTGTCCATCCTGTGTGTTTCACAGCTGGAATCAGGAATGTTTCCGACGGCTCGTTTTCATCTCAAACACTGACACACAGACGCTGTCAGTCAAAGCCGCTGCGCAAATCTGAAGGAAAACGCTGGAAAAATCAGTTCTGATTGATATGTATTATTATATTTATATTTGTTATATATGTAAATAATGCACAAATAAAAGGTAAAAAATATTGTCCTTAAAATAAAAAAAACCTTAATGCTCCTAAAAAATAGACTTAATTTTCCTGAAAATATAAATAATATAATATAATACAATTTTATATTGATTTTGTAGTTAAACCTGACCTGGACATGTTTAAAAGCAACCTATTAAAAAAACAAATATATATAAAAATAGTCAAGTCAAGTCACTTTTATTTATATAGCGCTTTTTACAATACAGATTGTTTCAAAGCAGCTTTACAGAGATAACAGGAAAATAATGTTGTAATAATATTGTTAAATATAAAATTAAATGTCCCCAACTAAGCAACCCAAAAGCCAATGGGCGACAAAGGCAAAGAAAGGCGAAAAAGGCGACATACAATAAAATTCCAATAAATGCACAATAAAAATACAATAAATGCACAATAAAATGCACAATAAAAATACAATAAATTCACAATAGAATGCACAATAAAAATACAATAAATGCACAATAAAAAATATATTTTTTAAAATGGGCAAACATGCAGATGCATTATGGTAATTAGAAATTGGGGGGAAATTAGCTTAATTGTCACAAAAATAATGTCACTAAAAGTCTTAATGGTCCTAAAATTAGGGTTAATCTTCCTGAAAATGTGAACAACATTATTTTAAAATATTTTCAAAAATTATATCGAAATTAATGTTAAACGTGACCTGGAAATGTTTAAAAGCAACCTAAATAAAAAATAATAATATAAAATGAAAACACAATAAACGCACAATAAAAAATTTATGCAAACTATTACAAAAAAGAATACAACATCCAGATGCATTATGGTAATTAGAAATATTAGGGAAATTAGCTTAATTATTAGTCTTAAAATAGGGTTAATTTTCCTGAAATTGTGATATAAAACTATAAATATTTTTTCCTATTGACTTTGAAGTTAAATGATACCGGGACCTGTTTTCCTGCGGTTGTGCCAGTGTTTTTACTGCGCGTATGAAAATGGATGTGGTGCGGCGAGATTCCCACCAGACAAGCCGAACTTAAATAAACTGAGCTGGTGCTTCTGCTGGAGGGCGAGAGACACAGAGGATGAGGAGAGAGAGAGAGAGAGAGGGTCTGAAGGGTCAGACAGCAGCTTTATGGCCCATGCCTGACGCTTCACCAGACCAAACTATACAAAACTATTCAAAACGGGTCGGAGAAGTGAACTGGCAGATGTCAGGAATGTTCCACAGATGGAGATCAGAGTCCCGGGTGTCAGTCTGAGCCTTCACGCATTTACATTACATGCTTCAATTGACCCAAAGCTGATTTTTTCTTCTTTTCCCATGTGACCAATGAAAGTGCAAGCAGGAAAAAAAGCACCTGGATTCTGGTATTCTCTGATCAGTTTCAGGCCTCATTCATATGTGGAAATAAATCTGATATAAATCGGATATGTGCGTTTGCGTCTGTCATGTAAGCGTTTTTTTTTAATAATTATTAGATTTAAAAAAAATTTTTTTTTTTACATTTTTTTATTTTTTTTTTACTTTTTTTTTTAATTTTCTAATTTTTTTATTATTATTATTTGATATGATTTTTATTATTATTATTATTGAGAAATAAACAAATGTACATACAAAATAGGCATTGAATAAACAATATGAACAATTTACAGTTTTCAAAAGGCAGATATTGCAAATTAACAGCATTCAGATATTCCCGTGTCAATGCGATTCAAACGTCATTTAAAAAGCGACGTGGCGAATTACATCATCTCCAAAAGATCAGTGTTATTTATGCAGGCTGGTATAATGCACATTAAAAAATATGATATTAATATTAACCATAATATACCTTAATATTAACTGTATATTAATATTCGCACTCCAAAATATCTGATAGCTTGTTTCCATAGTTTGCAAAGTTCGTGGAATTAAATCTGTATTTGATAGGCCTATTTAAAGATTTCTTTTAATGGCATAACTGCATACTTGCCGAATGCTGACGATAATATTATGCCTTTTTTAAAGGAAAGAAATGCGAAGAAAGAGGGAGAAATGAACTTGAAATAAGTCTGCATTTGTGAAGGAATCGTTCAATTGATTCAGTCTTTCACTAATAAAAACAGTCACTTGTTTCTTTCCTGATTGAATCTGTGTGTTTGAACGAATCGGTTGAGTGAATGATTCATTGACTCACTCGTGAATCACTTGTCACCACCTACTGGTGAAACTATGAAACCTGCTGAAAAATCCCGTTATTAATGCACAGGCTGTTGAATATTACGTATTTATCATACTGTTAGGATAAATTAATGTAAATATTTTTATCATATTTTTTTTCATTCATATAATCTAGTGTTGTGGGTCTGTAATGGGTCACGGTTCTGATGAGGATTGTTTGGGGTAAAAGCTGATAATAAAACTGCTCCAGTTTCCTGGATGAGAAGACACCCATCATCATCTTCATCATCATCATCATCATCATCTTCATCATCATCAGAGGAGGAGGAGGAGTCTGGGAAATGTTACGACACACACACTGAGTGACTAGTGACATAGATGTGTCTCAGGCCAGAATCATAAACTGTGTGTGTGTGTGTGTGTGTGTGTGTGTGTGTGTGTGTGTGTGTGTGTGTGTGTGTGTGTGTGTGTGTGTGTGTGTGTGTGTGTGTGTGTGTGTGTGTGTGTGTGTGTGTGTGTGTGTGTGTGTTGTGTGTGTGTGAGAGAGAGTGTGAGAGTGTGTGTGTGAGTGTGTGTGTGTACGTACTTAACCATATTTTGTGGACAAATTTGTACCCAGAAGTGACCCAAACCTAACAAAATCTCCAAAAACCTCTGTCCTCGTTTGTAAATCTGGTGTTAAAATACCAGTAGTTAAAGGTTTTTAAAAATGTAAAAATGCAGAAAGGTTTGTGATGGGTAGGTTCACACGCAAACTCACTCACACACAAACTCACTCACACACACACACACACACACTCACACACACACACACAAACACACACACACACACACACACACATCTATTCACACAAACTCACTCACACACAAACTCACTCACACAAGCACACTTTCAAACACACTTACACTTACTCTCTCTCACACACACACACACACACACATCGCACACTCTTTCTCCTTCACTCGTAATGTCTTTTCCAGCGCCACCTTTGATGCCGGTCATTTGTGCGTTTCATGGTTTTTCTCCTCACACCGATTGGCTCCTGAGAGCTTCAGACAGCGCACACACACACACACACACACACATACACACACACACACACACACACACACACACACACACACACAAGTCGCCATAAACATCCATTCTCTGAGGGAAACCCTTATGCTTATATGTCGTAGAAAAATTTAACTAAGTCCCCATCAGATGCCCGGCAAATCCAGAAGCGGTCATGCATGTCTATTCAGGGGCGTAGCACAAGATCCCGGGCCCTATGTATAGGCAGTCCTGATGGGCCCCCATGTTCCAAATAAAATATATTCCAGACTTTTCAAGGGCCCTCTCTCCCCTTGGGGCCCTGGTAATCAGTACTGGTTTTACCCCCAGTCCGACGCCACTGTGTCTATTGTAACCGTTTTCCCAAAGAATTTATAGGTTCTAGACAATGTATTGAATTTCACAACCTTATGATTATAGCATCACATGCATGTGATCAATAACATAAACTATTTCCGTATTTATTTAAATCAATGAGGAATCAAACACCATTCATGCTCACAGTCTGAGATCTGCAACAGTGTTTATTCCCAGAGACAATATATTACATGATTTGATTATGCTTGCACACGCAAAACGATATTTAGGATTAGGCCTATATTTGAGATACATTTGTATTGCATAAACAAATCAGTATGAATTACACAGTTTTAACATAAACAGACTAATAAACTCAATGGGATACATATTTTTCAGCCATGCATAAATGAAGGAATTCAGATTTTGTTTTCATGAACGACTTATCGAACGCTCTATTAGCGTTATGGAAGAACGTTTGTTCATAGCGTTGTGAGAGCGTTCCTGTAGCTCAGTAGCGCGTTGGCGCTTGCAACGCCAAGGTCATGGGTTTGATTCCCAAGGAAAGCAAGAACCGATAAGAATGTAAAAGTGTGCCTTGAAATGCAATGTAAGTCGCTTTGGATAAAAGCGTCTGTCAAATGCATAAATGTAAATGCAAATGTTCTGAGCGTCAGCTACAAATGATGTGTAAAGCAGACTGAATGTGATGTAGCTGAATAACAAGTGTTTGCACAGCGTTCCAGGAGATCTGACCAGAGGAAGTCTGCAGTGCAAGCCAGGATCCAATTTTAGCAGCAGTGTCTTAAAGTAGGTCAGTTTTTACATTTGTCAGCGCTCTGTCATCTAATGCGGCCCAGAGTTTGTAGGATCACACATAGTTTAGGTTTGGAGGATTTTGAAGGTAATTATCAGATTCACAGGACAGGGTGTGAATTACAGCGGGATTTTAATTCTACAAGAGTGTGTGTTTTCACCTGATGTCATTGAACGTGTTTTTTTTTATGCATTATTTTTGCATTTACACAGCTTTTACCAGCAAAAGTCTTTGAGTGCACAGAAACTTTGAAACAGTGAATCATTTTCGTTGATTCATTTGATTCAAAGCTTCATGTATTTACAATTGCATGAATAATGTTATACGAGATAATTATTTATGCATGATGTCATTGATAGGCACGGTCCGTGTCCTGGTTAAAACTGCTTATTTCTCTGGATTTAAACATTCTTAGAAACATTTGGGATAATGTAAGTACACACACACACACACACAAAAAAAAAATATATATATATATATATATAGGCTATTTTGATCCAAAAATTGTACATAGTGTGTCTTTCAATGTTTTAAATGTAAAATATATTCAATATAGACAAATTAAGTGTTGGGAAAAAGTAAAATGATACTTTAGACATGGAAAGTAAATCCACCAGTAGATGGCGGCAAACTACTCTCTTAATGAGTGAGTCATTGAATCATTCGTGCAGCCGATTAGTTAAAAACAGCTTAATCATTCAGGACAAACCAAGTGACTAGCTGCGTCCGAAATCATATACGTCCCTACTATATAATATGCGAAAAACAGTACGCCAACAAGAGTAGTATGTCTGAATACGTTCCCTAATCAGACAGTACGCGATTTCACACAATTCACAGTCAGAATTGTGAGATATAAAGTCGCAATTGTGTGATATAAAGTCAGAATTGTGTGATATAAAGTCAGAATTGTGTGATATAAAGTCGCAATTGTGTGTTATAAAGTCAGAATTGTGTGATATAAAGTCGCAAATGTGTGATATAAAGTCAGTATTGTGAGATATAAAGTCGCAATTGTGTGATATAAAGTCAGAATTGTGTGATATAAAGTCAGTATTGTGAGATATAAAGTCGCAATTGTGTGATATAAAGTCAGAATTGTGTGATATAAAGTCGCAATTGTGTGATATAAAGTCAGAATTGTGTGATATAAAGTCGCAATTGTGTGATATGAAGTCAGTATTGTGAGATATAGTCGCAATTGTGTGATATAAAGTCAGAATTGTGAGATATAAAGTCGCAATTGTGTGATATAAAGTCAGAATTGTGTGATATAAAGTCAGTTTTGTGAGATAAAGTCGCAATTGTGTGATATAAAGTCAGAATTGTGTGATATAAAGTCAATATTGTGCTATATAAAGTCAGTATTGTGTGATATAAAGTCGCAATTGTGTGATATAAAGTCAGTATTGTGTGATATAAAGTCAGTATTGTGTGATATACAGTCAGTATTGTGTGATATAAAGTCAGTATTGTGATATAAAGTCAGTATTGTGTGATATAAAGTCAGTATTGTGTGATATAAAGTCAGTATTGTGATATAAAGTCAGTATTGTGTGATATAAAGTCAGTATTGTGTGATATAAAGTCAGTATTGTGTGATATAAAGTCGCAATTGTGTGATATAAAGTCAGAATTGTCTGATATAAAGTCAGAATTGTTTGATATAAAGTCAGTATTGTGTGATATAAAGTCGCAATTGTGTGATATAAAGTCGCAATTGAGTGATATAAAGTCAGTATTGTGTGATATAAAGTCAGTATTGTGTGATATAAAGTCAGTATTGTGTGATATAAAGTCGCAATTGTGTGATATAAAGTCAGAATTGTGTGATATAGTCAGAATTGTGTGATATAAAGTCAGTATTGTGAGATATAAAGTCGCAATTGTGTGATATAAAGTCAGAATTGTGTGATATAAAGTCAGTATTGTGTGATATAAAGTCAGTATTGTGTGATATAAAGTCGCAATTGTGTGATATAAAGTCAGTATTGTGTGATATAAAGTCAGTATTGTGTGATATAAAGTCAGTATTGTGTGATATAAAGTCAGTATTGTGTGATATACAGTCAGTATTGTGTGATATAAAGTCTTTATTGTGTGGTATAAAGTCAGTATTGTGTGATATAAAGTCAGTATTGTGTGATATAAAGTCAGTATTGTGATATAAAGTCAGTATTGTGTGATATAAAGTCAGTATTGTGTGATATAAAGTCAGTATTGTGTGATATAAAGTCTTAATTGTGAGATATAAAGTCAGAATTGTGTGATATAAAGTCAGAATTGTGTGATATAAAGTCAGTATTATGTGATATAAAGTCAGAATTGTGTGATATAAGGTCAGTATTGTGTGATATAAAGTCAGTATTGTGTGATATAAAGTCAGTATTGTGTGATATGAAGTCAGAATTGTGTGATATAAAGTCAGTATTAGGGATGCTAACCGATGACCGTTTGACCGATGGTTGACCGTCTGAACGTTAACCGATCAAAGTTGTCGGTAGTCGGTTAAAAAAAAAGTGATCTCTAAATTAGGCTATTATAGACAGTGGACTAAACACTACTACAGTTAGCACTACAGTTAGCCATCTCATTCCAATATATTTTTGTGTGAAGTGAACAAATCCCTCACACTCAATTCTTCATAACTCGCCTGTTTGTACTTAAACCACTGATCTATATAGAATGACTGGATAGCTCATGACGTCATAAACAGTGAAGCCACCGCGCCGCCATATTGGTATTCCCAAGTGAGCTCACGCGTTCTATTGAATCAATAGGAAATTTTATGATTTGACTGAAAAAACATTGCCTAACGAGACACAGTTTTTAAATCTAAAGTATCCATGTACATTCTCACAACGAAAACATCCTAAGCATTTAAATGGGTATTTGTTTAAAGTCGAAAAATTTTCCAGCTTATTAAAAAACGGCAATTTCTTTGCAAAAGTAATAAAAAGCTGTATGAGAACACTAGTCGGCCTTCACTGAAGAGCTATCTTCACAGGTAAGAAAAACAGTTTGATAATATTAATTATATAGTGAATGCTAAAGACCTATATTTTTGTGAATTGGTGAATATTCAGGTGAATTTTGTTTAGTGGCCACAAATTAATAATACCTCAGCACGTTATACTAATTTGTTCCCTCGTTTTACTATATTGTGGCCACGTTGTAATTCGTTAAATCAAAATGAGGGAGGGAATTAGTTCAACGTGTCCACGATTTATTAAAACGAGGGAACAAAGTCGTCTTAACAACGAATTATTTAGATCAGTGGACAGGGTGCATAAGAACGAGCAGAGAAAGAGAGCCCCGGCCGCGCGCGCGCGCACTCTCTCACCGCCTTCAACGAGGTCGGAAGACCGATTGTGTTTTATAGATTAGTAGTTTGTTCATATAAAGTGTTTGCTTAGCAAGTACATGTTCAGGAAATGCATAATACAAATTGTATGGGTTAATGTAACGGTAAACGGACTCTGCACAAAGCTCTTTTTAAGCTTTTAAATGGTGTCGCTATTGGACACTTAATTGTGAGTATTGCTGCTCTGATGTTTCTTATAGGCTAACTTACTGTTGACTGTTTTATCGTTGCTTGTTAAAGAAGCAGCAGCATTACCGTTACTCTTGCCTCGGAGAAAACAACACGGGTATAGCGACAATTTTGCATATAAATAACTACTTGTAGGGCTTGAATTACAACCTGTGGCAGTTTTTCTACGTCCTTTTGTGAACGTCGTTTTACACTTGTATGCTGCTCAGCGGTTGGTTCATCTTTAAAGTGCCGTCGGGCCTACCAATCTCTGTATAACGGCCGTTGGAGCCCTCTGCTGGTAGGGAATCGTAAGATGGCCGCTCGAACACTTCCGGTGGCTTCACTGCCTGATGGCAGTTTAGAACGTCATGAGCTATCCAGTCATTATATGTCATTATGTGACACAGTAAGTTGCAACTTGTGTGATACAGTGCTTAAATACAGTAGAAATACATTACATCTACATTTCAGTGGTAACAGATAAGGTGATGATGATCATCATCTTTCTTTGTTATTGTTAGCACTACCTCAAACTAAAGCGGCGTCTCTTCGGAGCTGTAATTGTCTTAAATGAGCCGCTGCAATGTTTCAAATGAGCTTCTAACGCTAGACTAACGCCTTTATTTTCAACGCGATCACCTTGTACCCAAACCATTTCAAAACTAAGGAGCCATTTGTCCTCCGATTACATACAAGCTCCACGGCGCCGCGTTTGCGGGACTCGTGTTTCGCGCTGTAGGGGATTTAAAAAAGTGACGTGAGTTTAAGCGCGGCGCCGGGGCAGTGTGTGTGTGAGCGGGAGGCAGAGAGAGATGCGACAGAGTTGCGAAATTGCAGGCGCGGCTCGAAATGGCTGTTATTTCAAATAGCGTGGCATATTTTAAACTAATCGGTTAACCGGTTTCAACCGGCTAATGAGGCTCGGTGGTCGGTCAAGAAAATTTTTAGTTTTCGCCATCCCTAATCAGTATGTCGCAATTGTGTGATATAAAGTCAGTATTGTGTGATATAAAGTCGCAATTGTGTGATATAAAGTCAGAATTGTGTGATATAAAGTCAGAATTGTGTGATATAAAGTCAGAATTGTGTGATATAAAGTCAGAATTGTGTGATATAAAGTCAGAATTGTGTGATATAAAGTCAGAATTGTGTGATATAAAGTCAGAATTGTGTGATATAAAGTCAGTATGTCGCAATTGTGTGATATAAAGTCGCAATTGTGTGATATAAAGTCAGAATTGTGTGATATAAAGTCGCAATTGTGTGATATGAAGTCAGTATTGTGAGATATAGTCGCAATTGTGTGATATAAAGTCAGAATTGTGTGATATAAAGTCGCAATTGTGTGATATGAAGTCAGTATTGTGAGATATAGTCGCAATTGTGTGATATAAAGTCAGAATTGTGAGATATAAAGTCGCAATTGTGTGATATAAAGTCAGAATTGTGTGATATAAAGTCAGAATTGTGTGATATAAAGTCAGTATGTCGCAATTGTGTGATATAAAGTCAGTATTGTGTGATATAAAGTCAGTATTGTGTGATATACAGTCAGTATTGTGTGATATAAAGTCAGTTTAACGAGTTCGTTTGCCCATATAATCTTTAAGATATTAGGTTAAACTTATTTGGCTTGCTGTCCACTGGAGAGGGGCTCGATGAAGCAGCTTCAACTCGAGCTCTGATATACCCCCCCCAGTGGCTAAATGTAGGACCTGATAAATTAAAAGGGCAAGGTACCTAAGATGAAGGTGGAGTTTGGGGAGGTGGAGGGATACTGGAACAGCTGATGCTAGGGAGAGGTAAGCGGCTGCTTATATACTCAGGCTGTTGATTGAAAGATTAGATTGGCTCGCTCCTCCCTAACTTACGTTTAGGAACTTCATATTGTGATATAAAGTCAGTATTGTGTGATATAAAGTCAGTATTGTGTGATATAAAGTCAGTATTGTGTGATATAAAGTCAGAATTGTGTGATATAAAGTCAGTATTGTGTGATATAAAGTCAGTATTGTGTGATATAAAGTCAGTATTGTGTGATATAAAGTCAGTATTGTGTGATATAAAGTC
>JAPDVR010000006.1:2306341-2433841 GCA_026230005.1 Gila orcuttii
CAGAAAACAAGACTTTATCGAATCTTATATCTTATATCATTTTGCTTCTCCAATAAATGTATCTTGATTTATGAACGTTATATAAAAATATATATATTTTTTGCTGTGTAAATGGAGCACAACTATATCAGGGTTATTATAATTAACTAAAACTATTAAAAACATTTTGATTATTGAAATAAAGCTGAAATAAAATAAAATACAAATATTAGGTGAAAAACTTATTGTAAATGAAAATTAGAAATATTACCTTGGCAATAAACTGAAATAAGTATAAGTTATTAACTTAAGTACAACATATTAACTGGAAACTAAAACCTTAGTTTAAAAAATCTATTAAAAAATCTAAATAGCAATGTTTTTTAAACTTAAAAACTAATAAAATGACAAAAGCACATAATGAAATTACTACAAATTAAACTAAAATTAACATAAAAAATAAAAGCAAATCTAATTTTTTTTAAATAACACCATTATATTTATATTTCATGCATTCTTGAAATATATGTCCTTGTATATTTTAATGCATATATTTCATATGACATATGTTTATTTATGGCTCAAATATCAAATTTTATTAAAGTAAAAGTATGTTTCAGATGCCCGAGCTAGTGATGACGTTTTTAGTGCATTAACGAGGTGATTAATTAACACATTAAGTGTGTGTGTTGCTCTTTTCAAACAGCAGGCCCTGATGGAGAAGGACAGGACACACACACACCTTTACTGTGACATTTAATACCTGATAATGTTCTGAAATAAAACACTCATCCAGCCTGTCAGGTCTGATCTCGTCACAAATTAAAACATGCTGACCAAATGTTAGCCAAGACCACTAATTGTAAGTGATTGCTGTAAATTCACACCCTAATAATAAGCTGAGGGCTCAACTTTCGTATAAACTCATATCTGATTTTGTTCTGCACGCACGGCGAGGTGGAGTTGGATTTGGACGCTTGGTAATTGAAAAGAGCACCAGATGTATGTAGAGCTCATTCATTTCACTTGGACACTCTGTGATTTGAGAAAACAATTTGAAGCCTTTGGTTAACCACCGTAAGCACACAGAACATGTTTAATGTACTTAAAGGGGGAAACATGGTTTCCCTCTGAAAAATGAATTCGGCCCCTGACTGTGTTGCGACACGCAGGTCTTTTCCTCAGGAAATGTGACAGAGGGAAATGTGTGTGTGTGTGTGTGTGGGAGAGAACGGAGAGAAGTTGTTTTTCTTCTGATCATTCTTAGATTTTTCACACAGCACTTGTTTTTGTCCTTTTCTGTCCTGTTACACGTCAAGTCACATACATTTATCTATAAAGCGCTTTATATTTTTATTATGAGACTAATTCAATTGCAGCTTTTTGGAGAACAATAGTGTCATTATTCAGGTCAAATCAGTTCAATGTTGCTTCATCAATTATGATACAAATTTGATATCAGCATGTCATCATTGGGCTAAAACTAACACATAAATTAAATTGTTTTATGGAAGTTACTAGTAAAACAACATATTTGTCTTTAAAGTTACACACAATGAAGGTTCATCAACATCCCAGAGTCACTTTTGCACATGACCTCTCTCTTTATACTTAAGTTGTTGGCATACCGTGTCTTTTAGTCAGAAATGGCAACTTGGTGGGCTAAAGTAAAAAAAGAAAAGAAAAAAAGAGCAATTCTGTGGAAAAACAAGTCAGAATTGTGGGATAAAAATTACATTTTGAGGGGAAAGGTCAGAACTATGAGATAGCCTATAAACTCACAATTCTGAGAAAAAAATGAATTGCGAGGTAAAAATGTGAAATTTTGAGAAAAAAGTCAGAATTTAGAGATATAAATATGAATTTGCGAAAAAAGTCAGAGTTGTAAGATATAAACAGTTTTTTAGGAAAAAGTCAGAATTGTGAGATATAAATATGAAATTGAGAAAAAAGTCAATTGCGAGATAAAAATAAAAAAATTTAAGAAGCAAAGTCAGTATTATGAGATAGAAACTTGAAATTTTGAGAAAAAAAGTCTGAATTGTGAGATATGAACATGAAATTTTGAGGAAAAAATACAGATTGACATATGATTCAGGGCGGGCCGACGATGCAACAGAATTAATTAATTTTACTAAGAGTTGCACCTCAGATGTAGTTTGCGCAAAAAAACCCAACAAAAAAACAACAAAAAAAACGCTGGTTCTGCATATCATTTCCTGGTTTTAAAGCGGTCCGGTGCGAGCGAGGGTTTCCTGTAAGCTCGGGAAGTGAGGATATGTGTGTGCTGCTTTGTTCCAGAGACCACAGAACTCCCCCGAGGCGGCCGAACACGTCAACAGGGTAAAAGAAGAAACCCTAGGTGTTTGTTCTTCGGCTCTGAGATCGGGGTACCTGAGGGATTGGCATGAGTGGGGGGTAAACCAAAGAGGAACCCAAAACGAGTGCCAAATTATTAGCTGAAGGTGACTTATCTGCCCAAGCACTCACATCTGGGAATCATCCGAGTTCTCTTGTTAATGTTGATCATCTCCTCATCATCGCTGTCAGGTCTCAGATGGGCCAAACTATCAGTGCCGAGAGGAACAAGACCAACTCTGGTGTAATTCCTCATTTGCTTCATTCGATGATTTCATGCACATCAGCGCAGCTGGAAAACATGATATCAGTGATACCTACAGCAACACAGACCCAGGGAACAGGGGACGTTTAACTCTTACTTGTTTCGGAATGTTCAGAGCATTTTCAAAAGTAACATTCACACAATGTTTCGGAATGTTCAGAGAACTTTCAAAAGTAACGTTCACACAATGTTTCGGAATGTTCAGAGCATTTTCAAAAGTAACATTCACACAATGTTTCGGAATGTTCAGAGAACTTTCAAAAGTAACATTCACACAATGTTTCGGAATGTTCAGAGCATTTTCAAAAGTAACGTTCACACAATGTTTCGGAATGTTCAGAGCATTTTCAAAAGTAACATTCACACAATGTTTCGGAATGTTCAGAGCATTTTCAAAAGTAACATTCACACAATGTTTCGGAATGTTCAGAGCATTTTCAAAAGTAACGTTCACACAATGTTTCGGAATGTTCAGAGCATTTTCAAAAGTAACATTCACACAATGTTTCGGAATGTTCAGAGCATTTTCAAAAGTAACATTCACACAATGTTTCGGAATGTTCAGAGAACTTTCAAAAGTAACGTTCACACAATGTTTCGGAATGTTCAGAGAACTTTCAAAAGTAACGTTCACACAATGTTTCGGAATGTTCAGAGAACTTTCAAAAGTAACGTTCACACAATGTTTCGGAATGTTCAGAGAACTTTCAAAAGTAACGTTCACACAATGTTTCGGAATGTTCAGAGAACTTTCAAAAGTAACGTTCACACAATGTTTCGGAATGTTCAGAGAACTTTCAAAAGTAACGTTCACACAATGTTTCGGAATGTTCAGAGAACTTTCAAAAGTAACGTTCACACAATGTTTCGGAATGTTCAGAGAACTTTCAAAAGTAACGTTCACACAATGTTTCGGAATGTTCAGAGAACTTTCAAAAGTAACGTTCACACAATGTTTCGGAATGTTCAGAGAACTTTCAAAAGTAACGTTCACACAATGTTTCGGAATGTTCAGAGAACTTTCAAAAGTAACGTTCACACAATGTTTCGGAATGTTCAGAGAACTTTCAAAAGTAACGTTCACACAATGTTTCGGAATGTTCAGAGAACTTTCAAAAGTAACGTTCACACAATGTTTGCAAAATGGAATTTTCCGTTTTGCAAACATTGTGTAAACGTTACATTTCAATGTTCTCTAAATGTTCAAACTGTTTTAAAAACGTTTTTTCTTTGTTATTTAGAGAACATTCATACATGTGTATATATATATATATATAAGTTAATGCACTAACCGAAAAAAAAAAACAGACGTCCATTTCCAAACTCAGATGATTCATTTAGAAACTGAAAGGATGTATCAACAATGGAAACCAATTCTGTCTAATTCTGACATTTGAGATGTTTTCAACTTGTTTGACTTGTTATGACAGTCATTCAAAATGTAGAATATCAGACCATGATGTCAGTAGTTGCAGATTAAACATGAGGGACTCTGTTATATTACTCAGTGATATAAAAGTTGGATATATACAATATCCTACTGTAACTGCGCACTCTTTCATCAGTCGCTTAATCTAGAACTTTGCGCTATAATATAAGCTTGTTTCTGCCACGTAATAAAAAATAACAAAGATAATTGGGACTTTTTATCTCGCAATTCTGACTTTTTTCTAAAAAAATAAATTCTCAAAATTTCAAGTTTCTATCTCATAATTCACTTTTTTTCTCAAAATTTCACATTTTTATCCCACAATTGTAACTTTTTTCTCAGAATTGCATGCATATATCACAATTCTGACTTTTCCCCTCAAAATGTAATTTTTATCCCTCAATTAGCCTATAACTTTTCCCTCAGAACTGTGAGTTTATATCCTGCAATTCTGACAATGTTTTCTCAGAATTGCTCTTTTTTTTTCCCTCGTGGGATCATTTTATGGATATAGTTTTAATTTTTAATTGTAATAAAATTTTATGATTTATCTAGCTTGTGAGCAATTTATCAGTAGAAATTATTTAATTAACCCATTAAAGATGAAAGTATTATGCAATAATTTAAGACATTTCTCCTTATACAGGCATAAAGCATTCTTTAAAATTGAGTCAAGAACCCTTGAGTTCTATTTAGAACCACATTAAACCTTTTTTTTAATAAGAGTGCAGAAAACTCTTTATATAAAGTTGGATATATAAGTATATCCAACTTTAACCACACATTTCTAAATCTTGAGAAGGAAAATGACTTGTTTCAGAAAACAAGGCTTTTATACAAGCGCTGAAAAAAGCAATACCTGGGAGCAATTTGGTGAAGGACTGGTAACAAACTGAACTGGTAATTCTGACTAATTTCCAGTCATTTGATAACCAGCAATTTAACACTCTCACTTTAATGGGACCCGCAGTGTGATTCTATGAGGTTTCTAACAATGATGTCATTGTTCCCCGGGCAAATGCTGTGATATATAAGATTATAATACTGTCAATACAGTGTTTTATTCTTCTTAAATGAAGTGCCAAGCAGACTGAATGACTAGTATTTCTGGAGAAACATTGAGTGAATGACTTTTAAACAAATGCATTCACTAACAGACTCTAGAAATAGTGTTTCAGCGCAATTTACATTTTCTCTGCAAATGACAAGAAAACAGAATTGCTATATTTTCTTCATTGTGTCTGTCAACTTGACTATTATGAATAGAAAAAAGACAACGGTTGGCTAAATTTTTTTTTTGTTGAGTTTCAATAATATCATAATGGAGTGTTGGAAAAACATTTGAATTATTTTGTTTCTGAATTTACAATAAGTTACACATAATTACAATCGGCATGAAAGGGAAGTCCGTATATCCGAGTGAAGCGGCTTCTCAAACAAGAACAAATGTAGGGCGGGGCTTGATTTCTTCCACGGGGAATTGGTTGTAGTTTGCTATTGGTGGATCTCATGTGAGTGACAGGTTGCCCCGCCCTCACGCCAGTAAACACATCATCAGAGAAGAGATGTTGACAGACCACTAAAAAATGTATAATACTGCAATATTCCATAAAGAAAGAAAAATTAAATGACTTTAATGTCATTTTAATTGAGTATGCCACTTCTCAATTAATACATCAACAATATTATTTTTTTCCAAACTGGCCCCTGACGTGTTATGCCACATTCCATGTAAATTTTTGACTCATTTTAGGTGTTTTTGGAAGCATAGAATTGGCATTCCAAAGTGGCATTAGAAGTGGAGCCACCGAGCCAGCAATCCTAGAACACTGACATCATCCAAATAAAAAAACACTGCTTGCACACTCCACCCAAGAGCCCAGTCATACATCGTTCTAGTGGAGTTCAGTTCATCTTCTCCCCTCCTGAATCACTGAGTCCATCAAAGAGGGAAAAACCTCCACTCAAAGTGAGCATTCATGGCAAACTCTCCTCTGGTGCATTACGTCTTTTTTTCCAAAAGTTTTCCTTTACAGTCGAGGTTACACATCATTACTTCTACCAAGTTCTACCTCTCTCTCCCCCTCTCTCTCTCTCTCTTTGGAATCGGATAAAACAAATATAACTCAATCACTGAGAGGTGTTTTGAAAAAGAAAGCACACAAGGAACTACGTAATAAATTATATGTAGGGTAATTCATGCCTTCATATTTTTTTATAATACACAAAATAAGTATTTTATTCATTGTAAGCACTTGATAAAATAAAAATAAAAATTGGTACAGAAAAACATCGATGAAGCTAGGAGTTTTATTTTGAAGTAAATCCTCAGATGAGATACGGTGGTACTGCGCATGCGCGTTCAACAGTTGGGGAATGAGCGCGATCGGGATCCCGCCTCTCAATTTTTCGCGTTTTAAAGGTAGGTAATGAGGGGAAAATGTTCAGATAACATCTCCATTTCAAACCCAAACGATAGTAAATAAGGTCAAACAGTAAACTGTCAAAAAAAAAAAAAAAAAAAACCATAAATGCGTTGGGTGTTAAATTTCTTCATTTCAAGTAAGTGTGACACGAATGAAAAAAAAAACGTTTGATGCACCTGCTGATTTTTGCTTCCATATTTTTTTATTTTCTCAGTAACGACTTTAATTACGAAGATAAAATGTTTATAATATCAGTTTAAACCTAATTGAATTTGTATGTTCTTGAGTACTAGTTCATATTTGGCGCGGCAATCGCGCGCGCTTCTTTTGTGCAGTAATCACGTGATAAGCCTAGTTCGGGGCGTGGCTTCACGTGTCGCCCCGCCAACAACTCGCTCATTGGTTAGTTAGTTGCGTGACGTCGACGTCTCGGTAAACAACTAATGCGGTTAAATGCATATTTTAAGCTTACGATTCATGTATAATACAATACATTTTGTACAGTAGGTCTAAACAGTTAATAAAAGTGTGATTTTATTATTAATATTCTTGAAAAGATGTAGTTATACAGTGTAGACACCATTTGCAAACCTATACCCAGAACAAAGTAAATACGAATATACTTATTCATTTGTAATCATTCTTATATCCAATCCAGTATGTAGCCTAATGTATGTGTAATCTCTATATGTAGTCTATATGTAAATTATGTTTAGGCACATTAATATTTTTGGTAATTTAAGTACTTTAACAATTTTTCATTTAACAGTTATATTATGTTTACCTCAGTCATGAGAGTCGTTAGCTATACAATAAGTTATTGTGAATAGGGGCAGAGAAAATGTATTTAATTGAAAATAAGGTTGTGATTAATAAAAAACGAATTAAATATTTTTATTTGATTTAGGGGTGAAATATGTAAATTTTTCTTGTGAAATTCACTTGTGTATAAAATTTAATTTAGCTATTTCTTGTTACACGATGATATTCAGTTGGATTAATTGATAGAACTGCAGACATTATTTATGTGCAGCACTGAAATTAAAGTTGCAGTAGGGACTTTTGAGAAAATGTTGACTTAGCCTGAAAATTTGAACAAGCACAACTTCCAGGTCCAACCCCCTTGCTCTCTGCTGCGCTACAGCCCTCCCTCCACAGCTCCTCCCCCACAGCTCCTCCCTCCACAGCTCCTCCCCCACAGCTCCTCCCCCACAGCCCCTCCCTCCACAGCTCCTCCCCCACAGCGGAGCCTGCCGTGAACGCGCAGGCTAGTAAACAGGACAACCGATGACGGCGGATTATAAACAGTTATGGAACATTCACTAATAGGGACGAAACATCAACAATATGCTTTACATTGACTATGGCCTGCCCATACTTTGACTACAAACTTGGTCCTCAAATCATTATGTATTTTGCAATACATGTAACTTTATAACGTTGCATTCTTTCTATAAGTTATAAATAGCTAGTAACGTTAAAGGATTAGTTCACTTTTAAAAAAACTTTTGCTGATAATTTACTCACCCCCATGTCATCCAAGATGTCCATGTCTTTCTTTCTTCAGTCGAAAAGAAATTAAGGTTTTTGATGAAAACATTCCAGGCTTTTTCTCCATATAATGGACTTCAATAGGACACAAACGTTTCAAGGACCAAATGACAGTTTCAGTGCAGCTTCAAAGGGCTTTAACCGATACCAGACGATGAATAAGGGTCTTATCTAGCGAAACGATCGGTCATTTCAAAAATAAATACAAAACTTTAAGTTTTATAAGCACAAATGCTCGCCTTGCTCTGTTCTATGATGTACGTTCGTGATCCTGTTCGAACTCGTTCATCAAAATGAACAAATCTTTTTTCGAGTCATTTCGTTCGTTGAATGAACGAAATTACTCCGAAAAAGACTCGTTCAAAATGAATAAATCTTTTTTCGAGTCATTTCGTTCGTTGAATGCACAAAATGACTCGAAAAAAGATTCGTTCATTTGGATGAACGAGTTCGAACAGGAGAGTCACGAACGACGGTACGCGCTCGCGCTGTGCAAGAGAGGGGTGATCAGCGCGTACACGAGCGTGATTGACACTGCTAAGACATTCCTCCTGGCTCTGATTGGTTGTTTCTGACCGGGAGCGGTGTATTTCTGCAAATGGCAATAGGACCACAGGGAGGAGCCAGAGGAGCTTGATTTTTTCACAGATTATCTGTCTCATATTCTACTGTCAGGACATAATGACAGTTTTAACAAATATTTGTTTACAAAAGTGACCTACTGGAGCTTTAAGAGTATTAAGACTATTGTAGAAATGTTTAGAAATAATCATGAAGGATTTGATTGATTTCTCGCTCTCATTTTGTTTCTTTTTGACTTTCAGGAACTCTTATCCAATTACCCGACATCCTGAGCGAGCCTGTAACACCTCTAACAGGTACTAATACCTCAGAGTACATGTGCTTCACATTAAATATCATAATCATAACACCTCACTGCCAAAATCATCAAAATATATCATCTGAATATAAGCGACGGCAGATCACAGATAAAACCCTGCATCACCAGCCTACTACACAATAAAAAAATATGATCAATAAGTTATAACAACATATGTTTTTACATTGTTTTAATAAGTTAAGCAATTTTAAGCAACTTTTTTTTTAAGTCATACAAGATTCAGTTAATTTTTTTAGTCAGTTTAATGTCATTTAAGTTAAAATGACTTATACATCCAAGTTTATTGAACTTAAAAATTTAAGGTAGCAACTTTTTTTTTACAGTGTACTAGAAGAGAAATGAGAAAATCCATAAGGACAGTGAGCGAAATCCTCACTCAGCACGATCTCAGCTGAAATATGCTCCCAATTCTACTGAACAATAAACATTCATGATCCTCTCAGGTGGAAAATGCCCATCAGCCATCAGTGAGAGCAGGTCTACACACACAAACACACAGGGGTGACAGCATTACGTCGTTCCTACTAGAGAGGGACCACACAAGCAGGGCGTCGACTTCAGGGAGGAATTTCTCTGGAGTCTTTCATCTGGATGGATGGAGGAATGAAGGATGAAGGGGTTGATGGAGGACAAACGTTTCTCATTCAGACTGGAAGATGTGAAGAGCACAAATCTGCCAGAGCCCACGGGGTCTGTGTGTGAGAAGACTCAGTGAAGTAAAGGTAAAGAGTAGAGCTTGGGAGGTAAATGTACAGATATTATATTAATAATTTTTTTTAACAATGTGGAAGCTCAGTCAGTTTGTAAAAAACAAACAAAATAATGAATGAATCCACTGGAGGCAAGCTGGTTGAGAACCCAAATGCAGCTTTACTTCAAAACATAACCAAACAAAGACATGAAACAGAAACGAGAACAACGACAAGAAACATTCAATACTAGACAAAGACACAGGGCAAACATGAGGGCTTAAATACACAGACTAATTACTAGACAAGGGACACCTGTGAACAATTAAACGATGAACCAATAACAACATGACACATCAGACAAGCGAACACATGGCAGGATCACATGACTTGAACAATAGGCCGCTGTCGGTAGCCTAAAAGAGGCCTAGAAATAGGGTTTCGTTCCGACAAACGGGGCACTACATTTTCTTTTGCTCAATATGTTCAACGTTAATAAAAGGTATCCAAGCAAAAAGTTCTCCACGCATTATCCTGCAGTTAATGAGAAAAGTGTCATTTATTGGCGCACTATATTGACTGCGTATTGAGACATATAAAACTGTTTAGCTAGATTTTCAACCAATCAGCATCGAAAATGTTAGTAGGTCAGAGCCAAAATCAAACCAATATCACTACGCACATGTAAACATGGAGGAGGACGTAAACAGCGCATCTTCATCTGATAGCGGCGATCAAGCTCGATTAGCACTCGTAAAGTGTATTCTTAATGTCGGAAAAGATGGTGGGAAAGGTCCGCAGCCCTTTACTGAAGTCCGATGGGAAAAAATCAAGCAATGTGCGAAGGAATGGCTCAAAACGTCGGACACTACGGAGCTAGCTATTGATCCCATGCTGCAGGTAAGTTACTTTCATAACATATGAATATTTTTTCATTATTTTTGGGTGATGCTAATTTACAAACTTTTGTCACATCAGAATCTCGATAAAAACATCGACATGATGAGAGACGTTGTCCTCCGTTGCTTTATCTGTTATCTGGGCGAAAAAGAGGATGACCTCATCCAAGAGTAGGCTAGCCTACAATGTAAGTGACTAGAATTATTCTATATATTTATGGTGTTTTGAGAAATGTATTTGTACATTGTATTTATTTATAAAAATAGAAATGCAACTTAAACAATAATCTTTTTTACAATTAAATTATATAAAGCTAATGTGAAAATATAACACAAAATAGATTTTTGTCAGCCACTATATGAAAAAAGGTAACACATTATTTTGATGGTCCACTTTAGACATTCTACTGACTATAAGTAACTGCAACTACATGTTAACTTAATCTATTAACCCTAACCTAGCAGTCTACTAATACTCTGAGTTAGTTGACATGTAGTTACTTACAGTCAGTAGAATGTCTATAGTGGACCATCGAAATAAAGTGTTACCTTTTTTCATATAGTTGTTGACAAAAATCTATTTTGTGTTAAATATTTTTTAATATATTAATTAAATATAATTTAACCCCCCCCCCCCCACACACACACACACAATAGTGTCACCAAATGTAATTTTACATTTATTTTATTTTTTCTTCCACCTCCATTTTTTCTTTACAACCTCTGTCATTGGTGAAACTTTACTTATGTTATTGTGAAAGTCTTTGTGGTCCACTGAAACATACTATTTTTATGTTTCAGTGATTACAAAGAAAATAAACTATAATGGTTTACTTGTAGTTGTCTTAGCATTTTAAGCTGTTATAAGACATTTTTACAACCGTACACAAATCGACTTTATAATTATGGACAGTAGGGGTGTCGAAATTAATCGTTTCTACGGTGCACCGCGATGCAGACGAGGACGATTCGGTATCGGTTCAGTAATAGACCATAACCGGTTATAATGTACTGACGCTTTTCTGACGTCATTTATCGCGCATGTGCTTTGTCGCGGTAGCCGGTAGCATACACTGGCAGAGGGAGGCGAGACGCGAGTGTGAATTAAACATTATTTCTTACATACATTTACATACATACATTACATGCGCATGCAAGTTACATGCGCTTCTTGAGGCACACACACGCAAGGTCTCGCTCTCTCCCTCTCTGCTGTGCGCGCGCTACACGGTTTGAACATACATTCACGTAGCCTTTCGGGAGCGTGGATACATTTCCCGGGACAGGTTATTAAAAGATAAATCGGGATTAATAGAGACAGATGGCAACCCTTCCGCACCCGATGGTCAAATTACAATTGTGTTGTTACGCGTGATTATAAATGGATGATCGTCTTCAACAGCGGACTCGGCGACGGTTGATGCGCGCGTCTCCAGGGTAACATTATACACTGATGAATGAGCGCTGCTTTTAAATGAACATTTCTTTAAAATCAAAATTGATTTGACAGAATTTCATTTTCTTAATGGCATAAACAGGCTTTAGTCCCATGAAATTTAAACTGGAATGTCTCTGTTTTTGTCACAGCGACTTCCCGTACAGGCGAACACACACACACGCGCGCGCGCACGCACACACACATCACTTTTGAAGTAAAATTGAAAATTGAGGATGCGGTGCATCGCAATGCATCGCGATATCGAATTGAACCGAATCGATAACATGATAATCGTAATCGAACCGAACCGTGAGACCAGTGTAGGTTCACACCTCTAATGGACAGACTTTTAATGAGACAGACAAGATAAAAATACTTCTTTAATGTTTGTTTTACAGTATGACAATGGAGATATCCTGCAGCACATAATGAAAATTTCCATCTGCAAGAGGGATTATCAGGAGGATTTCAGCATCATCTTGGAGGGGATGCAAGTCATGGCTGGCTTGGAAAATCTGGCAAGAGCCTGTGCTGTTCTTCTTGGACTCACGTAAACACTAAACCTCACCTACCCGAAAGAACTGAGGCACACTTTTGAGGCCTTTCAGAAGCTCTTCTTGGAACTGGATGTTTGCATGTTTTCCCCGAAATTACTAACACTTAAAAACAAACTCATGACTTAGATTGAGACAATGCATTATGACCAAGTTCTGCTGAAAAAAAACTGCATTGATTGATGAACGTTTAATATTGTTCTACATACAAGCTTTCAGCAAGTACAAATTATTTTATGTTTTGCTACAAGTTATTCACAAGTTTTAGTCAAGAATGTGACTTTTCCAACAGAAATATGTATGCACATGTTTTTGTGTAACAAAATGATCTTTCTCAATGACATGGAAAATGTTAGCATTTTTTGCTTTTATTTTTCAGATCTTAAAACTGCTGTCTTACATTTTATATAGATTTGTTTTATTTGTGCAAAAAATACAGAATAAAAGAATGTTTGATAACAAAAAGTGCATTATGTATTCATTATTATCTTAACCTGAAAAATGCAGTAAATGTTATAATTAAGTAAATTTCATTAATACAAATGAGTAAATTCTGCTTGATTTATTTGTGAGACAACTTAAATTGAAAAAGCACATTCCACTAATAATATTAAATTCATCATGTGCCATAGACTAAATAATTTAGGAAATTTTACTTAATTTAGCCTATTCGAGTAGATTTCACAAAAAAAAAAAAAACTTAAAATCTACTCAAATATAATACATGTAATATTGTTACCATAATTTTTTTTAAGTAGATAGCATGTAATATTTTGTACAGTGTACATGTAGTGCAGTTACTGCTCGTGTATGCAAATTGACAATTCACCATTAAATGTGTTATTTTGAAAAGTGTTTTTTTTATATAGGCCTATTATATTTTGGCTTAATTCTATCTGTTATTCAGATTTTACCTCAAATATTACCTTTGAATTGGAACAACATAATGAGAAGTAATTGGGATGTTAATGCTACAGTAGAAGTTTTCTTGATAATCTTATCATGTTTACTGTGCTTAGATAGCAACTTCAGGTATATCACACATTTCAAACTGGTTTATTTTATACCTCAAGTGGTAATTCGGCATTTTGGGGTTTAATATGATAAACAGGTTTGAAAGTGAAAAATTCCCTGTTTTCCCTTTTTTTCAAAATGGGCACCTTTAGCATAATTTTTCTCAAAAACTACAAGGTTGTGTGCGGAGAACTTTTTCCAAAGGAATCTCTATATATTTCTGATGTTAAATATAAAAAAGTAGGTAGTGCCCCACATTGTTGAAACAAAACCCTATAGGCCTCTTAGGCTACCGACAGCGGCCTTTAAAGGGCTGCGGACCTTTCCCACCATCTTTTCCGACATTAAGAATACACTTTACGAGTGTTAATCGAGCTTGATCGCCGCTATCAGATGAAGATGCGCTGCTTACGTCCTCCTCCATGTTTACATGTGCGTAGTGATATTGGCTTGATTTTGGCTCTGACCTACTTATTACATTTTCAATGCTGATTGGTTGAAAATCTAGCTAAACAGTTTTATATGTCTCAATACGCAGTCAATATAGTGCGCCAATAAATGACACTTTTCTCATTAACTGCAGGATAATGCGTGGAGAACTTTTTGCTTGGATACCTTTTATTAACGTTGAACATATTGAGCAAAAGAAAATGTAGTGCCCCGTTTGTCGGAACGAAACTGAACGATACAGCTCACGTACAGCGGCCTACAAGGGATCACATGACATACAGTACATGAAACAGGAACAAGGAACAAAACCCAAAACGTGACACAAAAAATGTTCCATTTCCAAAAGCATCATAAGCCTAAGCAGATCGCCAGGTGGAAAAGATGTTCTATTAAATGTATTAAAAATTTATGTTTTTAGAACAATACAAATATACTATAATGTATTTTTAATACATTTAACAGTACGTCTTTTTCACCTGGGAGACTATTGGTGTATTTGGTTTGCGATCAAGATTTTCTCCTGGATTACAAAGTAAACAAAGGCATTACACTAGAAACCTACCGTACACTGGGTGTCATCATCCTAGAATCTGACGACATTGATGATCCGGAGCTGATGGCGAAGCTTTGCCTGATTAGTTTAATTGAGTTTATTTATTAAATGTAAAGGGTGATTTATATATCTAATGCCTGTATAAAGGTAAAAATGCCAATTTAAGGTGGTATATCATCTCTTAATGAAAGTGTTCAAAGGGCTTTGGCTCACAATAAACATTGGGAATCTCAAATTAAAATTAAAGTTGATAATCAAGACTTTCGACTTCCGTGTTAAACAACTTAATAATAATAATAATAATAACTTTATTTATATAGCACTTTTAAAGTTTCTTAGCACAAAGTGCTTCACAAAAGGCAAAAAAGACAAGAAGAGCATTACAAAATTTAAAACCAAAAACATAATACATACATACAGTATATATATATATATATATATATATATATATATATATATATATATATATATATGATGAAAAAAGTAAATGAATAAAAAAAACCCCACAAGATTCTAAATACTACACAGTAAAAGCACATTTATACAAATACGTTACATAGTAATGTGAAGTTCGGATCATTTTACTGACTCTGATCTTTGAATCTCGTTCATCAAAATTAACAAATCTTTTTTTGAGTCAATCCGTTCATTTCAGCAGAATATAATTAAAATGTTACATGTTAATAGCCAAATTCCCCAAACACATCAAATGTGGATCACATTTAGAATAAGAAAAAAATTGCAATGCAAGGACAAGGCCAAATAATGAGAAACAGAAACGATTAATTCATTGGTAAATGGACTGCATTTATATAGCGCTTTCACAGACCCAATGGCCACCAAAGTGCTTTACATAATTTACATTGCTTATCTGGGTCTTCAGGCTATGCAGTCGGTACCGGATACAGAATTGATTCGTTAACCTCAAAATTAACGAATCGTTCACGACCAACCCATCACTTCTCCTTAAGAACTTGTGATTTGCTAAGATTGGCGTCTCAGTTGCCAGAGCATTTTGACAACGGCTTCTGTTCACACATGACCTTTAAATGGAAAAATGCTGTTATATTTTCCATTTGATTCATTTTACTTGATCTTGCCAAAGAATGAGCCACTTTACAAAAATTAGTACATGTGTTCAAACCGAAAAAAAAAAAAAGTCAAAATATGATCCTCTATATCCTAAGATCACTGGAACTAAAAATCTCTCCAAACATGTGATGAAAAGAAAGATAAAGAGGGAAATCACACAAATGTGGCCAAAGAACATTGGCAAGAGAGTCTCTTTTCTTTTGCTTTATTGCATTAAAGAGCACATTTGAAGTAAATTCTGCCTTTAAAAATGACAAAATAAAGCGTAACCCAATACGGTCGTTTAACTACAGAGAAAAGGGTGGGCGAATGTACAAGCCAGCCTTTTATGCAGGGAAATAACGCTTGGCGCATGTTTGTCTTGCCGTGGCATTAATCCTGTCGCCTTTTTCATCCCTAATCCTTACAACAACACAGCCTTCGGGAACTAATAAATGGAAGGATTCAATTTCCTCCATCCATGCCAAACTCCACACCTCACCTTCAGATCACGAGGGTCAGAAAATGAAAAGGGGCTCGACTGGGTTGTTTATATTCAGGGCGTTTTCCTCTTTATTGATATTACAAATCAGCTGGTGCTCAGCACAATCGGCCTGGGTGGGTAAGTATTACAGATAAACCCAAGGTAAGTCATGTGACACGGATCATATCAAAGGCCTGGTTTACCCTTCACACACACACACACACTGAGATTCGGGGATTGAAGGGCCTCAGGGAGCAAAAACACAGATGCCATCGTCCTCAAGCACATTTTCTGTTTGTAGAGTTTTTACACACATGCTTCAAAGCGTCCAAAGTAGAATCAACAACAGCCCGTGAGAATGGCCAGCTGAGGAGAGGACCTGATTGAAAGCAGTGCCACTTCACGGTGCTCATGACCTCATGCGTTCGCTGAGATGCGTTCGCTGATAATAGACGAGAGGCTGTGTGTGTGTGTGTGTGTGTGTGTGTGTGTGTGTGTGTGTGTGTGTGTGTGTGGTTTGAGTTAAGTCGAAGACAAAAAAGCGCTTGTTTTCTGTGACTGGAATAGTGTAGCGCATACAGGCATAATTGCATGTAAAAATGAAAACATTTCTACAGATTTAGATCAGCAGAGCATGGAGATCATTATGGATTTGTTCATTTTTGTCATGTAAACATGGATAGCGATTAGAAATCTACATCAAATGTCTTCACTTGAGACTGTAGTTAATTTTCTGCTGAAGGAATCCTATTACATTACTTTAGTTTCTTTTCCCCGGTTTTACCATTGTTATTTTTATAGTCATCTGACCCCATTGGCAGATATTCTTTCTTGTTCAAAGCATTATAAATCCACTTAATTTTTAAGTGTCATTTATATATCTTAATTTATTATCTATATCTAAAAAGTGCCCCTATTATGCTATCTTGGAGTCTCCTACAACAGGTTTACATGCATCCAAGGTTCAAAAACGCTTACAATTTCTAACAATATACATTGGACATCACCTCATTTCTCCAAATTTATGCAATCTTACTCTGCTCTGATTGGTCAGATGGCCCATTCTTTTGTGACTTACACTTTTGTGACGCACTTACAGCACATATTGGAAAAGAAACATAAAAAAAAAAAAAAATACTTTCCTTTTCCTTTAATCCTCCCTTGTCTGGCTTATGCTACTCTAAGCAATGCCCGAACTTTGTATTTTTGAGCACTTCTTGCGTTGTTTTTGCCTCTTCATGATGACTTGCTTGCTTTAGTCCTCATTTGTAAGTCGCTTTGGATAAAGGCACCTGCTAAATGACTAAATGTAAATGTAAACACCTATTACCATGTCTGAATTCAGTGCTTCCTCAGTGCTTGAGTACACAGTGATAGAAACAATGGCGTTGGATTTTCGAGTCCTCATACTTTTGTAGTGCATGCAAAATGGATTTGCAGCTCTTTAAACAGCGTCTTCTCGACGTGAACAACACAAACCAAACTCTTTCAGTCTCAGATAAACCACCACGTTTGAGGGCGGGGCAAAGAGACGCTGTTCGGCATTATGCAAATTTGTTACATAATTACATAGGTTTGTAACAGGAAGTGAGATGACACAATTCAGCAGTCCAGAATCAATTCTTTCTTTAAGGAGGCAATAACTTTGTGTCATGAACTTTGATATTTTAAAGTCCCCCTGTGGTGGAAAATCAAGCTTTTATTGTTGTTTATATGTCTATGTGGTGTTTTTAATATGCTTTAAGTCAAATCATGTGTAAATTCATAAGTCGACAGCATTGCTGAGTATTTTCTCCTTAAAACTGCAGTGAACCAAAGACATTCTCAAAAACACGGTTTGAAATCGCTGGTGTTTCTGACGTCACAAACTACCTTGTAACCAATCAGATCAACGTGTGATCGTCAGCGAGTGGATCTCTGAGTGAGTGGAGGCGGGGCTCATTTGCATATTCATAGAACCACGAATACTAAATGAGGCAAGGGTGTCGAGTTATAGTCAAGCTATTTTAAGGCATAAAGACTTTTTTTCAAGGAAAAAAACATTTAAACGTCATTTTGGTGATCAAAGAAGAGTTTTAACAGATAAAATTATTGACTACAGGTTGACTTTAAAACCTTTTAGACCTTTTATCTTCACAAACAACTGTATTAAACTCTGCATGAAAGGTTATGTTCTAAAAAGCATTGCTTCTGAAGTGAATGTTTCATGATTTAGGCATGTTTAGATATTTGTTTGGGAAATCACTTTTTGCAGTGTAAAAGAGCATTAAGGTCTGACCTGCACAACGACATCTGCTTTTTTCAGTAAAACAGAATAGCTTGAAGGCTTGGCACTGTTCAGACACCTATAGGTAAATGCCAAAAATTCTATAGGTACACCTATAGGTAAATGTAAATGCCCTCTGTTTAAACCCGCCCACTTCATGCGTTTTCTATCTGATCGTGAAAAGACCAGGTGTAAATGCCCTCCGAAACGCAATCGAGACGGATTTAAATCCGATCGCTCAAACCACTTCAGGAGGAGGTCTGAGACGCTTTCCAGACGAAACTAGACAAGTGTAAATGCATCTGGTTGTTGAAACCACATATGTAAATTTTTTGCTAAAAAAATAAACGTTTGAGAGCGTGTTATTGGCTATGTCATGTTATACCCAGATATGACCACGCTACTGCAGCCGAGCGTCTATTCATCAAGCCAACGCGCAAACTATTGCAAATCAGACTGCAAGTAAGGCCTCGTTTAAACTGTCAGTGAAATGTGACCCAGTTTCCGAATTTTTGCTCATATGTGACACAGATCGGATGTGTTTTATGACAGTGTAAACAGGAAAAAAACACATGCATTCGGATATTTCGAGATCGGCTTTAGGCCTCGTTCATATGTGGAAATAAATCAGATATAAATCAGATATGTGCCAAATGTGACTGTCATGTAAAAAGACAGATGGGATTTTCTTAGGCATTCGGCTACGTCTCCGCGGTTTAATGACGAGAGCATTAGCAAAGGGACGGATGGTGTCGTGGTCGGAGAGGAGTGTAGACACACGTCGACACAACATATCAAAGGTCGGCTTGCTCATAATGCCATAGACCCACTGCTCCTCGTTAAAGCCCGCCACGATCTCATGAAAGTGCGTATCAATAGCACAAATTTTTATTTCTCGTGCCATTTACGCCAAAAATAGTTTTTGCGTGCATATGATATGAATGAATGAGGCATTTATATAGCGCTTTCAATAATCAATGGTAATTTCAATAATATGCAATTTATGGCGTGTAATACGCACGCACGCCACACCCCTAATCCTACCCAAGGGGTTTACAGTGCGTATCATGCAAATAAAAAAAAAATTTTGGCGTATAAATGGCGCGAGAAATAAAATTCGTTGTATAGATATGCACTTTCATGAGATCGTGTTGTATGTTCCCACCAGTCCTGAGATATCTCTCGCACACACAATAACTGAAGCACATGCATGCGCTGCTGCAATGATGGCCCTTTTCGTGATGTTTGGCAAACTTCGCATATATCGCTGAGCTAGCATCAAGCATATTTTGTGCTTGATTTTCGTCTATCTGTGCAAGAACTCGCTTTAAGCATACACGACGTTCCAGATAGCATGTCAAGTGTAAACACATGAATCGGATATTGGTCACAATTGAAAGAACGTGTAAACGGACGGTCAAAAAAATCGGATATAGGCAACCAATCAGAATTGGGCATTAGGACCTGCAGTGTAAACGAGGCCTAAGTCGCAGACACTTTACATTTAATCTTCATTAAAAGTAAAAAAACGAAATGATCTTACATAGTGCTGTTGCCTCTCTTTCCTATTGCGGTCTTTGATTTTGAAATTAGCTGATGATCAATAAAATGACGCTCATATCTGTTGCTTTCGGTGACGTGAACTCCATTAAATCTGCATATAGCGCAGGAACTGAAGATCGTATTTATATCCGTTTCGCGAAAACACATTTATGTATAAGGTGTAAATGCAATCGTTTTAATGAATCAGATAGCTATCCGATCAATAAAAACCAAGCGGCAACCTCCCTGTCTCTCTCTTGAAACCAACACGGAAGTGAATTAAACTGCAATTCATCAACTGGCCGCTTGAGGCTGGCAGCAAAAGTGAGTCAAATCTGTGTCCCCCCCATGTTAAAATGCCCAACTTTACCGCAGAAAAAAATTTGTTTACAGCCTGGTGTCTAAAGTGGTTTTGGTCTATATAGCTAATTTAGTCATTCATGACAACTGTGAGGGGGGTGAATTTTTTTATAACTCATCCGTTTAAATTATATTAAGCCTTAAAATGCTGTATAATCAGGGGCGTGGCCACTTGAGTGACAGGTGGATTGCCGCTGATGTCTAGCCTTTTGTCTGCTCTCTGTTAGCGTCACGTCACCTCAGCTGATTCCAGCTGCTGAACTCGCCATCTCTGCCGTGTTTATGCTTATTTCGGGATTATTTCATAAAATGTAATACACGCCTTATACCTTCGCCCACGCCGTTGGAACCCGCCTTTTTGCCCATTTTTGTTTATCCGGGAGTGACGCGCGGTGACGCACTGCCAAGATGGCGACGGCCACCTCCGCCCACTTTAGGCTTCAAAAAGGCTCTTCAGAAACTTAACAGGTGACGTCATGGACAGTACGTCCATACTTTTTTACAGTCTATAGTAAAAACGCATGAAGTGACCAGGTGTAAACAGGCCCATAAATAACACAAGGGCTAAGGTGCCTTTTGCGGCATCACACAAACGCTCTCCAACCCTGGCACTTGACCTTTGTATTTCTGAAAAGAGATACTACATCAACAGTGAGACGCAGAGAATAACATGACTATCCCACTGTCCCACCACAGGCATTTACCAAGTGTCTGCACACATGACAGAAAGTACTTTAAAGCTGGAGTGGCAAAGCCATGAGGAAGAAAACACTTTTTGCACCATGTTAGACATGGATATTGTCTACAATAAACAAAGGAGGAGATGTCACACAAGAGAAGCAAGATTATGAACCATTATGTTTCAGGATGTACGAGAAGCAACACCAGGTGTTCATCTTTTCAACTGTGGCTTTACTAACAAAGACACGTGCAAAATACTCCATTCTCTTCTTTTTTCCATGAGATTTTTACCTCTCGCCGCTCACTTAGCCATCATATGCTCCACCGTGCCCAAAGCTCTCATCAGTTTATTTGCAAAAAGACATACCAGGAAGTACAACTTCAAACAATGGGCTGAAGTTATAAACCTCATTCCTTTCTCTGGCCCACCTGGATGTAGACACCTAGCCATGAAACGGAGGAAAAATTCCTTCGGAGGGAATGGACGCACATGCCATTTCGAGGACTCACCAAACAAAGACTGTCTGGGAGAAGCACATTTTTCGAAAGGTACAGAAAGAGGGAGAAAAAATGTCTCGTTTATAGAGAAGGCTGTGGTGCCTTTACCAGTTTTTGCTCTTCTGAAACAGCTGCAAAACTTCCTAAGATCTCTCGTTTAGTGTGGAAGACATGCAGATATAATAACGTTAATACAGATCACACATCTTAATGAATTATGCGTGCTTGGATTGCGAAACATAAGGAAGGTGAAGGCCTGTATAATGTCTAAAGTTACTAGTTAAATCAGACGTTTAAAGTGGGAATCAATTTGAAATTTGCCCGTCTGTTTTGCCTGATCTTATTGTGAACAATTCAACCGTGCATTTCTTTTATTTGAATTTTTGTTTTAGTGATGGGCAACGATTAATTGCATCTGAAATAAAAGTTTGTTTACATAATATGTGTGTACTGTGTATACTTATTTTGTATATAATATGCACACATGCATGTATATATTTAAGAACAATGTGTTATTTATATATTAAATATTTATATATAATCTAAATTATATGTAAATATAAATACAGTATATACATGCAAATATTTTTTAAATATACACATGCATGTGTTTGTATATCTATATACAAAATAATTATACACAGTACACACACATATATTATGTAAACATAAACTTTTATTTTGGATGCGATTAATCGTTGCCAAGCACTATTTTTTTTTATTTACTTTTTATCTCATAATGATAAATCATAGGGCCTGTTTACACCTGGTCACTCCATGTGTTTTTTCTGATCGGATAGCTATAATCGAAACACTTTCGAGACGGATTTAAATCAGATCACTCAAACAACTTTTGATTTGAGAAGCATTCCAGACAAAACTTGGAAACCTTATTTTTCGATTATCTATCACACTCAGATTATTGTGAAAGTGAAAGTGAAAGTGACACGTGATGGCCAAGTATGGTAACCCATACTTGGAATTTGACCTCTGCATTTAACCCATCCAAGTAAGTGCACACACATTAGGAGCAGAGTAGTGAGTAGTGAACACACACACACAGCAAACGTGGATACACACACCCGGAGCAGCGGGCAGCCTTGAGTGGCGCCCGGGGAGCGATTGGGGGTTAGGTGCCTTGCTCAAGGACACCTCAGTCATATTCCTGCCGGTACTGGAATCGAACCGAACCGAACCAGCAACCTTTGGGTCACCAGTCCAACTCTGTTACCATTAGGCCATGACTGATTGTACATCACGACATGAAAGATCAAACTGTTCGTCACGATACGGAAGAAAAGATGTCATTAGTTCCATTTCATTGTGACTTTAAATAGTTTCTCAGACTTTTGTTTGTTTTTTGTGATGTTGCGAGTTTGCAGTTTGACGTGATGAATGGACATCACAACTTTCCATGTTGTTTTATGTGCCATGTATCCATGTATTCTTTTGCTTATTCAAAACAAAGAATCAAGCTGACTCAAATGCACTTTTCATTCTCTCAACCTTTCATTACGAATAAAAAAAAAGTGTAGATACTGTGAGCTCCCATTGGGATCCATATATACAGTATATAGACTTCATGTGTGTAGAGATGTTTGATGGTCTGATGGTGCATTTAATTCAAGTTTCCTCTATTATTAGAGACTACCTTGTTGGCTAGCAATCGGTTTCCTTGTCTGTTAATATTTTCTTATATGGTATCAGTACTATTCAGTAAAAAAATTGATATTTGAAAAATACAGTTTTATGACCTTCACCATCTGTTTTTCATATTGAGCGACCAAATGAAACCCTCCTGTCAGTGTCTTTGAAAGAATTCTTCTGTTCTCTTTCAGCATCTAGAGCAGCTTACATAACACACAAGCTGGAAAAAAGAAGCTAGCGAGTTGTTGAAAGGTAAAGATTCCTCGGGCCAAAGAGTTAAAACTATTCAGGCACAGCAGGGAACGCAAAACCCTCGGCGTATCTCGTGAAGGTGGTGCGCAATCATACCTCTCAGGTTAAAGGCTTGTGTAAGTTCCCTGAAAACGTACCCTTTAAAGTGCGCCGCAAAGCTCGTTAACCTCCTCAAACGACCCACACACAGACAAACTTACCCAGTGCTATTTTTAAACATTACCTCAAACAAGAACGGAGGTCAGCTGCCCCTATTTCCCCAATCGTGCCCATGTGTGTTCCAGAAAAGTCTTGAGTTGATCACTTTAACAGACGAGCCATTCAGCTTAAGTTTTCTATTTAAAAAAAAAAAAAAGACCCCTAGATACACGCACCGGGACTCCCCTCGTTCGTTTGTTTACTTCTAACCTCCCGGGAGGCCAAATATAAGAGTGTGCATTCTTGAAGGGCCCCTAAATTGGATGGAAAGTATCTTGTAAAGAACTGGAACATTTGCCTCCTTTCAAAGCTTGTGTCTTTTGAACCTGTTTGTGCAGGATTTGGTTTTCTTTGGGCTCTTTTCACAACCATTCTGTAGAGAATTGTATATTTTACTTAATGTAGGCTAGATAGATATTCTCATTTGCTAAAGGTTTGGATTATAAAACTGTTGATTAGATGGTTGTTGTTTTAAAGTCCGCCTATGGTGAAAATCCAGCTTTTAATGTTGTTTATACTGTATGTCTATGTGGGGTTTTTAATATGCTTTAAGACAAACCATGTGTAAATTCATAAGTCGACAGCATTGCTGAGTATTTTCTCCTTAAAACAGCAGTGAACCAAAGACAGTCTCGGTTTGAAATCGCTGGTGTTTCTGACGTCACAAACTACCTTGTAACCAATCAGATCAACGTGTGATCGTCAACGAGTGGATCTCTGAGCTGAGTGAGTGAGTGAGTGGAGGCGGGGCTCATTTGCATATTCATAGAGTCTCGTATACTTAATGAGGCAAGGGTGTCGAGTTAAATTCAAGCTATTTTAAGGCATAAAGATGTTTTTTCAAGAAATTTTTTTTTTAAATATGTAATTTTGGGGATCAAAAATGAGTTTTAAGGGATAAAATTGACTACAGGTGGACTTTAAGTGCATTTATGCACATAAAACTCTTGATCGTCTGAGCACATTTGTGCACATAAAACAACTTTCAACACAATCAAATATTGCATCTCTCAGTCAACTTTATCCAGTTTGTATAAAGTGGTACTTGTGTGGTTTGTCCCATTTAATATAAACGTGGTCACCTCAGACAGCCGTAGGACTTACATTAAACTAGACATGGGCCATTTATCAAACACCTGTAAAACTCTGCTCAAGTAATCACCTGAGGTTCCTCATAGATCTCACTGGGATATTTAACCCCAACACAAGAAAAAACCTGGAACAAAATCCATAGTCCAACTAAAAAACATTTGGCCGCGCAACAAGCCCATTTCCTCTCTCCGCAATTACTGAATTTCTATTAATATTCCAGGTGTTTTGTTTTCTAGGTTCATTATAAAGGTGAATTGCGGTCTCATGCAGGACATTGTGATGTGATAAAACTAGGTTTACACTGGAAGCCCTGGTGGTTCCAGGTCAGGGTTAGGTTATGCAAACATCACATGTGCAGTATGGTGTAAGTCATGTAAAAAAGCTTGCCATTTCCTATTATTCTCTAGAGAAAAAGATTAAAACATATAACTTTGATTGAAATAGCTGATGGAATTTAAAAAATGATGACCATTTTGAACTTGTCATCTACTGTTATCCAAACTCAGTGTGTTTGTCATTTTCTGTGGTAAGTGCAGTGATAAAAATGCACTGGAAATGTTGTTACTTTACTTAGCATTCAGAATAGGCTTGTTAGGGTACTCGGCGTGACAGTGTTCGGCTGTACACCGATTACATTACTTGCACTACATTGACAAATAGTACATGTGATCACGAATTTAAAAGCGACAAGCAAATCGAGTCACCTTCATTTATATAGCACTTTTAACAATATGGACTGTTTCAAAGCAGTTCTGTCAGGACCACTATCGTCAAATACGATTGACAATTAGCATACAGTTTGGATTGGCGGTACGTTTTCTGTTCTGGGCGAGAACTCCCTGCGCATCCATGCAGCCTAGCATGGATCGAACAAAACCAACATGAATGTATGCAGACATCATTAATTCAAGATTTTAAAGTACAACATAATTCGAGAATTTATTCGGTTTCACCTTATTTTGATGGTCCCTTTAACACATTCTGTTGACTATAAGTAACGTTGCACCTACATGTCTATTAGGGTTGGGCCGATGGTGATATCATCGTCCATCGTGATGGCTGACAGACATCACGATGTTTAGCCGGCATCGCAATCCCCCCCCCCCACCACACACACACACACACACACACACACACACACACACACACACACACGTTTCCATGGTGACGCTTCATGCTTGGTACGTGATTCACCACAGCCAAAATAGCGGAGTATGAAAGATGAAGCGCTTTTATTTATAAATATTAACAAACTTGCTTACCATGTCATCAACTATCTTCTATTCCGATTCTCAAATATGTGTAAGTGAGTTTGTTTTGTTTAAAAAACCTTTTATAAATGATCTTGATCTGTAACGTGAGATGGGCGCCGTCATGTTTGTTTGGGCCGCAGTTCACTGTCTGTTGGATTTATTTCAGCGCGTGAATTCATCAGTTTCTCCCGAAATACATGAAAGTAAGTGGCCGGTGAACAGGGAGAAAAATAGAGTTGACTTTAGATATTTACACTGTGTGTCTGATATGAATAAAAACCGTCGGCAAATGTTATTGCTGCTTCCATAGACACCATTGTGTATTTTACAAACTATAAATGTATTGTTTTGCTATAAATTATATGTATTTAAATGTCTGAAACCTAAAATAAACATTATGTGGTTAAAAACATTGAAAAGTTGTGATATAGCCTATGACAAGCACTGAGCGCGTCCGTCTTTGGCTCAGCGCCAGCCATAGCGCTAAAGCACAGTTTGAATCTGGCAGTTGTCACGTCACTGTACATTCGCTCCTTAGTGCTCAGCCGCTGCAGAGTTTGCCGAAATCGAAATTGCCTTTAGAGATATAGAGGAAAATATCTAGTGGAAAATGAGAATGTTACCCCCTCCCCCCACCCCGATATCATTGTCCATCGCGATGTTTCACTGTAGACATCGTCTGATACCAAATTGGTAGACATCGCCCAACCCTAATGTCTATTAACTCTCATTAGAGTGTTAGTAGAGTATTAGTAGACTGGTAGGTTTAGGGTTAGAATAAGTCGACAAGTAGTTGCAAAGTTACTTATAGTCAGTAGAGAGTCTGTTGGGGAGCATTAAAATAAAGAGTTAGTAGATATTAAGCAGACAGTCTACTAATACTCTAATGAGAGTCAGTTAACATGTAGTTACAAACTTACTTATAGTCAATAGAATGTTCAAAAGGGACCATCAAAATAAAGTGTTACCATTTATTCTGATTCAAGGGGAATTCGAATGCCAAATCCTGACTGACGAGAGGTGGAGCTGGGGAGGGAGGGGGGTAATTCGCAATAGCTGCTGATAATACTGAAGGAGCTTATATATGTATACAGTGATAGGCGTTGCATTCCTATAGGTAGACGTGGATCAGCTGATGCGAGCTTGACTAACGTGACCTGCCAGAACTGATGCTACGCTTGATCTTTATAGTGATAATAGGAAATTAAAGTAACAGAGATTGTTTGGCTTTACATTAGCTCTATTGTCCAGCTAAAGTTAGTTTTGATCGATTCACTTCCGTTGCAAAGATCATTAGTTATTAACTTCCGGCCGCTCATTCGCACAACAGCGCCTTGGGCTCGAGTACGCAAACCTTGAAACAGGTTCCAAGATGCAAGCCTTGAAAAAAAAAAAAAAAAAAAAAAAAATATATATATACATATATATATATATATATATATATATGTGACGAACATGATGTTCTGATGCATGAATCACATGATGTTCTGATTCACGTGATGCAATGAATCACATGATGCACTGGATGTCACATGATGTGTGGAGCACATGGCTTGAGAGAGTTGGAAGATGTGGGAAGTTAATCCCTGCATATCTCCAAAAACCTGTGAGGTAAAAGAAACATTTCATTGATTGCCTTGGAATTTATGGCTCTTTTGGAAGTTGCTGGATGTTAAGAGAAACTACCAATGGTCCAAACGACAATGGAGGAAAGATAATTTGTCTGACTGAATATATGTATATATATATATATATATATATATATATATTTTCAAGTGTGCATTTATAAGCGCCCCCCACTCCCACGGTGTTATCAATAATACTGATGTTGTTGCAAGTTTATATAACTGTGTGAAAATTTCCTCACCATTACATCCCTAAATCAGACTTTAATCGAGTCGGAGATCGTCTCTTTTGACTTGAAAACCACCTAAAACACTTTAGCAACATGTGAAAAACCACTCAAAACACTCAAGCAATCACATTGAACCCAGCATGAGGCAAAAGGCAAAGATTTGCAGTCCTGGGTGGCAGTGAAAATCTGCAAGCGATTAAAAAAGACTTCGGATTCTTTCATGATTAGATTCAAGTTCTCCCCGAGTGTGTTCTGTAAAGGTAGCGCATTTATGAAGTACAGTTACCACTTTAAAAAAAATCGAAGTCACATTTTATAAAAGGTTTTAATGAAATGGCGTTAGGTGTGTGGGTGGCTTATTGAGCTTAAGTGTGTTGGTTTGTATATGGATGGTTTTATGATGTTGTTTTGTTAAGTGTCTTGAAAATTTCCTGTTATCGTCACCCTTCAATTTCATTGCTTTCTGGAGTGTGGAGAAAGTAGATTAAACCACACACTTGAAATATTTTTGGCACTGAGTTTATTGCGCCTGTTTAAAGGAAACCTGTCGCAATAATTCTCACAACTGTGTGTAATAAATGTTGTGTCTGTGCCAATAATGAATCACCAAGACTGAGCAGAGTTGAATAGACTGTAAAGCTTTGTGACTCTTTGTATGAGGAATAAGCACAGTTCGGACTGAAAGTTACAGGTATTTCTATCACGATGTTAGTGAACTTCTGGAGACACTTGATTTCGGGGTTTGACGTATATAGCCTGGTTTAGGATGAGAACAACTCCCAGAGGCACAACAACTATGACCTTCAAAAGATATGTAGGAGATCAGAGGAAGCTCAAGCTTGTGGGGATAAAAAAAAAAAGTAAATGTCAGAAAAGAACAACAAATTCTGAACAAAACAGGTTGTCAGTAAAGTGTGGCAAAAATGTTAACCTATGCTAGAAGCAACCCTGTATCACATGAAATACGTTCTGAGGAATCTATTTTGCAAATCGCAATTACGTTACATGCCAACATATAAGCAGTGCTATTACGTTGGTCCTTAACCTAATATAGCAGCCTGGTCTCATTGTTAATACGTAGGTATTAATACGTTATTTTCAAAAATAGAAAACGTACGTTTTTGTACGTTTGGATAGATGCTGAAACGTATAATATGGACGTATTTGCAACATGTAAACGTAACATTATTACGTTTTTACAGCTACAAAACGTGAACTATTTACGTATATTTCATATCATAAAGATATCTGTATACTTTCACTTTTAAAGATAAATGTAACAAGATCCCTTAATCTTACTCCCAAAACCTAAACATATCCATGTTATACAGAATATAAAAAGGATAAAACGTAATGGACAGAGATGTGTAGGTAAATGGCAGTTTTATTAACAATATAGCATTAAAATATATTTTGAGCCACTAATCCTACTCCTACCCCTAAACCTACCCATAACCATTCCTTAAAACTACGTAGGCTAACACAATTCTGAAGAAAAAAAACATAACAGACAGACAAGTATACATTTCACAATAATTTATTTATTGCGAAAATGTCAAAACCGGTAACGTTAACGTTAACATTACCAAAAGTCGTTCACATGATGATGCGTTGCAGTCGCAGTCCTCTCTGGCAATATTATAGTAGTTGTGTATGAGGTACAGATCAGAATTTAAGTTATTAACGTTAATCCATGAAAATGTTTATCCGATTTCTGTTCGCTCTCTGAAGGCGCACGCGCTTCTCCATTTCTAATGTACTACACCGACTGAAACACGGCATGTCGCAATCTGTGACGAAGCAGGCGAGAGCCAATGAGCGTTTGATATCACGGCCGTAAAACATGTCGTAACGCTTATTGAAGGCGCATTTTTTGAATTTGAATTCATCACCAGTGCGGGATAGATTTGACGTTTGCGGTCGCTGCTGAGAAATGAAGATGAAGATCACCGGATAAAAGGCTGAATTTGGATCTGTTTCTTGGAAACAACGTATGGATTCTAGGATTTGGATTACATCAAGCTAATAAAATGTATGTCTTTTGTGAATGTATCAGTATGTTTATGTTTTATTGGAGAAAATGCTTTTTGTGTAAATACACTAAATACTACAAAATGGTTAAACGATTAAACAAGGTATTTTTAAGGTTAAAAGTGTATTCCTTTTTAACACCACGCAGGCTAATCATCCGAAACGAGTTTGCTGCAGAAGGCACGAACAGAGCGAAATGTTAATATTTATGAGTAACGTTAGGCATATTATATTAATAAATGCGACTGAAAACTTAATTGATAAGACAGTTGAATGCAATAGAGTCAAAATATTAATGCCACGATTATGCATAAATAGTAATACGTACAAATTTCTACGTCGGTAGATTTGTTCATACATAAATAAATTACGTTTTTGTGCTGCTGCGTGTGAAAAGTAACCTGCTTTGGATGTATTATGTTCAGGACAAACGTAATAGCACTGCAATAGATTGGCTATATTAGGTTAAGGACCAACGTAATAGCACTGCTTATATGTTGGCATGTAACGTAATTGCGATTTGCAAAATAGTTTCCTCAGAACGTATTTCATGTGATACACGGTTGGCTAGAAGGAAGGCAGCGTCATAGTATCTTAGGTAACATTTGACGGATGATGTGTTTCTCTGTTTCATGAGCTCTTGGTTATTAAGTTTAAGAACAATTTCTAAGGTTGGATTCATCAATATAATTTTTTAAGGTCAGGCTAGTATTGATGAGCTCTTTCCAGTGAACTCAGGAATGATCTCAGAATAATTTAAGATAAACTGATGAAATCTGTTTGAAGAAACCGAGTTTCCATTTTCGCGATGTATTTGGATGCTAAACTGCTATTTAATATGTAAACTAGGCTTTGTACTCCAGTCGCATTCAAATATTGACATTAAACATCATCTTTCACATGCACAAAAATGCGTTTGGCATAATACCACAGTCTCACTGAATGGCACAGATTGTACTATGGACTATTTAAATTGAGCAGTGTAATTTTTTATGTTTGGTTGACTTTTATTCTGATAGTTAGCAATGCTAAAACTGAGTGTGTGCTTTAGATCATTATTTTAAAGGTCCTATATTGTACAACTTTTTGAAGTTTTATTTTAGGTTTTGATGTCCTTAAGAATATATATTTGTGGTATAAGTACCAAAAACAATCTCAATATGTTTTTACAGCTCCTTTCTCAGGAGCTCTGCCAAGAACAGGTCGATTTTGGCCTGTCTACTTAATATTCATGAGCCTCTCTTCTGATTGGCCAGTTGTTTTCTGAGTGACCCACCATTGGTGGGGGCGGAGTCTGAGTAGTTCTGACATCACATTTATACGGAAGTCACAACAGCGACCTCTGTTATCATGAAAAAAGGCAGTCAATTTCAGTTTTGACAATATGTGACCTTTAAGGCATCATTCGAAACTGTAAAGGGTTTACTTTTATTTGTGTGCACATTAAAAACAAAACATTGTGCTTTTATAAAACTGAATGCCACTTTTTGCCATCTCGGTTTCTTTTCTGTGAACTTTTTTGTGGAGCGCGTCACAAAAATGAAACGAAACCCAGCATATACTCTTTTCTTTTGTTAACCTGTTTATTATTTAAGTAAAATATATTTAGCCTATTTGCTCCTTTTTATATATATGATTTTTATTCAGTTTTTCTCCGTTCATAGAAGCGCTGCAGGTTCATGAATCCTCAAGTTATGTTGTTTATGCTGCTATTTTCACATGTAAATCTAAACATCACATACACTTATCCATTCAAATTTCATTGATTCTAATAAAACATGATATTGTCAGTTAACAGTATCAGTAATGGTCAGTTAATGAGCTTCGGTTGTCAGTTATGGGAAAAGTTTTTAATTAACATCCCTAATGTCTTCTTAATCAGTAAAAAAAAAGTCACTTTTTGAATATATGTCTACTTGAGACCCATTTAATTTGTTGTACTAAACAGTTAATTTCTAAAAGCTACATATTAGATATAATGTAGATATTACATTCTATATTATGTCTTTGTTTGTTTATTTGTTTGGATATATTTATCTATTTTCATTTACATAGTGTATATCTTTTTTCAATTGTCCCTGTTATTTATATACAATCTGAAGAGCTGCTAAACGTGTTTCGTTGTTTCTTTTTCAATTCAATTCACGTTTATTTGTATAATGCTTTTCACAATACACATCATTTCAAAGCAGCTTTACAGAAAGTGCGTGAGTCCATATTACAATTTAGAGCGATCTGTTATCAAAGGAAGCTGTCTGTATGTAAGTTATGTATTTCAGAAATGTACATATATACAAAATCACAGTTAAGCCTGGTTCACACGGCAGGATAATTAGGCCGATTTTAGCCCCGATTTACCCCTTCCGACAATCTTAAGGATGCTCCGATTATGGTAAAATAATCTGATCAGATATTCCCGCCGTGTGTGGTGTGTTAAGACTGCTCTCGTCTGCTCGGAAGGACGTCGGGACCGCTCCGATCTCAAATTGGGGATATCCAACATGTTGGATTTTTTTGGCCCGATTTCTCCTCGTGTGTGGTGTCCCCCGGGGACAAACGAGCACGCATCCTGTGGACTGTGGCGTGTAGCCAATCAGAAAGCGAGGTGACGAGGCGCAAAATCAAAACAGCCGTCCATGCTCTCGTTCCCTCCACTTCTTTGACCATCGCCTTTTCTTTTGATAACGTTTTTTTTTCGGTTAAAAACAAACTACAAACTATCGCCACTGCATCCTCTTCGTCCGCCATGAGTGTTTACTCTGAAGTCACGTTTGATCTCGAGGGATTTTTAGAGATTTTCCGTCTGACCTGGGAATGCTCGGGAGTCAAATAGTTTTTTTATCGCCGTGTGTGGGGTCTCTCAGGTTTGGAAAATCGTCCGACAATTTTAAAATCGTCCCGTATGAACCGGGCTTTAGCTAAAAACATATTAATTTAAACAATATAATAATTTAATGCGGATACAATGAGCTCATTGAAGTAATGAATACTTGTTTGTTAAATGATTATGACATTTAGAAAATATTGCATCTTTTAACAATGACTAATAAAGATCTATCTATCTAGATGGGCAATGGACAGACTGTGGCAACTAGTCTATTTATGGGTTTATTGTTATACAGTTTCCATCGACAGTAAAACGTCCGATCTCAGCCATATAGGGCTCCCAAAAACCACAAGCCCAAACACACTTAGCTTCGGGCCGGGCCACAAAGGCCTGCTGTTCACCTCCCCTCTGACCAACACACACCCGGCATGTTTAGAAAACAGCAGTGCGGTCCAAAACACACAACCAGTTTCACCACTGAAATAAATCTCAATTTCCTTCAGCCTTTCTCTTCATTTTGCAGTTATGTAATGAATTAGCAACTGGGTTGACTGCTGAAACCACCCACCATCTCACTCAGAGGCCAGTTAGCAAGACTACGCCATGTGACTGATGAAGATGAAGATGATGAGTCTCCGTTGATCTTCTACAGAACTTCTCCTGCACTGGTTAAAATTATGTGTTGGATTTACTTAAAATATATAAGCACCATTTTTGCATCACACTTTTTAAGTAAACCCAACTTGGAATAATTTCACTTAAAATTTACTAGAAAACCTTTGTTACATGTACTTAAATAATTGAGTTCACTCAACATTCTTTACTTAAAAATATAACATGATATAATCTACTAACACAACTTGCAATTACTTAGTAGATTATATCACGTTACATATATTTTAAATAAAGAATGTTGAGTGAACTCAAATATTTAAGTACATATAACAAAGGTTTTCTTGTCAATTTTAAGTAAAATGATTCCAAGTTGGGTTTACTTAAAATATATATGCACCATTTTTGAATCACACTTTTTAAGTAAACCCAACTTGGGATAATTTTACTTAAAATTTACTAGAAAACCTTTGTTATATGTACTTAAATATTTGAGTTCACTCAACATTCTTTACTTAAAAATATGACATGATATAATCTACTAACACAACTTGCAATTACTTAGTAGATTATATCACGTTACATATATTTTAAATAAAGAATGTTGAGTGAACTCAAATATTTAAGTACATATAACAAAGGTTTTCTTGTCAATTTTAAGTAAAATGATTCCAAGTTGGGTTTACTTAAAATATATATGCACCATTTTTGAATCACACTTTTTAAGTAAACCCAACTTGGGATAATTTTACTTAAAATTTACTAGAAAACCTTTGTTATATGTACTTAAATATTTGAGTTCACTCAACATTCTTTACTTAAAAATATAACATGATATAATCTACTAACACAACTTGCAATTACTTAGTAGATTATATCACGTTACATATATTTTAAATAAAGAATGTTGAGTGAACTCAAATATTTAAGTACATATAACAAAGGTTTTCTTGTCAATTTTAAGTAAAATGATTCCAAGTTGGGTTTACTTAAAATATATATGCACCATTTTTGAATCACACTTTTTAAGTAAAACCAACTTGGGATAATTTTACTTAAAATTTACTAGAAAACCTTTGTTATATGTACTTAAATATTTGAGTTCACTCAACATTCTTTACTTAAAAATATATGTAACGTGATATCTACTAACACAACTTGCAATTACTTATTAGATTATATCACGTTACATATATTTTTAAATAAAGAATGTTGAGTGAACTCAAATATTTAAGTACATATAACAAAGGTTTTCTTGTTAATTTTAAGTAGAATTTGGGTTTACTTAAAAAGTGTGATGCAAAAATGGTGCATATATATTTTAAGTACATCCAACACATAATTTTTACCAGTGTGGTAGCAGAAAAGGAAGCTTAGTTGACCGTTATTCCCAAGACTAACGAAGCCATGTCAGATTTAATGGAGCTGTCAGGAGACGCTAAGGTGTGTTGCCAGTAATTTTCCAAATAATTACCTTTTCTAACAGAGGCCTGATTGTGTTGGGCCATGTGGTCCAAACGCTGGTGAGAGCCAGAACATCTAGGGGGATGATCTGTGATTCACACTGGTTGTGTGGTCCACATCACTGGCTACGTTTACATGCAAACAAATAATCTGTTAGTAATGGGATTGATGGCTCAATATGACTGAAATGTAAAAACACCTTAACTGTTCCTATTGAGCTCGATCCAAATGAAATTTTGATCGGATTGAAAGGGCTGGTTTATTCCTTTTCTAATCCGATCGAGAGAACATGTGAACACTTGATCAGATTGAAAACTGAAGGGACTGTGCATGTGCAATGAAATAGCGTAATGACACGCAAAAAGAGCTGTTCTTCCTGTTGAATAAAGTATAATATAATTGAGTGTCCCGTCTTTCTAAAATCCTCCTTTCACTCAGCATTTGTGAAGTGGAGCAGGACAACGGCCCACCAGTCCTTGTTCTTTCAGACTCTCATCCACAGACGACTGGTTTTGGGCATTTTTACTGCGTGATGAATATAAGCAGCGGCACAACGGCTCATATGCTCATTTACTCCAAATTATGACCAGAAATGGATAAATATTAAGTCTGCTGTTTAAAACAAATAAAGAACCAATGTAGGAGAATAAATATTATGCGCAAACAGCGGGAAACTCTCTATAATCGTGCAGTGTGCACATTTAAAAAAATCTATTACGATTTAAAGCTTGTGACATATAAACACACACATCAACCCGATCACATGTTTAGGTTCATGTAAACACTACTTTCAGACTCATCAATTGGAATGAATTCAGTCCGATTGAAAGTTGTGCATGTAAACATAGCCACTGTCAGCCGTGTTGGAAAAATTGACATCATTCGGTTTATCAGTATCCCTTTATTTAGAGTCGATTCGGAAGAGCCTCGTAGGAGCAAAAAGGTCAATTAGTCATAGGTAGAGGAAATTAATCACTTCTGAGTAACACGACGGGTGGAGTGCAAATACTTGGGTCATAAACCATGAGCTGTTGCACAAAACATAGGACTGGGTTAAGAGACCACTCTTTCAGTTCTTGAGATTTTCAACATGCCTTCCGCCTTTATCTTGAGCAAATCCTTCTGTTTATACGGTACTATCCATTTTAAAGAGACTTACTGTTCATCTGAGATGTGTGTTTTTATGTTATCTGATCAAACAGGTGGTGCATAGGTTTACATACCCAGTTTGACTACTGAATTTATAAACTCGTTGCAGAATTTTTACATCAATAATTATATCTCTTAAAACTAATCTTTGATCACCAAAATGACGTTTTTATTTAAAAAAATTCTTCATGCCTTAAAATAGCTTGACTGTAACTCGACACCCTTGCTTCATTTAGTATGCGCAGTTCTATGAATATGCAGATGAGCCCCGCCTTCTTTCACTCACAGCAGCTCAGAGATCCACTCGTTGACCATCACATGTTGATCTGATTGGTTACAAGGTAGTTTGTGACGTCAGAAACACCAGCGATTTCAAACCATGTTTTTGAGACTGTCTTTGGTTCACTGCAGTTTTAAGCAGAAAATACTCAGCAATGCTGTCGACTTATGAATTTACACATGGTTTGTCTTAAAGCATATTAAAAACACCACATAGACATATAAACAACATTAAACGCTTGATTTTCACCACAGGGGGACTTTAAAGATCTTTTTTTTTTAGTAAGTATTACTTTTAGATGCTCGATAAAATATTTACATATTTCCCACTTTTATTGGACAGAGACTCAGGACAGAAGGTGATGATGGAGAAACAGGTTTCTTGAAAGGTAACAAAGGAAGTTGTGGATACTGTGGTGAGAGATCGCTGGAACAGGCAGAGAGGAACGGAGAGATCGCTGGAGTGTGCAGGGTGGAATGGAGAGAGGTAAGTTGCGGGATGAAGACTGGAACCAGGAAGATGGAGACGTCGGAAACACTGGGAGGAAGACGATAATGCTGAACTTCAGGAAGCTGGGAAGACAAACCGGGGAGTGAGTCCTTACTCTAGAAACGAGACCAGGCAATGGGACTGTGAGTGGAGAGTGTTTCTATGCTGACTGTGCTGATGATCAAATGACGTGCAGGTGCGGGTGATTGGGAAGTGCATGCAGGTGAGGGCCAGGGAGGATGATGGGAAATGTAGTGAGGTGGAGGAGATTAGCTGGTGACCGTGACAGTACTCCCCCCTCCCGGTAGGTGAGTCCTCGCGCCGTAGATGGTGCAACCAGGTAGTGGGGGTGGGCGTCCTGCAGTCTTTATCTGAAGGGTATGCAGACTCCAGGAAGGAGCAGGCGGCCAGGGCAGAGCTGGCAGTTTGGGTGGCCACGGTGGAGACGACCCTTCGGGCGGCCATGGCGGAGACAGCGCTTCAGTGAGTCCTTACTCTAGAAACGAGACCAGACAATGGGACTGTGAGTGGAGAGTGTTTTTATGCTGATGAACAAATGACGTGCGGGTGATTGGGAAGTGCGTGCAGGTGAGAGCCAGGGAGGATGATGGGAAATGTAGTGAGGTGGAGGAGATTAGCTGGTGACTGTGACACCCACAAGACAAAATAATAATTCACACTGATCATTCTGTTTACAAACGTTTACATCCATTTTGAGCATCAATAAATGTTTGCATCTTTTGCACTTTTTCCAGTCTTTCAAAAACATTGGAACTCATTCACTTTCATTATATTACACATTTCCCACAAGACAAAATAAGAAGCAATTTTCACTATTCATTCTGCTTATGAAAATTTGCATTTATCTGGTTGAGCCTTCTTAAGCTTCAATGAATGTTTGCACCTTTTGCACTTTTTCCAATGTTTTCAAACAACATTGGAGCCCATTCACTTTCATTGTATGGACAAAAAATTCTGATATTTTTCAAAACATCTTTTCGTGTTGAACATAAGAAAGTCAACCAGGATTGGAATGACATGAAGGTATTAAATAATGCCAGAATTTTTTTTTAATGATCTATCAGTTTCTTTTTTAATGATCCATCAGTTTTTTTTATCAATGATCTAACTTTGAAGTTTTACCAGTGGTAAAACTAAGTGTCTTTGTGCCTAACTGTGCATATGAACAGGCCTGCGTGAGTGTAGTCATGTGTGTGGTCAGGTCTAGTGCTCTGAAAGTGGCAGTAGTCTGGGTTATGGGTGTCCTGTCATGACTAGACAGACAGCTTGTTCAGACGTCGGGTCTCCTGTGTTTGTGCAGTCTCAAGACCGGCAGAATGAAAAAAAAATCCCAGCATGGCAGACCAAAAATAATCAGGCTGTAAATATTTGTACAAGTTAGAGCAACATAATCACTCAGGGCTCTTACCTGCCGTGGGTCTGGGCTTTATGTTTCCTGTCTTAATCATACTGTAAGGATGGCCAGTGACACACACACACACACACACACACACACACACAAACACACACACACACACACACACTCATGTTTGACCACTTCAAGATATTCACCCAGTCCTTTAAAACCTGCAGCTTAACAGATCCTACTGAATGCAGGGTCTAAATAAGCAAACCGTTTCTCAAGCCTAACCATTCATAACACAGTACAGGACACATGCAATATACTAGTCCTAGTGTCCGACTAGGTTTGTATATGGCAAGATCTGACTGAAATCACCAGTAAGAGCAAAAAGAAAAAGGTTGCATGCTTTATATGCATGTCTTTTTCTGTCTTAGTTGGCAGTTTTTAACCAGAATGAGCTGGCCAAAAATGTGATAATCTTCTGCAATGCATTAGATAGCCTGATCATCTTTTGTACAGTCAAACCAAAAATTATTCCGACACCAGATATACTTTGTGATATTTTTTTCTAATGGGTGCAGGACACTATCGTTTATTTATGTAAGTGAAGATAGCAAAATAAAGTAAACTGTGACATATTATACCCAAAAATTCTTCATACAGTGACTACCTGTAAAATATATAAAAATTTATTCAGACACTTTTACTGGACCATGCTTTGCTGAAGTGTTTTTTCTTTAATTGCTAATGCACCTTCTTACACCACAGACTGAACAACATGAAGCATTGCTTGCTGATTGGTTGAGCTAAACTGGTATTATCTAATTGTGTAGTTAAATTTAACAGCTGACAGATATTCAACATAATTCATGTGTGAGAGTCTAACAGAAGGACGGACAAAACCAGTGAAATAGCAACTGATTTAATAACTCTGAGCTCTTGTCATATTTTATTACCATTTTCGAGCGAATAAACTGATAATGTGAGAAATGTTAAAGGTGTCTGAATAAAATTTTGGTTTGACTTCAAACACATTTATGGCAAAGTGCGAGCAGAACCACATCAGACCAAAACGGTGCAGTTGTACCAAAAAATGGGTCAATACATTCCTTTCCCATGTAGCATTTATGAGAGTGTCGAGCAACTCTTTGGTTTCAGGGAGAGGAAAAAATGAAGGAGAGAGAGAGAAGGGAAAAAAAGAGAAGCGCGGGCGGCTCTGAGGTGTTTAGGAGTAAGCAGAAGGGAGTCTGTTTTGAAGACGGGAGTTTGTGTTTAATTACCCCATGTAATATATGCTGTAATCCAGGAAATGCGGCCATGCAAAATCAAGAAAGTTTGCATGCATTTCCAGACGTCATCCATGAGAGGGCAGTGTTCAGGGACGGCTATCGTATCTCTGACCTACAGATGGACTTGCATAATTTTTTCATAATAAAAAGTTTTGTTCAGTCCAGGTGCGGAAATATTAATTAAAGCCCTTCAATTGCAGGTTTTTTAAGTCATGCTCAATCAAAGGTAATAATCCGGTTTAAAAATGTAAAATTTGAGGGTCTCCTGTTTTCGCAGTTTTACAGATGTAAGACATAAAACCATCCGTCATAAGAACTTGGCCAAAAAAGTAAAAACTTAAGTATGCTTAAAAAACACCTTTTATCAATAGCTTTTAACCAGGTATAATGTTTGTGTTGTGTCGTGTTCTTTTGTATTGTATTGTATCAGATTTTAGTTGTATTGTACAGCGCTTTGTGTCAACCTTGAGTTGCGTTGAAAATGCTTTATAAATAAAAAAAAAAGGAAAGGAGAAAAAAAGGGAATGATCTGTGAAAAAGAAACCAGAAAGCCTACATCATGGTGTTTCATCGCTTCGGCTTGTTTCAGGTAAGCTTCTTTTTTTAAAGCTGTTAATCCAATAAGTAATGTGGTCATGTTTTCATTTCAGAACTAATTAAATTGTGTAATTTTACACTTACAGGCAAACACGAGTCTCCGTTTACGTCACAGAATAAACACCTGCAGGGGAAAAACAAAACAGTGATGTAAGTTTTAAATATTCGTTTTTTGACTTGGACTGGGAACTTTGTTAATTCGCTGTGTGTGTTTTTTCTTCTTCTAATTTTTCTAATTCTTTCCTCATTTAGCATATTTCAACTGGTTTATGAGACGACACGTAACATCTTAGTCAGCAATAATATAAAATGACGGCTGTTGTCTAAACTGGAGATGAATGGCATCCTTGATCTGGGGTGTGTTTCCCGAAAGCATCGTTAGCTAACTATGTTCCCAAGTTCAGTCGTTATCAGCAGTTTAACGAGTAACGGTGTTCCCGAAACCATCGTTCTAACGAACATTGGCAAACAGCATCGCAAACTTGTGAGTTTGTAATATAAATAAAGCGTCATTCTTGAAGAGTGCGCATGTGTGTGTGTGTGTGTGTGTGTGCGTAAGAACGAGTCTCTTATTTGAATCTGGAAATAAAGCAAAAAAAACAGAGAAAAATTTGAGATGTTCCTCAGATGCTGTGTCTGTAATATATAGCAAAACATCTAGCATTAATTCGATCTCAAACTGATTTATTAAAAGTAGTTATTACTCCATCACCTGCGTGACATCATCAACCAACGTGGTTGAACGACCAATTTGCGACAATATGGTTTCGGGAAACAGTCGTGACTAGCTAGTTGATTTCTTTAAGGATGCATCGTACTATGATAGTGAAGCAGCGAGTTACGGCGTTGTACGGGAAACGCACCCCAGGATGATGGGCTCTGATTGGCTCCTGTGGAAAAGGCCCTCACTGACTCTGGATCAGTGTGTTGACGGATCCTCATAATGGATATGGACCACACAGAACCGGCTCTGAGTCTGCATGTCGCAGCTATTTCCTCTTGTAAATATTTTGTGCTGTTTGTGTCTGCCAAGCTGTCAGAGTGTGTGTGTGTGTGTGTGTGTGTGTGTGTGTGCGTGTGTGTGTGTGTGTGTGTGAGACGCTCTTCAGGTGCTGCTGCAGCAGATATGTGTGTGTGTGTGTGTGTGTGCGCTAGCCCGGGGATATTCTTTAATTAAATGGTGTGGTTTAGGTGCTGCCTTTCATGTTGTTTAAACCTGTTTCCAGATATAGTCCAGGTATGCATTCGAGCGTTGGTATGAAGTCATTTTTTACTTTATGAGAATTTATTTGGTGTAATTGGCAGAATACGATGCATAACGTTAGTGATCACTGAGCTTTATGCAGTTGTGTACAAATTATTATCATTACCCCTTGTAATACAATATTGTCTTCATAAGCAGCCGCATTATGGGAGTTAATTAAGCAGGTTACCATAATAAGGTTTTAAAAAAAGATTAAGCTAACATAAACTAGCTTTCTTCCTTGGAAGAAAAAATATGTTTGAGAGAATTTATTTTTATATTGCCTAGCTCCAAAAAGCACCATAAAAGTGGGAAACCACAACAATTTCTGTGGGTATGATAGATGGGATATGAGACATTTAAAGACTATAATCAGTGACTATGTTGCTCGATTAACACTGTCTTTAAAAACAAAATGTGTATGGGTTAGATTTGTACTTATACAGTAAGAATTTTGGCACGAGTTTTAGAGAAAATCGATTTGTTATATTTGTTACCCCCTGATAATTTACTTAAATATATTTTTTGTGTATTTCGATTGAAAGACTAAAGCTGCATTTTCTGCTGTCTCCAACAGATGATAGATTGGAAGTCATTCTTTTCCAATAGAGAGTTGGATGGAGCTTCATTTGAAATATTATAATAACTTCTATGACTGACTGGATCTGATGTTCTTCAACCAAAACTGTGAGAGTAAGGTGAGAATAATCAATATTTCTTCCAAAAAAATCTTTATTCTTTAAACATGATTTCTGTAGAATGGGCGGTTATGAATAAGTCTTAATAGGATAATTTTTACCATATTTACCATGCCTAATATAAGTTGTCTTGCACCTTAATGGAAGATTACTGAGGCTTCGTAGTTTTTGATTATTAAAAAACAATGAATCATTTGTGATCGTCTTGCCACTTAAAAAGAAAACCATTTCCTTTTCAAAGTCCATGTTCAGACTAACCGCATGTATGCGTGAAGTTACAAAATCATCAAGTGCACATGGTGAAACGATTAATGTTCTGTTAAGTCACTCTGTGTAACTACCTTACTGAAAGTGAAAATGAATCATTACCTGTGAGTGGACAGATGTACACAGAGCTCATAAACCTGCTCAAATATGAGATGTGTTCACCAAGCCTGAGGGTTAAATTGACTTGTGAAGGTTATATGGAAACCACCAGCTCAGTTAACAATGTTTTTATTTTTTTATTTCTTTTAGATGAGTTACTTTAAACCTTGATAAGACTCAGACTTTCACCCACACTTGCTTTTGTTGATGTGCCTGCATGTGTTGGTACAATTTCCGTCAATAATTTTTTTCCGTGTTTAATGTTGTTTATATGTCTACATGTTTACATGTGTAAATTCATAAGTCGACAGCATTGCTGAGTATTTTCTCTTTAAAACTGCAGTGAACCAAAGACAGTCTCAAAAACACGGTTTGAAATGGCTGGTGTTTCTGACGTCACAAACTACCTTGTAACCAATCAGATCAACGTGTGATCGTCAACATCGTCAGTGAGTGAGTGGAGGCGGGGCTCATTTCCATATTTATAGAACCACGCATAATAAATGAGGCAAGGGTGTCGAGTTACATTCAAGATATTTTAAGGCATGAAGAATTTTTTTTCAAGGACTTTTAAACTTATAAATATGTAATTTTGGTGATCAAAGATGAGTTTTAAGGGATACAATTATTGACGACAGGGGGACTTTAAAGTTCTTCTTTGAAATGAAAAGTCAAAAGTCACCTTTCCATGCCATGACATGTTATAGGACAAACCAGTATTGTGCAAAAACTCAATAAGATTTAAGAGAGAAATTAGTAATAAATTCAGGTCTGACACTGATAATCTTACTGTGGTCTAATTGACTCTGCGATGCTGTCCTATAACCATGTGTGTCCAAATATAATCATGCTAAGGAACGAAAAGCATCATGCCAAGTATTTGAGAAGTGGAGATCAGACTGGAACGGCCAGGATATTCCCATTTGTAACTGAAGGGGGAAAAGCAGTTTGATTAATGAACATATCAGGAGTCAGAAATGCAGTACCGTCACCTCTGCAGAATCACTCTCTGCCTTGTTTAAAGATGCTTCAGAAACCAGATCCAAACTCTGCAATCTAAAGTCCTAAGCCAGTGAAGTCAGGAACCCAAACACGATGCTGCAATGCTCACTTCCTTCATTTGATGAGATAAATGTCAATTTTCTTTACAAAACACAGAGCAGTCTGGGCACTTTTCCCCACAACAATAATCAGACTATTCATTTCCATAATTTCAAATCAAGCAAAGAGTTAGTTTGCGGAAAAGAGCCTTGCATGTTAAATGAACTCTTCCAAAACACCCAGTTTAATTAGTGGTGAACAAATTTAATACATGTTGGCTTTTATTTCAAAGTTCAATACTTCACAATAGAGGAGAGTTTTATTGCTCAGAGGTTGCTCGTTTATAACTCAGGAGACATTTTAAAGTCCCCCTGTAGTCAATAATTTTAACTGTTAAACTCATCTTTGATCACCAAAATTACATATTTAAACGTTTTTTTTTCTTGAAAAAAAATTCTTCATGCCTTAAAATAGCTTGAATACTCGACACCCTTCTATGAATATACAAATGAGCCCCGCCTCCACTCACTCACTCACTCAGAGATCCACTCGTTGACGATCACACGTTGATCTGATTGGTTACAAGGTAGTTTGTGACGTCAGAAACACCAGCGATTTCAAACCGTGTTTTTAAGACTGTCTTTGGTGCACCTTTTTCTTTAAAACTGCAGTGAACCAAAGACAGTCTGAAATTGTTGGTGTTTCTGACGTCACAAACTACCTTGTAACCAATCAGATCAACGTGTGATCGTCAACGAGTGGATCTCTGAGCTAAGTGAGTGGAGGCGGGGCTCATTTGCATATTCATAGAACCGCGTATACTAAATGAGGCAAGGGTGTCGAGTTACCTTCAAGATATTTTAAGGCATGAAGATTTTTTTTTCAAGGAATTTTTTTTTAAATATGTCATTTTGGTGATCAAAGATGAGTTTTAAGGGATAAAATTATTGACTACAGGGAGACTTTAACAAATCTGAGCACTTTTTTAATTTGCGGGGTTCGCAGTGAGCAGCGTGAAGTGTCCCTCAGTATGTCACCCCGTTGTAAATGATGAGTGACGGGGAAAGAGCGGAGAAACGCTGCCCACAAGCTCCACACCGCAGACCAAAATGACAGAGGTCATAACATGCCTTAGTGTCAGGAAATAAGACTTATGGCTTGGCTATGGTTTATAAATATAGCATGAAGGGAATCACTTAGACTCATGGCTCTCTTAAAGTCAGAGCTAAATTTGGAAAGGTCTGGTTTGTTCTCAGTGCTCTTTTAGAAACAGCTCTCCTGAAATAGACAGAGGAAGTTCGCAATGTTTCATTCATTCATTCCTGACGGTTGATGTAAGAAGGTCATTGGACCTTTAAAATTGTAATCGAGGATATAAAGAAAATAAACTGGCTTTCTGACAGATTGTGTGATATTTGATAATGGTCCCTGTTGGTGAATTAGCCACAAGTTGAATTCTTGATGTTGATAATCGTTGTGTAACATGGATAATGATGGCCGATTAGTCATCCATCAACCGTCTACGCAATCAATAAGGCGATTATTTATTTCATTTTATTTTTTTGGTAACAAAGTTTTGATTATTTTCATGCCAGCAACCTACCGACTAGTCATAACATTTGTAGTTTCGCAATTCCTAAACACATGTTGGAACTCAACGATAAAAATGACACAGTGGTGTTTCATTCCACTTCCTAGATCCCTATGACGTTTATCTGTAAATTGCGAACAGAAATTTGGGCCTTTATCCAGTAAACACGACCCGTGACTATGCACTACATGGTTACAAGGTTGATCATTAAAGTGTCACTGATATCAACAAACAAAATTTGCTGTATAACATGCTACGCTCTGTTTATCGTTCGTCTTCATAATTGCTGAAAAGCACAGGGACAATTTGAAATATGCACTCGTCCTTTTTTTCCAACTTGAGAAAACAACATTCCAGGTAGTGACTATAGTGTGCTGATCTTTAAAGTGCAATTCTAGGAAGCATATGTTTTTAAATGCCCTGGAATTATTTTAAGAAGAAATTACTTTCTTAAAATGGTGACGCAACTGAACTAGAGAGTATATTGAGATTGACTAAATGCATTAATTTGTTGGATGCAGGGACATTATGGCAATACTTAACAATAAGATCTCATTTTTTTAACACGAGTTTATGCATTAGCTAATATGAACTAACAGCGAGCAATGTATTTATTACAGCATTTGTTGAAGGTGACCTATTTTGCAGGGCTCCAGACTGCGACCAATTGGTCGCATTTTGCGACCATTTTTCCTGCCGGTGCGACCAAATATTTATTTAGGTTGCACTGGCGCGACCACAACGTTGCTGAGCAGCGAATGCGAACAAAATGAAATAATAGAGAGCGCAGTGCCCCGAACTTGCCAGTCGCGGGCTGATCTCGATCACGCGACACTGTTTCTAGGAGATCCAGTGAAGAAATCCATTGACTTCGCCTCAGAATTAATAACATCATCACTGCGAGATCCAGTGAGAAACACTCCGATTCGGCGCAGAGTTCTCAGTTATAAACCATAGATATCAGATCGAACAGCGCTGACGTGGAAACCAGGAGAAACACTTATAGAAGGCTTTCAGTTCACAAATCAGCAACATTCACCATGGATTTATGCTAATGTAGTAACTCTAAACATTACTATGGTATTGTGACAGAAATAGTCAAACGCTACACAGATCTGTGTGGTATGACTCAGTGTCTCGTGCGTCGGCCCTCAGATGTTAGTCTGGAGCCCTGTGAACTTAAAATAAAACTGCACATTGTAATATCTGTACGTTAAGTCTATTATTAAAGAATTTGTCAGTATTACAGTTATTTTGGGGGAAATTTGAATAATTGCATTGCAAGCTGATTTAAGGTGTGCCCCTAAATTTTCTGCTTGCGCTCCTAAAAATTTCAGTCAGAGGCTACAGCGCTCCTAGTAAAAAAAGTTAGTCTGGAGCCCTGTTATGCAAAATTCACTTTTACATTGCGTTTGAACATGGTGTACACAACCACCATATAATGATATAAATCCACCCACTCCTTTTTTATATTCCTCATAAATCATAAACAGTGTCTCAAAATGAGTTGTTTGAGTTTTCTTTACGTTGTGACATCACAATGTAACAGGCCCTGCCCACGACTGATGACTGAATCGGCCTTCAGCTACGTGATAAACAATCTAAATGTTCTATTATTGGCTGTATTAATGAACATAGAATGCATTTTCCATTCAACTGCACTACTTTTCTATTGATTTTCATTATAAACGTGCTAGATGGATGTGTTTGACTGTTGTGTTCGCATCTTTTACAGCATCTCACGCTGTTAAAAAGTGTAACTTTTAAAAAACTTGGTGTCTGTCAATGGCCCCAATTGGGATTTTAAAAAAGGCAACGGAATGCAAAAACAATTTTGTTGGAAACAGCCTCATAATGTTTCTCCTGTTTTGTTGTTGCCGAAGTATCCGAGGCACAAGCTGCAAAGGCTCCGCCCTCTTCTGGAAAAGGGGGCGGGAGCAGCAGCTCATTTGCATTTAAAGATACACACCCAAAAGGGGGCATTTTGGTCATGGTATAATAAATGATCTGTGGGCTATTTTGAGCTGAAACTTCACAGACACATTCTGGGGAGACTTTTTTTCCATATATTGCATCTTGTAAAAAGGGGCATAATAGGTCCCCTTTAATGTTCGTTTATTGTTCATAAATGTTGGTTCACGGTGCATTAACTACTGTTCAGACATGAAAATCACTCACCTTTCGGAAAGTTTTGAAATCAAAATAGGTGACCTATGTGAATCGTGTAGATTCGATGAGAAAATGTTTGGGGGGGGGGTGGAGGGGGAAGGTACCAGAGATTCAGTGAACTGCCATCAGGTGCGAGTAGCAGAAGGGAGCGCGAATGCATGGAAATATGAGCGCGAAGGGGCTTGCATCACCAGTTTCTTTCTCTGGGAAGGTAGGGGAATACCATTACCTGATTGGTTTACAAGCAGTTCGCTTTGCTCGTGCTGACCAGAGCGTGCACACCAAAGGGTGCAGACCACCATCAGAAGCTGAAAGCACGCCTGGCCTCGGCGATTTACCTGACTGAGGCAGACATCCCAAGTCAGGGATGTACAGGTCCATTGTGATAAAGTTCATTATTTTCCATAATGTAATGATACAAATTAAACTTTCATATATTTTAGATTCATTGCACACCAACTGAAATATTTCAGGTCTTTTATTGTTTTAATACTGATGATTTTGGCATACAGCTCATGAAAACCCCAAATTCCTATCTCAAAAAATTAGCATATCATGAAAAGGGTCTCTAAACGAGCTATTAACCTAATCATCTGAATCAACTAATTAACTCTAAACACCTGCAAAAGATTCCTGAGGCTTTTAAAAACTCCCAGCCTGTTTCATTACTCAAAACCACAATCATGGGTAAGACTGCCGACCTGACTGCTGTCCAGAAGACCATCATTGACACCCTCAAGCAAGAGGGTAAGACACAGAAAGAAATTTCTGAACAAATAGGCTGTTCCCAGAGTGCTGTATCAAGGCGCCTCAGTGGGAAGTCTGTGGGAAGGAAAAAGTGTGGCAAAAAACGCTGCACAACGAGAAGAGGTGACCGGACCCTGAGGAAGATTGTGGAGAAGGACCGATTCCAGACCTTGGGGACCTGCGGAAGCAGTGGACTGAGTCTGGAGTAGAAACATCCAGAGCCACCGTGCACAGGCATGTGCAGGAAATGGGCTACAGGTGCCGCATTCCCCAGGTCAAGACACTTTTGAACCAGAAACAGCGGCAGAAGCGCCTGACCTGGGCTACAGAGAAGCAGCACTGGACTGTTGCTCAGTGGTCCAAAGTACTTTTTTCGGATGAAAGCAAATTTTGCATGTCATTCGGAAATCAAGGTGCCAGAGTCTGGAGGAAGACTGGGGAGAAGGAAATGCCAAAATGCCTGAAGTCCAGTGTCAAGTACCCACAGTCAGTGATGGTCTATGTTTTATCAAGGGCAGGGTCAATGCAGCTAGCTATCAGGAGATTTTGGAGCACTTCATGCTTCCATCTGCTGAAAAGCTTTATGGAGATGAAGATTTCATTTTTCAGCACGACCTGGCACCTGCTCACAGTGCCAAAACCACTGGTAAATGGTTTACTGACCATGGTATTACTGTGCTCAATTGGCCTGCCAACTCTCCTGACCTGAACCCCATAGAGAATCTGTGGGATATTGTGAAGAGAAAGTTGAGAGACGCAAGACCCAACACTCTGGATGAGCTTAAGGCCGCTATCGAAGCATCCTGGGCCTCCATAACACCTCAGCAGTGCCACAGGCTGATTGCCTCCATGCCACGCCGCATTGAAGCAGTCATTTCTGCAAAAGGATTCCCGACCAAGTATTGAGTGCATAACTGAACATAATTATTTGAAGGTTGACTTTTTTTGTATTAAAAACACTTCTTTTATTGGTCGGATGAAATATGCTAATTTTTTGAGATAGGAATTTTGGGTTTTCATGAGCTGTATGCCAAAATCATCAGTATTAAAACAATAAAAGACCTGAAATATTTCAGTTGGTGTGCAATGAATCTAAAATATATGAAAGTTTAATTTTTATCATTACATTATGGAAAATAATGAACTTTATCACAATATGCTAATTTTTTGAGAAGGACCTGTATATCCGCTATCCCGCATATTGATAGCGGCTCCCTGATGCCCGCAAATTAGTTAAAATCTCCCGGAATCTAGAGCTCGCGAACTCAAACCGTGTAGCGCGCGCACGGCAGAGAGAGAGAGAGAGCGAGAGACCTTGCGTGTGTGTGCAAATGTGCGCCCCCCCCTCCCCCCCGTCAATCACCAATCAACCCCCCCCCCCCCCCCCCCCGTCAACAGCACCGGACAATCCCCCCAAATTCCATATCATTCTCACCTTTTTCACCCCTGACCCGTTTTCATGCCTGAATGTTAACAGATTTTAAAAATGTCTTAGTAAATGTTGAAATTAGCAAAAACTAAGATTTAGTGGTAACACTTTACAATAAGGTTCATTAGTTAACATTACTTACCTACCTTAGTTAACATGAACTAAGAATGAACAATACTTCTACAGCATTTATTAATCTCAGTTAATATTAATTTCAACATTTACTAATACATTATTAAAATCAAAGGTTGTATTTGTTAACATTAGTTAATGCACTGTGAACTAACATGAACAATCAATGAACAGCTGGATTTTTATTAACTAACATTGACAAAGATTAACTAATACAGTAACACATGTATTGATTGATCATTGTTAGTTCATGTTAGTTAATACACTAACTAATGAACCTTATTGCAAAGTGTTACAGATTTAATAAATGATTTAGAAGAATTGTTCATTGTTAGTTCATGATAACTAATATGTTGAACTAATGTTAATAAATTCATTATTACCTGTGCATCAGGTGTGTTCCTGTCATGTCATAGTATCCTCTGAGCCTGTGTGTGTGTGTGTGTGTGTGTGTGTGTGTGTGTGTGTGTGTGTCTCTGTGTGTGTGTGGCATAACCGCTCTATAATCTATAAAGGCGCCTCGCTCCGGTTCCCCAGTGCCCAGAATTTGGCACCACTTCTGTCTGCCTCCTCTAACTATTGGTCTAATTAATCACTAGCAAGATTTATTACACAACAAGCAGGAGGAGAGGGAGCGCAGACATTGAGACACTTGTTCATTTGTCCGGCTCTTAACTTTGCCAGAAATAAAACTCTGTGTTTCTGACGACTGCTGCCATCACCCACCTGAAGCCCTTTGGTTGGCACCCACCAGTAATTGGCAATTACTGTGCTTAGAATTAAAGCAAACAAGAATAACTGGCAGGCATTGCACTAGGTAGAACAAGACCTCCCTAAAAATGAGAATCGGAGGAACCGGGCCAAAGGCAGTAAGACTTGTGGCCGTCTCAGTGGTTCTGTGGCCTCGCTGTCTGCCGTCATTTCCACTTAAAATCAAATACAAAGCGTACAGCCTACAACTGTACCATAGCAACTGCAACACAACTACGAAAGTGTAAAAAAATATGCATAACAATTAAATCAGGAAGAATTAAAGCCATCAGACCAAAGGCAAAATCAGCATTTAATACTACTGGTGCAACCAGTATAGAAGATAATGAAAATTCATACCACTATATAATTTTTGCAGCACATAATATGTATATATTTTTTTCTGACTACATTTCTAAAAATATTTTGCTGGTTACTATATCCCACAATGCAATACGCTTTTTGGCTTGAAGAGATAGTTTACCCAAAATTAAATTCTTTCATCATTTACTCATTAAGAGGATTCTGTAAAATGTCTCTAAAAATGTAAAATGTTCTGTAAAAAGTTGTATTTTTTTGTTGTTGTTGTTTTGGACCCCACAGACTTTCATTGTTTTTATAAAAACAGTTGAAACAATCCTCAAAATGTCTTTTTGTGTGTGTTGCACAGAAGAAGAAGAAAAAACTAATGGTTTGAAACAACATGTGGGTTAGTAAATGGTGGCAGAATTTTCATTTTGGGTTTCCATTGCCAGCGTGAGAAATGAACAAGGAGCAATATCTGTGATTTTTATTTTATTTTTCAAATCAAAAACCAAAATAAACATTTAATTTCTGAAGCAACTGGCCACCACTTGTTGATGTCATCATACTACATAGTGAAGTCATGTAGCGTATTAACTTTGAAACATTTATGTTTCCCAGTGAGTACAGTTTCACATAATTTGTAAAAAAGCGTACAGTAGGATACATTGTACACTGATTGAGTTAATTAGCTAATAAAGTTGAACTCAAGAGGATCCTTTAGCTGACTCTGACATCAGGCCAGAACGTTACGGAAAAACCATCACTTGATTGTTGGTGGTTGGGAATGCATGCCAGACATTGTAGCAAAAGACAATGGCAATAAAATTAGTCTTGTCACATCGAGAGGTTTTTTAAGAGTTGGAAATAGACCAGTCAAGTCACCCTAATTTATATAGCGCTTTTAACAATGTAGATTGTTTCAAAGCAGCTTTTTACAGAGATAAACATATAATTTAAGGTAACAGAGATTGGTTTGGTTTTATAGTGGTTCTTGAATAATGTTATTTCCAGCTAAAGTTAGTTTTGATTGATTCACTCCCCTCAAATTGGTCATTTGTTATTAAATTAGGGGCCGCTAAGACGACACCGTTCTCTCTAAACAGACTTTAAACGCGAACCTGTTATAGACGCTGATACATAGACCAGCATGCATGTAAGATGCAGACACAATCCAATATGTGGGCTGTAGTTCGTTATAAAATCGATTTGCTCTCTGTGTGGTCTAGAATGTGTTTTCAGTAAAAGCACATTTAAGCGCAAAGAGTCCACGTACAGCGCGTGGGAGGCAAATTTCGTTGTAACACTTTATTTCGATAGTTCACTTTAGACATTCTACTAACTATAAGTACCTTTGCAACTACATCTCAACTAACTGGCATTAGAGTATTAGTAGACTGTCTGCTTAATATCTGCTAACACTTTATTTTGATGGTCCCCCAAAAGATATTCTACTGACTATAAGTAACTTGGCAACAGAGGTGTAAAGTCCAGGTTCAGAAAGTAAAAGTCCTCCTCAGTATTTTGTTCCAATCACCTGGATTTGCTAATAAGCACAGTTAGGAGATAGAACTAATTAGTGAAATCAGCTGGCTGAGTTCATGGGTGGAAATGGAATAAACATATGGCAGGACTTTTACTTTCTGACCCCTGGACTTTACACCTCTGCTTGGCAACTACTTGTCAACTTATGCCGCTTTTCCACTGCATGGTACGGTATGGCTCGCTTCGGCTCACTTTAACCCTCTGAGGTGCGATAGTCTCGCTTTTTTTCTTATCAGTGCAAAAGAGACTCAAAATACTCTGTTGATTTTGATTTTACATATTTGTGTTATACATCATTCGATCCTGTTAAGTGTCCATTTTTTTGTGTATACTCACAATATAAACAAAGTATTGTGCTTTTAGTCAAATAAAGAAAAATAAACATGATGCTAGTTTTGCCTTTTTTCTGTCAGTGAAGTCCATTCTGAAACGCGTCCGAAAATTAACTGTAATTCCGCGAATACTTGTCATACAGGCACGAGTGTTTTTCCATAATGAAGCTTGAACTCTCTTCTTTTAAATGAATTAATTTATATAAAAAAACAAATATTCTCAGTTTATGTAATCTGTATGAAAAGAGAGAGATGTGCCTTGTGTCTCGAGAACGCACTCCCTGAAATAGGTTAAAAGGTGAAAACGATTACCTGTTTTCTCCGCGTAAACCTCAAAAACGCAGACGCCGCGCACACATGCATCACGTGTTCAGTTGATAGGTATGCGCTTTGAATATATATGTGCGCAGGCGTGTAGTCCTTCACAAATCAACCCTCAACAAACTACTTGTCTGGCCTTAAAAATTCATAATACATCCATTTTTGTCACGTCTGCGTAGCCATGCAAACCGGAATTATCCCGACAACGTTTTATGAGTACAGAGGTAAAGGGAAGGAGGCCTTCATAGGGGAGAGACTAGTGACACTTCAGGGATGCTTTGTTGTCGTGTCGAGGTGCAGGTCCTTCATCAGATCTGGATCCGGCCTGGATCCGGCGGACTGCGGTAAACCTCGGGATAAAAAGAGAGACTAATAATAGCGTAGACGCCATCCTTCTTATGATGTACAAAGTACATCAGGATTTATGGGAAGTGTTCCTGGTTCCGGCTGATCTAAACTATGCAGCCTAACATTGAATTATAGAAGTCTATAATGTGTTATGTGTATGCTAGGCCAAAGAGATGTGTTTTTAGTCTATATTTGAACTGACAGACTGTGTCTGCTTCCCAGACAATTTTAGGAAGATTGTTCCAAAGTTTTGGTGCTGAATAGGAAAAGGATCTACCGCCAGCAGTCTGTAGTAAGTCTTTGTAAGTAATCAGCAATATTTAAAAAATTATACGATGTTTAATAGGGAGCCAATGCAGTGTTGACAGAACCGGGCTAATATGGTCATACTTGCTGGTTCCGGTAAGAACTCTAGCGGCTGCATTTTGGACCAGCTGTAGTTTGTTTATTAAGCGTGCAGGGCAACCACCCAGTAGAGCATTACAATAATCTAGCTTTGATGTCATGAACGCATGAGCTAACTACTCTGCATTTTTCAACAACAGACACCAGCATTGACAAGCGCTTGTGTGAGGGGTTATGAGATAGTCACAACTTAAGATAATAACTTTTAAAAAAATAGCGCTGACACTGTCAAGTCCCCTTCATTTAAATAGCGCTTTTGACAATATAGATTGTTTCAAAGCAGCTTTACAGTGATAATAGTAAATGAAAGTAACAGAGATTGTTTTGGCTTTACAGCAGCTCTAGAATAAAGTTATTGTCCAGCTAAAGTTAGTTTTGATTGAAAGATAACTCTTTCTAGAGTGCATGTGTCGACCGTCTTCACACAATATCAAATGGAGTATACTTTTAAAGGCTACACGTTCGACTCTACGCATACAATAGCAAACACGCATACAATAGCAAACAAATGAAGTATACTTTGGGCTTAATGCATAGAATCCAAAAACAGGAACACACTTGAGTCACGATTACTGTCAGACTATACTTACTGTAACTGGTAAGACGCAGAGAAAAAACAGTTAAGGAGATGGGTTAGACGAGTAAAATGGAGGTTATTTTTAGAGGAACTTCAGGGTGGTACCGCTCAGCAGGAGAACTGACTAATAACCCACACTCACACACACACACACACACAACTCAACCCACGGCCATGTTTACAGCGCATGAGATGAAGGGAGAATGGCCTTCCACAGCAGTGACAACACTGGGATTCCCCGGCATACCACAGCCTGACCACAGTCTTACACAACACACACACACACACACACACACACACACACACCGTGAACATGCGTGTGCTGAACACTGCTGTGTGCTTCTGTATACCACAGGCAGAGTCATTAATGTTCACTTCAGAATTAAAATTTCCTGATAATTTACTCACACACACATCATCCAAGATGTCTTTCTTCAGTTGAAAGAAATGAAGGTTTTTGAGAAAAACATTCCAGGATTTTCTGCATATATTGACTTCATTGGGGTCCAACGGGTGATGAGTAAGGTCCAAATGTGAGTTTCAGTGCAGCTTCAAAGTCTCGACACGATCCAGCCGAGGAATAAGAGTCTTATCTAGACAAAGCAGCGGTCATTTGATTAAAAATGATAAAAAATAAATATGCTTTTTAACCACAAATGCTCATCTTGCACGTTCACGACTTCCCACATTGCGTAATCACGTTGAAAGGTCACACATTTTCCGGGAAAAAAATTTAGGGTAGGGTCAAAAACTCCTCCAACTTCAAAATTGTCCGACTGTCAGGTTGCTGTGCAGGTAGCCGAAGACGTGGACACGATAGCTGCAGTTTAGGAGATTTATTTTACTAACTTAAACTTCCAAAAACAAACAGGAACAAAAGAACAGACTCCAGGACTTCAGGAATAACACACAACCATACATTGACGACGATCAACAAACACTGAGGGAAAACACAGGGCTTAAATGAACAGGGACTAACAGGATAATTAACTGAACACAGGTGACGGGAATAACTAATTAGACAAGAGCGGGAAAACTAACAGGACTAAACCAAAATCACAAAGACAGGGGAAACCAAGATCACAGAACAGAACTCCAACATACTGAAACGTGACACCGACACTTGTTTTACCTTCTATTAATTTTTTGGTGTGTAAATGGCGTTTGACTTAGTCTTTAGACGTTCACTTTGTAAACACTAGGTCGGTATTTCCACCTACGTTACGCGTGACTTTTCAACGTAAATTACGCATCACAGCTAGTGCAAGACATTTGGATATGATGCTTAAACAATCTAATTAAAATATAATTGAGCTCAATGATCCGTCCGACTGATTAAACTCGGCTTTATGCAGGTCTACTTTGGACGGGGGCTTACAAGACGATCCCGATTTAGTAAGAATCTGTTATTTATTCTTATATTATATTATAATATCCATATAGTATATTATATATGGTATTTTTCTTTGCTCTGTGAGGCATCTTCTTTTACAAGGTTTGAGAAAGCTCTCAGAGAGGAGCGTCGTGTTCATGCGTGTGTTCGCATGAAAACATGCAAAGCTTAAATGAGTCTTCGGTTCATTTTGTATCGTATCACTTGTAGACACTGGACTTTCGGTAACACTTTACAATAAGGTTTATTAGTTAACATTAGTTAATGTATTAACTAACAATGAGCAAAACATTTGTTACTGTATTTGTTAACGTTAGTTATTAAAAGTACAATTCACAGTGCATTAACTGTTAACAGGATTTTAATAATGTATTAGAAAATGTTGAAATTAATATAGTTAACTAATGAACCTTATTGTAAAGTGTTACCAGACTTTCTTACTTTGCCATCTTTTTCATCTTATGAAGATCTGAGTTCGTTTGTTGAACAAGTTAACTCCTTTGCATTGGATTCTTCTTGTAGTGACCGATTCATACATGACATCTTCCTTAGTCATTTCCCGGCTATAAACATTCTCAGGAAGAATACCAGACAAAAATGCAAGAACATCTGTGCGCAGTCATTACCGGCTGATCATGCAACCATTCCCATTATGTTCTGCTTCATTGGCTTTGTGTTAAATTACACTTTCAGTTTCAGGATGATAAACAGGATCCAGCGGGTACTTTTATTGGGTCAACTGTAGGAGTGCAACGGATCGCATTTGATCCGTGATCCGTACGCATCAGTTGCCCCACGCTTCTGCACGCATGTGATTCGTGGATAAACTGCTAAATTTAACTATCATAGAGTGAAAGTTAAAGGTCCCATATTGTCAAAACTGAAATTTCCTGGCTGTTTTCATGATAACAGAAGTTTAGGGGTTATGAAACTACTATATAAGTTTCAAAACAGTCGATCCACAGACAAATGCACACGGCCTGCATAAAGTAGCTGTGCCTTTTCACGAGCCGTTGTGACTTCCTTATATTTTTGATGTCAGAACTACTCAGCCACCAATGGTGGGTCACTCAGAAAACAACTGGCCAATCAGAAGAGAGGCTCATGAATATTAAGTAGACAGGCCAAAATCGACCTGTTCTTGGCAGAGCTCCTGAGAAAGGAGCTGTAAACATATATTGACATGGTTTTTGGTACTTATACTGCAAATATATATTCTTAAGGACATCAAAACCTAAAATAAAACTTCAGAAAGTTGTACAATATGGGACCTTTAATAATTTGGCCGTGTTTTGCCTTGCCAATTTACATATTCAAACTATTTTAAACGCGGAAGAAGTGAAAATCACACTCGAAGTGCACGTAGAGAGAGAGAGAGAGAGAGAGAGAGAGATGCGTTTCAGACAGCGTTTGATCACCGAATTTATCACTCTTTTGCGTTTCCTTGCCCTTGAACGGGCACATACACTCAAAATTATGTCATAATGCCCGTCTAAATATCCGTCTCGGCAAGTATTCTCTCGGTTATGTCATAAGAAGTGAACAGTTGAGAAAGAAACGGGATGTTTGTCAGTTTTTTTGGTTTGTGCATTCGGTCTTAAAGTGACAGCAGCCTAATATTCCTACTGGTGTTTGTGTCATCAATAACAAAGCTTTAACTGTCAAGTGTTGTGTGGGAGAGACTAAACACACGAATAACACGAAGATGATAAAGAAGGTAACAGCCTTTAATTCCAACAGGTAAATCCAACGAGGTACATCCAAACACAACTACAAATAGACGACACCAGACAAAGACACAAAAACAGAACTGAACTTAAATAGTGAGAGGATAACAAGATGATTGATAGGTGCACAGCTAAAACTAAAGAGTGTCCATGACAACAAACTAACTAAGGAAGAATGGTACTGATTATAAACAAGAGTCCATGTGGTGTGAGTGTGATTAACAAAAATGAAACTATATTTAATTTCAACAGTGAACAAAGTGTTATTTTACATTTAGGCTTAATTATTAATTTCTGTACCTGAATACTACTGTTAAACTTTGTAACTTAGTCTTAATCTCTGCTTGTAATTTGTGTATTTTTTTCTTATTTTGTTACTGACTTGTTTTTAATAATAACTTTATCAGTTAGGCTTGTAGTTTTTGATGTACTTCAAGTGAGCTTTAAGTAATGAATGAAAAGCAAAGTTATAGCCCCCCCCCCCCCCCCATATATACAGGTCCTTCTCAAAAAATTAGCATATTGTGATAAAGTTCATTATTTTCCATAATGTAATGATAAAAATTAAACTTTCATATATTTTAGATTCATTGCACACCAACTGAAATATTTCAGGTCTTTTATTGTTTTAATACTGATGATTTTGGCATACAGCTCATGAAAACCCAAAATTCCTGTCTCAAAAAATTTGCATATCATGAAAAGGGTCTCTAAACGAGCTATTAACCTAATCATCTGAATCAACTAATTAACTCTAAACACCTGCAAAAGATTCCTGAGGCTTTTAAAAACTCCCAGCCTGTTTCATTACTCAAAACCGCAATCATGGGTAAGACTGCCGACCTGACTGCTGTCCAGAAGGCCATCATTGACACCCTCAAGCAAGAGGGTAAGACACAGAAAGAAATTTCTGAACAAATAGGCTGTTCCCAGAGTGCTGTATCAAGGCGCCTCAGTGGGAAGTCTGTGGGAAGGAAAAAGTGTGGCAAAAAACGCTGCACAACGAGAAGAGGTGACCGGACCCTGAGGAAGATTGTGGAGAAGGACCGATTCCAGACCTTGGGGACCTGCGGAAGCAGTGGACTGAGTCTGGAGTAGAAACATCCAGAGCCACCGTGCACAGGCGTGTGCAGGAAATGGGCTACAGGTGCCGCATTCCCCAGGTCAAGACACTTTTGAACCAGAAACAGCGGCAGAAGCGCCTGACCTGGGCTACAGAGAAGCAGCACTGGACTGTTGCTCAGTTTTGCATGTCATTCGGAAATCAAGGTGCCAGAGTCTGGAGGAAGACTGGGGAGAAGGAAATGCCAAAATGCCTGAAGTCCAGTGTCAAGTACCCACAGTCAGTGATGGTCTGGGGTGCCATGTCAGCTGCTGGTGTTGGTCCACTGTGTTTTATCAAGGGCAGGGTCAATGCAGCTAGCTATCAGGAGATTTTGGAGCACTTCATGCTTCCATCTGATTTCATTTTTCAGCACGACCTGGCACCTGCTCACAGTGCCAAAACCACTGGTAAATGGGTTACTGACCATGGTATTACTGTGCTCAATTGGCCTGCCAACTCTCCTGACCTGAACCCCATAGAGAATCTGTGGGATATTGTGAAGAGAAAGTTGAGAGACGCAAGACCCAACACTCTGGATGAGCTTAAGGCCGCTATCGAAGCATCCTGGGCCTCCATAACACCTCAGCAGTGCCACAGGCTGATTGCCTCCATGCCACGCCGCATTGAAGCAGTCATTTCTGCAAAAGGATTCCCGACCAAGTATTGAGTGCATAACTGAACATAATTATTTGAAGGTTGACTCTCTTTTTTTGTATTAAAAACACTTATTTTATTGGTCGGATGAAATATGCTAATTTTTTTAGATAGGAATTTTGGGTTTTCATGAGCTGTATGCCAAAATCATCAGTATTAAAACAATAAAAGACCTGAAATATTTCAGATGGTGTGCAATGAATCTAAAATATATGAAAGTTTAATTTTTATCATTACATTATGAAAAATAATGAACTTTATCACAATATGCTAATTTTTTGAGAAGGACCTGTGTATATATATATAATTTTTTTTTTTTTTTTTTTTGCTGATAAGAAAAATTATCCGATCCGTGGCTCAAAAAACGTAAATGATCCAAACCGTGAATTTTGTTATCCGCTGCACCACTAGTCAACAGTGTGCAAATACAAAGAGCTTCTTTCCATGCTGAAGAGATTTATGCATGTCCTCAAAGAAAGGAATTCCAGGTAGCTCTAGAACACATTATCCTGTATAATTTGGAAATCTTAACCTACAGAATGATTATTAGTGTTTCTACAGGATGCCTGCTGGGCCTTGAACTTTACAAACGTTCCTCAGCTCACCTTCACATAATTTCCGCTCGTTCTGGCTTCAGACGGTACTTCTAAAGCATTAATACTCTTTACAAGCGCCATTAACTGCTCCTCTTGCTCCCGCCTGCTGTTCTGGAGGAAATACATGCAAAATGACACAGCTTTCACACACATCCAGGTGTTTCCCTGACATGGGGGGAATCTAGTAACCATTTTTGTCTAGTCTTCAAGGATCTTGTACTCTCAAGTTGTTTTTAGTTTTGTTCTGAAAGTTTTTTTTTGTATTTTATAAAATAATGACATATAATATTCTATAATAATGTGAATTGTGCCGGTTGCATTAATTAAATTAGCAGGTATGCAATTGTAGAACTCTGGAAATGGCTGGAAAGAACAAATTTATTAAGTTTATTTGTTTATGAAATATTAGGATAATTGCTTTCAGCTATCAAAACGAGTGAAACACATTTTAAAATGCACAATTTTTAAATGCAAAATTCCACAGATTTCCCTTCAAAATAAACAGAAATGCAGAAATTTTGGCCAGCAAATTATGTTTGGACCTGCACATATTAGCTTTCCTGTAACTCAAACTGTGCAACGTGGCACTAGAAACGCCAAGATCACGTGTTCGATATCCAGGGAAGGCAATAACTGATACAATTTTTTTTGTAATTTTTAAAGCAATGTAAGTCTCTTTGGATAAAATCTGCCAAATGCGTAACTTTATACCATCTTGTGTACAAAACTTGACCGTGCAAAGATCTCAGTGGAATAAAATCATTATTTCCACGTTTAAAGTGTATAAGAAATGAAAAACTTGTCATCATTTACTCAACCTCATGTCTTTCCAAAGCCGTAAGATTCATCTTTGAAACCCAAATGAAGATATTTCAATGAAATGTGAGAGATTGGCAGAATTTTCACTTTTGGGTGAACTAACCCTTTAAATATCCCTGCATTTCCTTTTCATCCATGGAACTGATTTTTCTTTGAAAACAATGAGCTCACATTCACTGTTTTTTGTGCTGATGAAGAGGCGAGGGTAAACTGGGCCAGAGAGCTTCTGAATAACACAGAGGTGCTTCTCAAAGAAAGATCTGTGTACTGAACTTAATTACAAATCCCATGATTTCATCTTCAGGGTTGCCTATCAGGTTTCTTAACTCTTTTTTTCCCCTTCTGAAGGAGCCAGCTTGGCATAAACCACTCATTTTCTGGGACTCAGTATGATCTGAATAGATTTGTGTGGTAATATTTTTGTTTCTTGAATTATTTAACGGAATCGATATACAGAAACTCAGGCTTGACTTAAGTTATGGAGGTATACACTCGCCTTCATAAATTATGGGAAAAGGGGAAGATTAAAATAACTAGAGACAGGAAGATCTCTGATTGGCTTTTACTGCAGAAGAAAAAATGCATTGAAATACGTTATAAAGTCTGAGAGGAGATGGATCTGAATTTTGACCACAATTCCACATCATCTTCACGCCACAACACGGCTACTGCTGCAATTGCTTGTTGGTTAGCTTTTCTTCTCGTCATTTTTTATTGGTTCAACCCAAAACAATTTGTACTACAAAATAGATGTGGGTGTGTACAAGCTTACAAGGCGTTTTTATGAGACTGGAGTAATTACTCTGCATTGTTTATTTTTCTGTGGAGGTTTATGTATTTAATTTCAGTCTGGCTGTTGTAATGCTTTATTTCTTGCTAGTTTCTCTTAATTTCTTAGGTACACTAAATTAGCTAACAAAAATTAGCTTTGTGAGGGGATAACATCTTTTATGTAATATCAGATTATGTAATTCACTTAAACACTGCAGAAAATGCTTTTCTCACTTAGTATTTTTGTCTTGTTTCCAGTCCAAAAAACAAAAAAACAATTTTTTTTTAATCAAGAAGCATTTACTAGAACAAGAAAGATAATCTCAATTCATTAATGATTATTTTTCTTAACTCATTTGCAGATAATTTAGCTTGTTTTAAACAAAAACTCACATTCTTTGCAGTGAACAGGACGTTTTATATTATATTTCTTTATATATAACAACGATAAATATATGTATATACGAAGATTATTCACTATCAACACAATAAACCTATATAAAATATTAATATGGTGAGTAGATGATGACCGAATGCTCATCTTTAGGTGAACTTTGCCTTTAAGTTAGTGCTACTTTTAGTTACCCCCCAAAACTGAATTGGTCAAACATAGAAACCAGACAATGTAAAAATATCCCTTTGACGTCAGTGTTGTAAACTGTAAAAAGAAAGAAAATCTTGAATGAAAAACATATTTTGTTGGCCAACTTAACCAGTGACCACTAAAGAGTCCCTTTGCTTGCAAAAATGCTTTTCTTACCTAGTATTTTTGTCTTGTTTCCAGTACAAATATCTAAAATGTCTTAAAGCATTTACTAGATAAGTACAATGACATAAGAAATTATATTGTGTTTTCTGGTGGTGGTGGGGATTAAATTAAGTAAGTTTTTGCTTAAAACAAGCAAAATTATTTGACAATAGGGTAAAAAAAAGAATCTTGTTTACCATTGGAATTAAGAATATTTTTTTTACCCCATTATTATTATTGTTTTAAGCAAAAACTCACTTAATTTAGTTTTTTTAGCAGTGTTGTAAACTTTAAAAAGAAAGAAAATCTTGAATGAAAAACATTTTTTTAGCCAACATAACCAGAGACCACTAAAGAGTCCCTTTGCTTTGCTGGTGTAATGCCAGACCAAAGGCCTTTAAGTAAAGGCACAGAAAAATAGACAGAAAGTGAGAGAAATTTGCTTCTATTGAAATGCGTCAACATTATGGGCTGGACGACACCCTTCCGTCGGGACTTTTGCATCATCGCATTTTACCGCATCAACAAAGCGATTCGTCTCCGTTCAGTAGCAAAACCGTGGGAGTAGCCGCAGTATGAATAAAAAAACAAGCAGTCATATCATCAGAACAAAGCCTCGGTGGCCACAAACACAGCATTACCTTCCATATTTACAGTAGGAGCAAAGTTTATACGCATGTGTTTAGTCAAAAGAAAGAAATAGTGTATATTTAGGTCACTGGATTTTATACTTAGCAGCCACTGCACAGCTGGTGACATTTTTTGATATGCGTGTTCACCAACGTCAGTAGCAAAACAAACCGTGCGTTTTCCTAACACAGGAACAGACATCAGTCTCCAGCAGCTAAAATGCATTTGGGAAACTCACAGGAACTGAGGCTTCATTAATACATTAATTTACAAAAGTTTTTAATGTTGTTTATATGTCTGTGTGGTGTTTTTAATCTGCTTTAAGACAAACCGTCGACAGCATTGCTGAGTATTTTCTCCTTAAAACTGCAGTGAACCAAAGACAGTCTCAAAAACACAGTTTGAAATCGCTGGTGTTTCTGACGTCACAAACTACCTTGTAACCAATCAGATCAACGTGTGATCGTCAACAAGTGGATCTCTGAGCTGAGTGAGTGAGTGGAGGCGGGGCTCATTTGCATATTCATAGAACCGCGCATACTAAATGAGGCAAGGGTGGATATTTTAAGGCGTGAATTTTTTTTTTCAAAGAAAAAACGTTTAAATATGTAATTTTGGTGATGAGTTTTAACGGATAAAATGATTTACTACAGGGGAATGTTTAGATATTTAGATACTGGAAAAGACGACAAAGAAGGTTTTTATGCAGTGTATTCATTTAAGTTATATCCACATCTGTAACTATGCTACCGATCTGAAGCTTTAAGCAGTCGTGTTTACTGAAAAAATGTTGGAATGGTCCTAAAGAACAGAAAAAGAATGGGAGTCATGGCGTAACACTTTGATATGGCAAAACACTTTGATGTGGGACCCAGAAAAACGTTTTCTCTCATAACACTCACTTTTATAGAGAGAAGCGGATGAAGTAGTTGTGATTCCAAATGGAAATTGGCTGTAGTGACGTTGGGAGAAACAGGGCTTTTGAAAGGAGATCAGCGCCATACAACAGACACCACCCAAAAACTGCAGCTCGCAAATAAGACTTTCCATCAGCTGATCCGTAATGCCTGTATTTCTCTCTTTAGTGATCTCGAAATTCAGGCTACGCCCACAGTAATCCAGATAAATTTGAAAACACCTTTTTTTCTCAATATTTTGGCCTTCCTTTTTCAATGCGATGGTATTTTTGTCCCGAGTCGTGGTGTGGACTGTGAAAAGCTATTTGAAAATAAGGCATGTTTAGTCATTGTACCATGTTTGTATTGGTACAGTCAAATCAATTATTCAAACAAAGACATTTTTTTACTAGTGTGTGCAGGACACTATAGTGCATTTATGTAAGTGAGGATAGCAAAATAAAATAAACTGTGGCATATTATATATACATATTATATAATTCTTCATACAGTGACTACCAGTAAAATTTGAGGGACCAAAAATTATTCAGACGACCATTTTTTGCATGTTTGAATTGCTAATGCACCTTTTTACACCACAGACTGAACAAAATGAACCATTGCTTGGTAATTGGTTGAGCTAAACTGGTATTATCTAATTGTGTAGTTAAATTTAACAATTCATGTGTGAGAGTCTAACAGAAGGACGGACAAAACCAGTGAAATATCAACTGAGTTCATAACTCTAGTCATATTTTATCACCATTTTCTGAACTATAGCGAATAAACTGATAATGTGAGAAGGTGTCTGAATAAATTTTGGTTTGACTGTATGTGCCTGATACAGTATAAGGCTTTTCACACTTGAGCTAGTTAACCCTGGGTTATTGTATTGTAAACCCCAGGTTAACGAAATCCTTGGTTCAGTGTCACTAATTGGATTAACGCTACAGGTGATATGTTTACATTAGGGATGCACCGATAGGAAAACTTTAGCCAATTTGATAACCGATAATTTTTTATATTTGAAAGCAGATAACCGATATTTTGGCGGATAAATCTAAATCCGAGTTTTTATATAATTTTTGAGAGCCTGATTACAAAAACAAAAGTCTCAGCATTAAAAGCCATGTTCCAAGCACACAATTATAATGATGATTTCATTATAATTTTATGTAGCCGATATGACAAATTAATAAACAAACTACAGTTGGTCCAAAACGCAGCCGCTAGAGTTCTTACCAGAACCAGGAAGTATGACCATATTAGCCCGGTTCTGTCAACACTACATTGTATACAGTGTAAAATATTGCTGATTACTTACAAAGCACTAAATGGTTTAGCTCCCCAGTACTTTGTCTATTGCAATCTCAAAATACTGTGATTTCTATTAATGTCTCATTCATGGTTAATGTGCATGTCACCGATACGGATCAAACATGGTATTGAAGGGGTACAGCTCCATAAATCTGCTCCAGAACCAGCTCGTTCCTTTATTTGTCGCCCCAATTTGTTTTGGGTCTGCTTCTCCATGTCTTCTGGTTGGCCTCAGCAAGGCTGTTAACACACAGCACATTTTACATGCTGCCATTAAAAGCCGCACTCTTTAAATCCCAGGCTTATTTTTAGCTTGTCTCTGTTCTGGGAAGGAAAAAAAATGGGGAAAGTGGTTTGAATGCAGACTGGAGTTCATCTCCTCCAACCGTCCCGCGCCAGCTTAAATAACGCCTGTAAAAGCTCTGACTGAATCATACAAATGTGAGACGTTTGCTGTCTGAAAACTGCAGTTTGATAGACTGCTTTGCATTTAACTGTTCTAATGCCTCTGAGAACGGCAGCAAATACTCAGTCAATCACGTTGACGTCAGAGCAGCGCTGTGCTAATATCCTGCAAACGCTGATATTATTCCAGCATCTCTCCGTGGGAGGTCAATCAAAGCCATGATGTTACATGAAACACATGTAGAGCATTATAAACTTGAACGTTGTGTCGTAATGAAAAACAGAATTAAACTGAAATTAAAAACTTCATTTGGATTGTCCTTGTGAAAAGGTGGTCTCATGAACTCTGTAGTTCATTGTAAGTCTCATGAGATCCTCTAGATTAAGAACAAATTGAAAGTTTGAAACCAGTAATATGCATGTGATTTTATTTGAAGGGGTCAGAAAACAATCCAAAGTTAAAATGTGTCCTCGCTGCCCTTCTCCAACTCAATAGGTTTATTTACAACACATTAATTCAGAACACATTCACTTTTTTATGTTCACAGTCATGTTTAGTGTTCATATCTTTCAAATGTTATGAAAGATGTGACTGCTAAATACACAGTACATTTAAAAATCATTCACTTTCTTTGAAGTGTTATTGTTTTAACACATTGGAGGCTGTTTTGACATGGATTGATAGAAAAAAATTGATTTGGTCAAAAAAGTGCAATTGTAATAATAATCATAATCAGTATATCAGCTATTTTAGATTTTTTATTCATAACGGTTTAGGTCACTTTGTAGAGAGCTGTTTTGCTTTGATATTAAAAAGTAATTTTGTGTTGAGAGTAATTCATGCTGTAAAACAAAACATAAAATAGGAGGTGAACACTTTTATAGGCCTGTATTTTAGAGCTGATTTGTAACTTCAGGGCGGAGCTGGAGTCAGTTACACTATTATTTACTGAGGAAATTAAATAAAGTTAAAGTTGTCTCCAGTAGTGAATTCAATTTATCAATCTACGAATTAGACAAACTGAAATAATAATCAAGCTCAGCTGTGAGCTGGACCTTTTTTTTTTACGAAACCCATCCATATTTTTACCTGTTAAATATCTTTTTTTAAATCAAAAATATATATTACAATATATTTGTGCGGTGTGACAATATGTCTTGTTTGCTTAGAAATATGTTCCCTTTTATTGGACACTGTTCACAGGATTAATGAAATGTAAAATGTTCTGTAAGGCAAATTTTATAGCTGATTTAAAAAAAAAAGAATTACACACATTGTGATGTGGCTATTCTGCATATCTTAAAGTTCCCCTGTAGTCAATAATTTTATCCCTTAAAACTCATCTTTGATCACCAACATTACATATTTAAGTGTTTTTTCCTTAAAATATCTTGACTGTAACTCGACACCCTTGCCTATATTTCTTACAAACAGCCGAAGTCGCTTGGCTTCCAGTGTCCAAAAACCATTTAAAAAAAAAAGTATAGTGTAGTGATATTAGATGGACTGATGTCCATTTTGGCACTTTGCAATGTCCGGCTAATTGAGGATGTTTGGTCACTATAACTTTAGAGCAGGCATCAGCAAGTTTTTACATCTCAATACAGATTTCTCATTTCTGAGAAATATGATCTTGAATCAGAAAAGCCAGGGGACAAGGAGCATGGAAGCCCCTTTGAAACCGGGAGAAGTTTTGGCCGCCCGCTGCTCTAGAAATTGAGAGGAAAGGATTACGAGATTAGTACTAACAGGATGCAGTAAATTCTCATTATGCTATTTGGAGAGAAAAGGGCAGAAAATGTCAGACAGCTCTTGAGTAGTCAAGAGAGAATACCAAATATTTACACACACGCACACGCCAACACACACACACAAACACTGTTGGATGGGCAAGCGTAGAATATGTCACGCCATTCTGGAGTTGTTGCTTTTTTTTGGGAAAGTGCACGTGAAAGCTGCAGTGTTGGAGTTTTGGTCTTCAAGTGCAAGACAGGGAAACTCGTCTGTATTTGGCCTAGGCAAGAAGTTAAGTATTAAGTTCCTTGCAAACTGAGTCCGAAATGTTCGTATGTGTTTTTTTGCGTATTCGCCATCCTAAAAATTTGTCACGCACAGAAACCTTGCTCACTGATTCTGATGCGTATTAAAGTGGTATTTTACCCAAAAATGAAAATTACCCCATGATTTACTCGCCCTCAAGCCATCCTAGGTGTGTATGACATTCTTTATTCAGACGAATACAATCATAGTTATATTAAAATATGTCCTGGCTCTTCCAAGCTTTATAATGGCAGTGATTGGCCGTATATTTTTTGAAGTCCATCAAAGCGCATCTATCCATGATAAAAGTGCATCTATCCATGATAAAAGTGCATCTATCCATGATAAAAGTGCATCTATCCATGATAAAAGTGTATCTATCAATCATAAAAGTGCATCTATCCATGATAAAAGTGCATCTGTCCATCATAAAAGTGCATCTATCCATGATAAAAGTGTATCTATCCATCATAAAAGTGCATCTGTCCATCATAAAAGTGCATCTATCCATCATAAAAGTGCATCTGTCCATCATAAAAGTGCATCTGTCCATCATAAAAGTGCATCTGTCCATCATAAACGTGCATCTATCCATCATAAAAGTGCATCTATCCATGATAAAAGTGCATCTGTCCATCATAAAAGTGCATCTATCCATGATAAAAGTGTATCTATCCATCATAAAAGTGCATCTGTCCATCATAAAAGTGCATCTATCCATCATAAAAGTGCATCTGTCCATCATAAAAGTGCATCTGTCCATCATAAAAGTGCATCTGTCCATCATAAAAGTGCATCTATCCATCATAAAAGTGCATCTATTCATGATAAAAGTGCATCTATCCATCATAAAAGTGCATCTGTCCATCATAAAAGTGCATCTATTCATGATAAAAGTGTATCTATCCATCATAAAAGTGCATCTATCCATCATAAAAGTGCATCTGTCCATCACAAAAGTGCATCTGTCCATCATAAAAGTGCATCTGTCCATCATAAAAGTGCATCTATCCATCATAAAAGTGCATCTATCCATCATAAAAGTGCATCTATCCATCATAAAAGTGCATCTATCCATCATAAAAGTGCATCTATTCATGATAAGTGTATCTATCCATCATAAAAGTATCTATCCATCATAAAAGTGCATCTATCCATCATAAAAGTGCATCTGTCCATCATAAAAGTGCATCTATTCATGATAAAAGTGCATCTGTCCATCATAAAAGTGCATCTGTCCATCATAAAAGTGCATCTATCCATCATAAAAGTGCATCTGTCCATCATAAAAGTGCATCTATCCATCATAAAAGTGCATCTGTCCATCATAAAAGTGCATCTGTCCATCATAAAAGTGCATCTGTCCATCATAAAAGTGCATCTGTCCATCATAAAAGTGCATCTATCCATCATAAAAGTGCATCTATTCATGATAAAAGTGTATCTATCCATCATAAAAGTGTATCTATCCATCATAAAAGTGCATCTGTCCATCATAAAAGTGCATCTATTCATGATAAAAGTGCATCTGTCCATCATAAAAGTGCATCTGTCCATCATAAAAGTGCATCTATCCATCATAAAAGTGCATCTGTCCATCATAAAAGTGCATCTATTCATGATAAAAGTGCATCTATCCATCATAAAAGTGCATCTATCCATCATAAAAGTGCATCTGTCCATCATAAAAGTGCATCTATCCATCATAAAAGTGCATCTGTCCATCATAAAAGTGCATCTATCCATCATAAAAGAGCATCTATCCATCATAAAAGTGCATCTGTCCATCATAAAAGTGCATCTATTCATGATAAAAGTGTATCTATCCATCATAAAAGTGCATCTGTCCATCATAAAAGTGCATCTATCCATCATAAAAGTGCATCTGTCCATCATAAAAGTGCATCTATCCATCATAAAAGAGCATCTATCCATCATAAAAGTGCATCTGTCCATCATAAAAGTGCATCTATCCATCATAAAAGTGCATCTATCCATCATAAAAGTGCATCTATTCATGATAAAAGTGCATCTATCCATCATAAAAGTGCATCTGTCCATCATAAAAGTGCATCTATTCATGATAAAAGTGTATCTATCCATCATAAAAGTGCATCTGTCCATCATAAAAGTGCATCTATCCATCATAAAAGTGCATCTGTCCATCATAAAAGTGCATCTATCCATCATAAAAGAGCATCTATCCATCATAAAAGTGCATCTGTCCATCATAAAAGTGCATCTATCCATCATAAAAGTGCATCTATCCATCATAAAAGTGCATCTATTCATGATAAAAGTGCATCTATTCATCATAAAAGTGGATCTGTCCATCATAAAAGTGCATCTGTCCATCATAAAAGTGCATCTATCCATCATAAAAGGGGAAATCGCAAAACAATACAAAATTGAGTCTTCAAGTAGTGAGAATGATTTTGTTGTCCTCTCTCTTCATAAAAAGAGAAAAAGAAAGAGGAAATATTGGGTCCATCCAATCCTGAGATGAGATGAGGAAGGAGAGTTCACTACAGGATTATCCTGAGCGATTTAAACTTTACTTCAGGATGTCAGTGGCTCAGTTTGATGGTTTGCTTGCGATACTGGAACCACATATCACACAAATTTTTTTCATGATGAACGAAGTTTCTGAGGCGTAAACGCGATTGACAAGGTGAGGTCGTATTTATTTTTTAACGTGTGAAAATAATGTGCAAACGGACTCCGTGTGCAAGGACCTTTAGTCCACTTTACAAATGTACATGCTGTACTTCCATGATACAAGAAAATAACTTATAAAATGCTCTTTTATTTCAGAATGGTTCACACTATCCTAAGCTAAAACCATGATGCTTTTCAACCTTATTTCTCAAGTCTCTTCAAGATGTTACGACTCAGTCCTGCTAGTATTTAGGGTACCTTTATTGTCAATGAGTTATTTTTTTGTGCGATTATTATTATGCGCTTTTCTTTTACTTATTTTTTTCTTCAGAAATTGAAGGGACTAAACTAAATGATCTTCCTGCCCACTCCTTGAATTCTTTCACTCTCCACAAAGACATTTTAAAACAATTTACAGCCACAGAGAGTCGCAACAAGGAAGTTTGTAGGATCTCTTTCACCACACCGAGGATGGTATTGTCATTAAAATGGTGAACTGAAACTAAAACATCTCACAGGTGGATCTTCAAGTACTCTAAAATCTCTCTTAATTCTTTTGTCAGGCAATTCATTGAGCCTACAGTCACTATGGCTCACTCGGCACCTTAAGTAGGTTCATTAAAGCAAATTAAAGCATGTATTTTCCATGAAATATGCCGTGCGCATGCCCAGCAAGCAACTGCATCCAATGGCTTGATAGATATACCATAATCCTTGTAAAGTGATATGTGATGGAAAGTTTTTCGAATTTCGTGCTCCAAACGAAATCAAGAAAATGTCAAAAAATAGCCATTTCGTAAATCACCTCCTCCCCAGAAAAACGAATGCGATGGCTGACTCACCGGAGAGAATTTACAGTTGGAAACATCAGGGAAACTAATATCTGGCTGTCAAACAGATTTAACATTCAAAAACAAAACATCAATTGTCCACTGAAAATGACTTCCCATCTTAATCAGAACATGGACTAACCGAATGGTTGCTGACCATGACTTTTTGGACCCATGATTTGGCCATAGAGTCCTAAGGCTTTTACCAGACCTCCAATTGAAGTTGGTCTACAGAAAGTTCCCCAGTGTGTCTCTTAAAGGAGTAGTTCACTTCCGAATTAAACTTTCCTGATAATTTACTCTCGCCCACGCCATCCAAGATGTTCATGTCTTTCTTTCTTCAGTCGAAAAGAAATGAAGGTTTTTGAGGAAATAATAATTCTCCATATAGTGACTTCAATGGGGTCCAACTGGTTGAAGGTTCAAATGTGAGTTTCAGTGCAGCTTCAAAGTCTCGACACGATCCCAGCCGAGGAATAAGAGTCTTATCTATCTTATCTTATCTTATTCTTCTAAAAAAAAAAAAAACATTTATATACTTTTTAATCACAGATGCTCATCTTGCACTAGCTGTGCATTGTGTGCAATCATGTTGAAAGATCCTGCGTGTTCCGGTACAAAAATGTAGAATAGGGCGAAAAACTCCATCTCATTTTCTCCTCCAACTTCAAAATCATCCGACATCGTTGTTTTACCTTCTATTTTTTTTGTGTGAGTGTAAAGGGCGTTTGACTTAGTCTTTGCACGTTGCCTTTTAAACACTGGGTCGGTTCTTTCTCCTACGTCAAGCTTGACCTTTCAACGTTATTAGATAATGTGTGTCGCATCACAGCTAGTGCAAGACAAGCATTTGTGGTTAAAAGTATATAAATGTTTATTTTGTTTATAAAATGTCCGCTGGTCTGTCTAGATAAGACTCTTATTCCTCGGCTGGGATCGTGTCGAGACTTTGAAGCTGCACTGAAACTCACATTTGGACCTTCAAACCGTTGGACCCCATTGAAGTCACTATATGGAGAAAATCCTGGAGTGTTTTCCTCAAAAACCTTAATTTCTTTTCGAATGAAGAAAGAAAGACATGAACATCTTGGCTGACGTGTGTTTGAGTAAATTATCAGGAAATTTTAATTCTGAAGTGAACTAAGGGCTATCCTACCATATAAGATACAGTAGACATACTGTATTTTCAGTCTCTTTTATTTTTCAGGCTGAACTGAAAACCAGAGAGAAGAAACTTTAATGGATGTCAACACAAACACTGATCAGCTACACAGCTTTCAGGAAATGGCAAGAAAGCAGATCTAAATGGTAGCAAAGTTTTACAGTGACCACACAGACTGCAAAAACACACTGAATCAAATATATACAGCAGGAGAGAGCCGTAGAGGGGGGCGTGCATATATTTTTCTCGCATTGCTGAATGGATTTATTTCCTTGGCCTGACTTCTATGATTCAGCAGACAGAAATGTGGCATTTCAACAGCTACACACACACACCTTTTCATATTAACCTGCTGGTAAAGACATTGGACCGTTAGAAGTGCTCTTAATGTTTCCTATGAACTGCTTCCAGAGGGTAAAATAATCATGCCATCACATGTTCACATTAAAGTGCACTTAAAGAAGTAGAGCAAAACCAGATTTGCCTTAGTGAGCTCAGAGAGGTCTATGATGGAGTGTTATCCTTTAGCATTCCCATTTATCTCAAAGACTACTGGCCCAAGGTCCTCTGGAAAGTAGACCATCTTTGCTCTTGGATGCTCAGTTCTTCAGGCGTGAGAGTTTTTGGGTTGAGATGAAAAAGATGACCATTTCAGACAGGACTTTTTCCTACATCAAACATTATTTGTAGCGCCTCCCGTCCAATAATCGCAATGTTCTCTGTTACTTCTGATAAGAAACAGTTTTGTCTTTCAAATTCTGTACATTTTCTCACGAAATTTTAACAATAAATGCCGTTTTTATGCTCTTAAATGTGACGTGACGGATCGCTGTAGCGCCTCAGTTCAAGCAGAGTCTTTTCTTCCACTTTAATACAAGTTATATCTAGGAAAACATGCATGAATATCAGAAGGTATGTTGAAAGATACAGTACAACTTACTGAAATCATAACTCGTGTAATCACTCAATCTGTGTTTCAACCGCAGAAAGACGTCAATAAAACTGCTTGAGAACAATATCAGTTCAATATTGAGAAGGTTATCCAGTGTTCACAGTTTGTTAGTAAGCTATAAAAACACCGGAGAAGAGCTTATTTACTGTTAATTATAAATGTATGTTTTAATAAATTTGCAATGAAGTGTTTATGAAAACTACCTTATGTGCAACTGAGTTGTAAACAAACATTTCAGCTTTTATTTGAGTGTAACTATCATATCTGGTAATAAATAGCAGTTGAATATAATAGCTCTGTTGTTAATTGTAACCTCTAATATTATAGTGCACCAAATAAGAGGGTTCCCTGTATAGTTTGCAGCATTATTTGGGAGAGATTTTCTTTCGGTATCGGCCGATATCATTCTGAATGATAAATTTGATAAATTTAGTGTCTGTGCATCTCTAGTTTATACCAATCCAGTCTATCTCATCGGTCTTATTCCAGTGTAAAGTCGAATATAACCCTACACTTTGGTGGTAACCGTTTCTTAACTGTTGGGGAAATGCTTCATCAATACTGGAGCAATTAAAGTTCTTCCATATGGAAAGGCTGTTTAGCTAATTAAATAAGCTGAGTGAGTGAGTGAGTGGTTGAGTGCATCAAGGTTTATATGACCTCTTGGCTTCTGGGCTGGAGTTTTTCTGCAATGCAGCCAAAGAAAGCCAACGACAACCAGTCGGTTTTTGACTTAAATGACAACACAAACCCAAGTAAGAACAACACTCGCTGGGTCAGCGACTGCTAGGAAAACAACTGACTCCATGCAACCAATTTTTCAGTTCCTCAAGGGATGATGGGATATAGGAGAAGGGTCTGAAAGCCAGAGTCGAGCCACAAATGAGAAGGAATCAGAACCTGTGGCTCTCATTAGGATACTTTAAACGCACGGTCGTGTCCGTGTCTCCTCATTACTATCTTCTCACTCACTCGTTCAAGCTCTTCGTCCATTTGCTGACATTTATTACAGGTCATTCTCACTGCAGCCAGTTAGGAAAGCATGTTGTTTGAGAATAATTTTTCTTATTTGTGTATAATATAGAGTAAATATTCAGCTTAAGCTAATGGCATGAACAGGCTTTTCACGTCTGCAAAGTTCTAATTCAAATCAAGGAATGCAAGTTTCAAGAATTTTTTAAAGGTGCAAGTATTTTCACAGTGATCTTTTTCAAACTCTCTGTCTCAAGCAACGTCTATATTAATCGGGATTAGGGGTGTAACGATACCCTGATATCACGATACTGAACTCACGATATGATATTATTGCGATACTCCAAGACATATGATAAAAGGTGAACAAAACTGTTGATTAAAATGCTAAATTTGGTTTTACATTGTGGGTGTAAATTAATAGACTTGGACTTTGTGCTGGAAACCCAAATGAACAATAGAGACACCAGAATAAAAATATTATGATTCTGAAGCTGAAAATACAGAATTATTTTAGACGAATATGCTTTCACTCTGTTACTGACTAGATATATTTAAAATAATGTATAGGCCCCTTTTTACACAAATATTCCCCCATTGCATTATTATACATTATATTCAACATTATATATAGTAGTTTAATGCAGTACTGACACTAAAACTCTGAAAACTAGAATTTTTTTCTTTTCACAGTAGTTTTTATTTTGGGTGAACTATCCACAATAAATATTGTTACAGTTTTGTATTGCGATATATTGTGACACGATACATTGTTAAACCCTAATCGGGATACATTTATAAATGCCGTTTTCCTTTCAGACTGCTCTCCGTCCACACTATAGTTTTCCAAAAAATTGCTTGTCCAAAACGTCTGAAGACAAAATCATCTTACTGCACATGCGTAATAAAATGTCACAGAGATGATGTCCTAAAATGCAATTGCCCTCATGTTTTGACAGTACAGCAATTACAAGTAAATCATCTGTCATCTTTGCAGGAATGTAATCTGAAGATTGTACTGTGAAAGTGAGTAGCACATAGCTGGCACATGCCGGTATAACCATAGATATCTGGGTACAATATGCGTCACATGACTAAACATGCACAGTAGTTTTAAAAAAAGCTATGTTTTCACGGTTCACACTAAAACACATTTATCCACTAGGGAGAGCATCTTCAAAAATCTATTTTTTCCACTTTTTGTCCTTAAACACTCGTTTTTTGGGGTCGACAGCTTATAAAAACGTAGTTCTGTGTTTTTTAGCTTGTTTGCTGTACACCTCGTCACATAGCAGCTTTTAGACATTGTTCTGTCTTTTTTTATAAGTCAGAAATGACAAGGATTGCAGCTTCACACAATACAAAGTCAATGGAGACAGTTGGATGGTTTCCAGATTATATTCTCTATTCCTTTAAGGGATCATTTACTAATAACAAAAAGTTGGATGTAGATATTATAGTGGATGACAAAAGAAAAATTCAATTCAGGCAGAACTATAGCTTGTAAATAACTGAAATTAGCTAGAGATTATTGGAGTACTTTTTAGAAGAAAATACTATTATTATTACAGTGGTTGTCAAAAGTGGATTAAGTTTGTTCAATCAATCAAAATATGAAGAAATATTTTCAATACGAAGGAAAAACAAAATGCTAAACATGGTTAAGGTATTTATCGGATAAAATTATTTGGCAAACCATGTAAACAAATGCATAGAAAACAAAAAGCTGACAGGAAATTAATATTACTGAACAGTTATTAATATTTAATTGGTTCTCTCTTGTTCTTGCATGCGTTCATAATTTCTTTGAATGACAACCTGTCCAAAAATTATGTCCGCACAATTTGGCATGTTTCATTGCGTTATCACAAATAAAACTCTGAGCACAACTACGCAATATGATTACTAATTCGTTAAATAAAATTTTAAATAATATTTAAATAAAGTGAAGATGTTTTCCAAGGCCGAACATCACTTTTGGCCACTTCTGAACTGCAAAATTTCACATTTAATCAATGTTTCTTAAAATTTTTTGCAATTATTTGTAAGATATACTTGAAATTGAGTAACAAAATAGTTTCAAAGTAAATCCTTCACCATTTTATTTTCAGTGTAGGTTTGCTTTGGACAATATCCGACCCCGTTCACTTAAACGTAGAAAATCCATATTTGTCAAGTATAAAAAAAATTGACATCTATGTGCATAAATGTTGTCTTAACTTTCCCCGCCACAAACACAGTTATTACTGAATAAAAACAGCTTTCACGTTTACCACTGCATATACAACATCAATATAAGGTTGAACCCTAACAAGCTACATTAACAAATACAAAGAGGGCTATTAATCGCCCACGACTCTGGGACGCAGACACCGCCCCTGGTTAACCAAACTTTCCACTGAACCACAGGGCTAGAGGACCCATGCACCCATAATGCTGTGCGTAAAACTGTCCAAATGAGTTTAACTCTCCCTGAAGACTCTCCTTTGTCCTTTGATGGCCATTGAGACTATCGCTCTGTTGAAACGTGTTCAAATAAAATCTGTAATTTAAAAACCCGCGTTGATCTGATATCCTGGGCATTGTTTTGGGTTTTGGGTGGCTTCAAATTGTAATGATGATCTTGTTTTCAAGCACAAATATCTAAATTCAACAGTTACTTGAGATGCAAAATGACCTTGTTTTCTGAAATATGTGAGTTTATACGTATTGGCCAGTAGGGTCAGAAAATAAACTTGTTACATTTATTTTTGTAACCCCTATGGTGGTATTATTTCTTGTTTTATGCATTATATTAAATTAAATTAGTTCAATTCAGAATTAATATTTCCTTATTATTTACTCACCCACTCGTCATCAAAGATGTTCATGTCTTTCTTTCTTTCTTTCTTTCTTTCTTCAGTTTCTTCAAATCCTTGGACTCCATTGAAGTCACTATATGGAGAAAAATCCTGGAATTTTTTCCTCAAAAACCTTCATTCCCTTTCGTTGTCACTCCGAGTTACGTCGGATGACGACAAATGGGGTTTCGCTTAGAAAGCCTATCAACTTCGAGTATTACAAAACGAGCCAATGGCAAAGAAATGCCATGGGTCTGCGGAATTTGCATGACGTAACTCCGCCCCACCTCGTGGGTATAAAAGGAGGAAGTCCGCAACAGCAGTTTATGTTTTCGCTTCGGAGCCAAGTGTATTCTTCTCTCCACAAGCCAACTCTGAATTATCAGCTTCACGAACGAGTGCCTCGAGTGTTGGTGTGACGGCGATCTCCGGCGAGTGCGTGCTTCCTGCTTATCTCTGCAGTGGTTCATCAGAGAGTGCGTGCTTCCCCGGGCGCTTCAACACTTGAGTTTTCTCTCTAAAAGAGCGCACGCGGCACGTCTTTTTAAAGACGGCTCGCCCGTGCATTTAAAAAAAAAAAAAAAAAAAAAACGAATGGTTGCGGCAGCTTGGTATCGGACTCTGATGGGCACGAGCGTTGTCTGGTATGTTTGGGCTTGATCATACTAGAGCAGCGCTCGTGGATGACTCATGTTCTCTCTGTGGGAACATGATCATCGCGTCATATAGGTCGAGACTCGGTGAACTCGCAAGAGTGAGAGTCCCCTCATCCACCCCCCGATCTTCGGCTGGTGGCCAGGGTGACCTGAGGGTGTTGGTCTGGAACAAGGCGCCGACTCCGTGTCCGTGACCCCAGCCTCCCCTCAACGGCGGTGCCCGCTAGTGAATAGGTGATTCCCACGAGTCTACCCTCTGGTGGCCCGTGTGTTTCATTTAAAGCTACAGAGGATGATACTATGTTTGTAGCAGCTTCACAAGGTGGGTTTGATTCTCTGCGAAGTGACGACTCGTCACAGCTGCCACCCTCTGGTGTGCATACGGCTGTGCCTGAGTCTGATCCAGAGATGACGGCCATGCTTTCCTGGGACGATTGGTTTTTGGGTAAGGCCGCCGACCCTCGTCCACGGCAAACCCCAATACCTTCCCTCCCGGACGTGCATGATGAGATCTCGAAGTCCCAGAAGACCCCCTGGTTTTCTCGGAACCGCTCGCTGATCTCATCCGCCTTTCCCCCCTCGATGGGGCCGCTGTCACGGGTACACTGGGGTTCCCCCGGCTGAACGCTCTGTTGCGATGCTATGTGTCCTCAGAGTGCTTCTTCTCGGCGCAATCCTAAGCACCCGCCCGTGGTCTATGGTTTTCGTCTACATTTGTGGCGAGATCCTATAGCACCACGGGACTGGCAGCCGCCTCTCTGCAGGCCATGGCCATTCTGCTGGTCCTCGACCCAGATGCTCATGGACTTGCACGAGGGCGGGACTGACCCAGGGCTCTTCACTGAGTCGCGCGCCGCCACTGACCTTGCTCTCCGAGCGACGAAAGTGGCCGTACGCTCCCTGGGTCAGGTGATGCCTACCATTCTGTGGCTGAACCTGTCTGATGTGCTGAATGTCGCGCGGCCCCGTCTGTCCGACGTTCCCATATCCCAGGTCGGCCTCTTCGGCGGTGCGGTTGAGAACTTCGCCCAACAGCTCTCAACCGCCCATGTGCAGACTGACGTGATTCTGTCCCGATGGCCCGCCGTCCGCTCAGATCCCTCGGTCTGCCCACTGCCGAAGGCGCCCCCCCCCCCCCCCCGCGGCTCCCACCCCGCCCGTTTAAAGAGACGGGCCGGCTCTGGAAGCCGCGGGCGGACGCCACAGCCCTCTCCAGCCCCGCCCCCCGCTACGTGCCGGGTTAAGCGGCGCTCCTGAGACGGGCTCCACAGAGATGGGACTCAGTTCTTCCAGGAGTTGGTAGCAGGACCACTCCTTTCCCCGGTGGAGGGCCGGGGAAAAATCCTTATTCTCCTAAGAACTGACTCTCCCGTCTCTGGGAAGACAGAGTTCTCGGACGACACAGAGCGCCGCCCACAAGCCGTGCTCTCCTCGTCCCCCTCTGTCCCAGAGGTGCTTGACACGGCGTGCCGTCCACGGACCGCTTCGCCCCTGTCCCCCTCTGTCGCCAGACCCCTGCCAGAGCAGGCCCCCGCGGGACGACCAGCATGGTCCTCCCCTGGCCCCCTCTGTCAGGGCGCGGTTGCTAACTGTGCCCCCACACCGGGCCGCTATGCCGTCCACGTCTGGGCCAGTTACTCCGCTTCGCTGCCCCTCCGGGGGGACGCCTGTCGTCCGCTTGATCCCGCTGGTTCAGTTCCTGGGAGCCTGGTTAGAGCTTCCCCGTCTGTCCCGCTGGATCGCGCGCACCATCAGGCTCGGCTATGCGATTCAGTTCGCACGGTCTCCTCCCCGCTTCAGGGGAGTCCGCTCCACTTTGGTCGGTGGCAATGCCCCTATCATGAGAGCAGAGATTGCCACCCTGCTGGCGAAGGGTGCAATTGAGACTGTCCCTCCAGCCGAGATGAGGTCCGGGTTCTACAGCCCCTACTTCACTGTCCCCAAGAAAACCGGTGGGTTACGGCCAATCCTGGACTTGCGCGTGCTGAACCACTCCCTTCACAGGCTGCCGTTCAAGATGCTCTCCCCCAAACGCGTTCTCGAATGCGTGCGGCCCAGGATTGGTTTGCAGCGATCGACCTGAAGGACGCCTACTTTCATGTCTCCATTCTTCCTCGACACAGAGCGTTCCTACGGTTTGCTTTCGAGGGGCAGGCATACCAGTACGCGGTTCTCCCTTTCGGGCTAGCCCTGTCTCCTCGCACCTTCACGAAGGTCGTCGAGGCTGCTCTTGTTCCCCTTCGGGAACACGGGGTTCGCATCCTGAGTTATATCGACGACTGGCTGATCCTAGCTCACTCTCGAGATCAGGTTTGCGAACACAGGGACCTAGTGCTCCGGCACCTAGCTCGTCTGGGCCTTCGGGTCAACTGGGAGAAGAGCAAACTTTGCCCCGTACAGAGGATCTCTTTTCTCGGTATGGACATCGACTCGGTCGCCATGTCCGCGCAGCTTACGAGCGAGCGCGCGCAGTCACTGCTGACTTGCCTGAGACATCTCAGGAGCAAGAATGCGGTTCCACTGAAACATTTTCAGAGGCTCCTGGGGCATATGGCATCTGCAGCTGCGGTCACGCCGCTCGGATTGCTTCATATGAGACCGCTTCAGCTTTGGCTTCGCGACCGAGTCCTGAGGTGGGCATGGCATCAAGGCACGCTCCGGGTACCAGTTACTCCGACCTGCCGTCAGTTCCTCACCCCGTGGTCGAACCTCAGTTTTCTCAGGGCGGGTGTCCCCCTGGAACGAGCTTCCCGGCATGTTGTGGTCTCCACGGATGCCTCCACCACGGGCTGGGGCGCCATGTGCAATGGACATGCTGCTGCGGGCTCCTGGACAGGACCCCAGCGGCTATGGCATGTCAATTGCCTCGAGTTGTTGGCAGTACGCCTTGCCCTGCACCGCTTCCGGGCGTTGCTCAGGGGTCAACACGTACTAGTCCGCTCAGACAATACCGCTACTGTAGCGTACATCAACCATCAAGGTGGTCTACGCTCCCGCCGTATGTCACAACTCGCCCGCCACCTCCTTCTATGGAGTCAGAAGCATCTGAGGTCGCTTCGAGCCATTTTCATTCCCGGAGCCTGAACTGTGCAGCCGACGAGCTCTCACGGCTTCAGCCCCTCCCTGGAGAATGGCGACTCCATCCCCAGTCGGTTCAGCTGATTTGGGACCAGTTCGGGGACGCACAGATAGATCTGTTTGCCTCTCACGACTCGACCCATTGCGCCCTGTATTTTTCCCTGACCGAGGGCACGCTCGGCACGGATGCACTGGCGCACAGCTGGCCGCCGGGCCGCAAATATGCGTTTCCCCCAGTGAGCCTTCTTGCGCAGACCTTGCGCAAGGTCAGGGAGGACGAGGAGCAGGTCATTTTGGTCGCGCCGTATTGGCCCGGCCGGACCTGGTTCCCCAAACTTGCACTCCTTGCGACAGCACCTCCCTGGCCCATTCCTCTGAGGAAGGACCTTCTTTCTCAGGGACGGGGCACCCTGTGGCACCCTCGCCCCGATCTCTGGAGCCTCCACGTGTGGCTCCTGGACGGCTCGAGGTAGGTTTGAGTACCCTTCCACCAGCGGTGGCGGCTACCATCAATTCCGCTAGAGCGTCGTCCACAAGACACGTCTACGCGTTGAAGTGGAACCTCTTCGTCGTCTGGTGCTCTTCTCACCGAGAAGACCCCCGGAGATGCTCGATCAGCGTTGTGCTTTCCTTCCTTTAGCAGGGGTTGGAGCGAAGGCTGTCTCCCTCCACCCTTAAGGTCTATGTTGCCGCCATTGCCGCACACCATGACCTAGTCGAAGGTAAGTCGGTAGGGAAGCACGACCTGGTCATCAGGTTCCTGAGAGGAGCGAGGAGACTAAATCCTCCTCGCCCTCCTCTCGTTCCCTCTTGGGACCTCTCAGTGGTTCTAACTGCCCTGAAGAGTGCTCCCTTTGAGCCCCTGCAGTCAGTCGAGCTTAAGTTCCTGTCAATGAAGACAGCGCTCCTGGTTGCACTGGCCTCCATCAAGAGGGTAGGGGACCTGCACGCATTCTCCGTCGACGAAGCGTGCCTGGAATTCGGACCGGCTTTCTCTCACGTGATCCTGAGACCCCGGCCCGGATATGTGCCCAAGGTTCCTACCACTCCCTTTCGGGACCAGGTGGTGAACCTGCAAGCGCTGCCCCCGGAGGAGGCAGACCCAGCCTTGGCACTGCTCTGTCCAGTACGCGCTCTTCGCGCCTATGTAGACAGGACGCGGTGTTTCAGGACCTCAGACCAGCTCTTTGTCTGTTATGGTGGGAAGCTGAAGGGAAAGGCTCTCTCCAAGCAAAGGTTGTCTCACTGGATAGTGGACGCCATTGCCTTGGCTTACCAGCAGCAAAGTCGACCGTGCCCCCTTGGTGTGACGGCCCACTCCACCGGAGTGTGGCATCCTCTTGGGCTCTAGCGCATGGCGCCTCGCTAACAGACATCTGCAGAGCTGCAGGCTGGGCGACACCTAACACATTCGCCAGATTCTATAATCTCCGAGTGGAGCCAGTGTCCTCTCATGTACTCGCTTCAACTAGCTAGTACCGGACCCGCTCAGGTGTCTTCGCTTGCTCGCCATTCCACTCCTCGGACTGGATACGTGCGATATTCTCCTCAGGTGAGCTTTTCCGAAAGCCCTGAGTTCCTCCAGCACTCCTGACGTCGGCGCCAGTGTCTCTTGCCGGCGCGTCGGCTAGGTGCCTCCCGTGTGCATGGTCCCTCCCCTGAGCGACCCCCACATGTGTATTTCCACTGTAAGCCTCTCTGAGCATGTGTCTTTCCCTTGGCAAGCCACCTTGCCACCCCTGGGGTTGAAATATTCCACCTGCGGCTGGACACCCCAGTGTTCTCCATATGTTCCTTCGGGTCATATGTGTATTCTCTAAGTCCCCCCCCCTCTGGGTTGGCATTAATTGCATACTTCCCCTAGCTTGGGATATGCTTCCCAGTGTACCTTGGTATTCCTGTGTTAAATGGAGACTGTCTTTTTCTTTGCCATTGGCTCGTTTTGTAATACTCGAAGTTGATAGGCTTTCTAAGCGAAACCCCATTCGTCGTCATCCGACGTAACGTCTCCGTTCCCTACTCAGGGAACGAGGGTTACATACGTAACCGAGACGTTTCTTTTCCACTGAAGCAGGGGCGGATCTACAGGGGGGCAAGGGGGGGCAGGTGCCCCCCCACTCTAGAGCCCCAGCTGCCCCCCTAACTTTGATTATCCAAAAACTGTACTTGTAAAAACAACCCAGAAGCTTCTCAAAGCAGTGAGTGAACTAAACGATAAATTTATCCAAAAGTGAACAATTTAATTTTATTAAAGCCCCTCCCCCTCCCCCTCAAATACTTAGTACGTCCCTGATTCAAACGTGCAGAGCGCGGCGTTCGCTCAGTCTGGCTCACACACACACACAGCGAGTCTGCTGCGGTGCGGTGGCCCTGAAACCCGACTGGAGAGACTGAGCTGCCCCAGAGCCTCTGAAGGTGAAGTGAGTTTCCCCAGGTGTAGTTGAACACACATTTAACTTAAAGTTACATTTGTAATGAATGTATTGTGCTAAAGACGATTCAGCATCAGCAAAAACAGCGAGTCTATTACGTCAAATCGCTCCCTCGTGATTTGTAAGAGCACTCTTCCCTTTGATTAGCCTAATTTTGATTTTGGTAAAGACAAGAACAGCTTAATAAAAAATATAAATTGTTTGTATCAATAACGTTTACTGATGGTCGCCGTTACGTTACAACACACAATACAGTGCCAGTTAGGAGATCGATCATTTGATTAGCTAAGCAAATCCAATTCCTCTCAGATATCACAGCAATGAAACCAGGTTACAACTGGGGAAATAACAAATACAATTAGGATTATTATATTAAGTAGTCTAAACATAACTGGTGTGTGTGCATGTGATAAATCTTTCTGATTTTATGTTTGTTATATAGGCTATTATTAGCTACATGGCCCTACAGTGTAATGTAATACAAGGATAACCAGAGGTTTTCACATATTGACTTTTGCAGACAAGAGTAGTTGAAGAAAGTAGCTAGAGCCTAACCATTAAGGCTAAAAGTCATTGGACACAATTATTGTACTTTTTTTATATTTTCATTTTACTTTTTATACTTTTACTTTTTAAAAGATGCACAGTTTTGTTTTGTTTGAACACGGCACTGGGCTTATTCCTGTTGTGAATTAAAAACCTTTGTAGTGTGTAAGGGCATGATTAAACAATAACTACTGTGTTTTTATGTTTTTGTTAAAGCAATTCATATATAGGGATTCCTACGGTGGCCGAGAAGGGTCACAACACATACAAACGCCACAACAACTACATATTCAGAAAACACCTCCAAATTCAGAAAACACATGCAAACGCCACAACAACTACATATTCAGAAAACATCTCCAAATTCAGAAAACACAAACGCCACAACTACAACATACTCAGAAAACACCTCCAAATTCAGAAAACACATACAAACGCCACAACAACTACATAGCCTATTCAGAAAACAACTTTGTCGATTTCACATCACGTACGCTGCAAATAAAAGGCTACAGTAGGTAAGTGTTTCTCTTTTATTATGACAGACTTGTCGATGTGCTCTGATACCGAAGTGGTTATGTGTGTTTTCAACATATTAAGTTATTGTCCCCATAACGTATTAGTCCACGCAGATAATTGTTAAACGTTCTGCCAACGTTATTAGCTGGAAACTAGCTGGCTAGCTCGCTTCTGGTCACTAAATAGATGCATTACTTGTAGCCATAGACAACAAAAGCGCACATTCAGATCGAAGACAACCGGATGGATGCGGGTCCAACACTGATTATGGCCCCCCTGGAAACTTTTCCATTGTGTCTTTGCAGTTTGCAGTTCGTTTCCCTATTTGCTCGTGCTGTGAATATTTGCAGCGTACGTGATTTGAAATCGACTAAGTTTTCTGAATATGTAGTTGTTGTGGCGTTTGTGTTTTCTGAATTTGGAGGTGTTTTCTGAATATGTAGTTGTTGTGGCGGCGTTTGCATGCGTTTTCTGAATTTGGAGGTGTTTTCTGAATATGTAGTTGTTGTGGCGTTTGTATGTGTTGTGACCCTTCTCGGCCACCGTAGATTCCCACCATCTACCCCTGCCACCCTGCCAAGACCTCTTGCCACCCCTTTGCCCCCCCATGTAAAATTTTCTAGATCCGCCACTGCACTGAAGAAAGATAGACATGAACATCTTGGATGAGTAAATTATCAGGACATTTTTATTCTGAAGTGACACTTAATTTTTATACATTTTTCAGAAAAAAAAAACTTTATGTCGTCATTTTGCTTCTTGAGTAAATATATTGCAATTTAAAAATGTTTAGATATTTCTACTGGTAAAAATGCAGTTTTAGTAGGAACAACTTTCATTTTATTGACAAAGAAATTTTTTTTTTCTCAAAATATCTTTGTAAAAAAAAGAAAGCCGTACAGCTTTGGAAAGATATAATCATGGAAGCTTGTTTCCGCCACATAATAAAACATTTTAAAAGATAATTGCAACTTTTTATCTCAGAATTGCGAGTTACATCTCGCAATTCTGACTTTATTTCTTAGAATTCTATTCTACAATTCTGACTTATTGGACTTTGCAATTGCGAGTTTATATCATGCAATTCTGACATCTTTTCTCAGATTTGTGAGGTATAAACTCGCAATTGCGAGTTATAAAGTCCAATTCTAAGTAAAAAACGACTTTTGACTTTTAGGTAAAGAGACTATTTTCCTTAGAATTGCGAATTTCCTCACAATTCTGACTTTATATCACACAATTCTTCGAAAAGATGTCAGAATTGCATGATGTAAACTCAAAAAAGTCAGAATTGTGAGATAAAAAGTCGCAATTACCTTTTCTATTTTTTATTCTGTGGCGGAAACAAGCTTCCATACGTAAGTAAGCGACAGAATTTTGGTGAAAAAATAATGTAAAGCTGGACAATGTACAAATCTTTAATCTTATCATGCCAATCACATGACATATATCTAATGGGATCATCTAACTGAACTTGCTGCAATTCTTGCACTGCGCGTTTGTTTGCAGCCTCTCTCTCTCTCTCTCTCTCTCTCTCTCTCCCCCCATTGGAGTGATTTCACTGCTCTGGCACAGTTTACCCTCTCCATAAGGGCCCACACAGTCACAGCGAATGACACTTTTACACTCTCATTGGCCAAAATGAACAAGACACAGGACTACACTAAGCTTTCCTTATTGGGGGAGGTGGCAGCATTAGAAAAAGACGAGCGTAGACTTTTTTAATTGAAAAGTAGGTGCATTTTTCTAAGGTGGACAAGCGTTCCGAGGTCTTTTCAGACATTTATTTGACATGTCACGTCATGCAGTTTGATGCCAAGTCCTGCAAAAGTCTCTGTTTGAACTCACTGCCATTTCCACACTGCGCTTATTCATTTGTGAAATAATTGCTGCGACCTTCAAGGGTTTTCTTTGGCCCACCTGGAAATATGTTTTTTTTTTTTTTTTTGCCCAATCTAATTAACAAGCCTATAAGGGCTTTGCAGCTTTTTTTTTGCAGGACATACTTATTTTAATAGAGTTCTGTCGTAATGGCTCAGTGTGAGGTTTCCTGATGTGTCCTGTGTTTGTTTTGATGAAAAGTGTATATGTTTTAGCCATCCTGGATATTTTGCTCTCTTTCACCCCCTAAAATAAAGATGAATATAATCCGTGATTTCTATTTTTGGTACTGAAAAATAACTGCACAAAAGGCTATTTACAGTACACACAGTATTTGGTTTGAGTTTGTTTAGACTCTGTGTGCTCCCAGCCAAAGTGCAGAGTACACTAATGCATTACTGTGGCAGACAGATGCATGTGTTCAGCTCACCGGCTCTATTTACCCCTCAGCTGTTTTACATGGACAGGATTCAGCACAGAGGGGCTGCATAAGGGTGAATCTCACCTGAATCAAAACTTGTCCAGTCATACTTTACCCCAAAGTCAAAAGAAAAAAAGTATAAATTGCAGTTTGCATTAGAAGAATGAGGCCTGTTTTTAGGACCATTACAATCTTACCATATACACTCTAAAAAAAATCTTGGGTTATTTTTTCTACCCAAATCCTGGGTTGAGCCTTTTAGGTTATTCTTTTTCAGTGTTTGGGTAGTTTTTGTGTTACCCAGCTCCTGTGTCAGACGTAACAACCCAGTGTTTGGGTAGTTTAAATGTAAATAGTTTAATTTTATGCAGAGCAACATACAGGGGCGCGATGTGAGTCACCTAAACGAGTATTTTAAAAAGTTCAGTGGATTTAAGTTAATCCGTAATCATTAATTCATGTGTGAAGTAAAATATATATATATATATATATAAAAGCTAGAATTATAGTCAAAATTTATCAACCCAATTTGCTAGGTAAAATTAACCCAACATGTGTCCGGTCCAATATTTACCCAGCCCTTGGGTTAAAAACAACCCAACACTTGGTATATACACTAAAAACACTGGGTTAAAAACATAAACTGTGCTTGGTTGTCCTCAAAATCTTACAGTGCAAATAAATCTTAATGTTCCTTAAAAAGACTCCATTGTCTTTAAAGGAACAATATAGTCTTTTCTTTGGGATTTTAAATGGAATATGTTCTTGACAGGTGTCATGAGATTCACCCATGACCTCTGACCCCAGAGAGTATTGTCAGATCTGACATAAACGGATCAGAAATGCCATAAAGAAGCAATAGAGTAGATACTTTTATGCACTCGACCCATGATTCCCATAAACCTGAGCCCAGTTACAGCAGACTGCCGTCTCAGAGCTAGAGGAATGGCTTCGGATTGCCAGTAGACGTGAATGTAAAAACGACTGAATTGGAGGTCATATAATGTGAGCTTTGTCCATTAAACCCTGGCCTCATAAATACTTCCATGTCCACACGTTATGAAAAACACTCAATGGAGTCTAGACAAAAGGCAATCAGTGCAGTCGGAGCCGCTGATCCACACTAATGGAGTCTCCATAGTCCACGAAACTTCACCCTTCATGAAGAACAGCTGTGCCCTGAAAACCCAAAAACCCACGCCTTTCTGATGCACTATAAACACAAGAATTTCAGTGTGCACTTCACTTTCACTTTTAAATTAGCGCCAATTCATCCTTCGCATGGACCTGACCAATCAAAATCCACCATTTTTGTCCGACAAAGCAGTCAGGAGAGTTAGGCCGTGTGTCCACCAAAGCGTTTTTAGCCAGCTGAAAAACGCTAGCTATGTGCGCTTGAGAGCGTTTTGGCAGCGCAGCATTTTTTTTTTTTTATGATACGTAATATTCGCGAAAGTGTTACTAGTATCTCATTTCACACATATTTTGTTTCTGTGTTGATTCTATATTAAAATGTCGATACAATATAACGTATTTTCTCTGGCTCTTGTTTTAAATTATTTTGTTCCGTTATTATGCTTGTTGTTGTCATCTGTTGACGCTGAACAAGCAGAATATTAGTCCCGCCCCTCCTCCACTGTGATTGGACGGTTGGGTAAAAAGTGACAGTGATGAGCGCTGCGTTTTACCCCAAAGTTGAACATTCTTTAACTCTTGGCGACCAGTAAAAAACGTCGGGCGCTTCAGCGTGAAAAAAAACGTTTAGCGTCTCGTTACGCTCATGGCATTTAAAAAAACAATTGAAAACTCCCATTGAAAACAATTGGAAAAATACGCCAGCTGCGTGAAAAAACGCTTTGGTGGACACACGGCCTTAGTAGATTAACATTGTGGATTTGAACTTGGCTTTAACTGAGGCAATCTGTCACAACACATTAAAGAGCCAGAAAACGGTAGGCCTATTTATTGTTTAATTTTATTTGACTGACCAAATTTGAAAGTTGAGACTTTGTTTCATATTAAATATTACCGCACGGTCCATAAAATTAAGTTAACGAACAACCTCGATCCATCAGGAAATGCAGGTCGCTGAATTTCCCTGCGCTTCATGAAGAGTTTTTCTTTTGCGTGAAGAAGCCGAGATGTGTTAAACGATAGCGGAGTGCATTCATGATTATTAGGCTACCGGTATAATAATCCTCCTGGCGCCGGGTCTGAGTGAGTCATTTACTCTCTTACCTTTGTTCTTTGATTAACATTAATGACACTTTAAAGGGGAACTCGGCAACTCTAGCTATTTCTTCGCTGATTTTCACTTTTGTTGTCGCATGTTTTCTCAGCGAGCTCCCCCTACAGCTGTGAGGCGTATATTTCACAACACTGTCGTGAAAAAACTCACTTGCGGCCCCTCCTCCCCCTTTCTACCGCTGCTCATGTGCATTTGTTATTATCGGAGCCGGCCAACTTTATCGTGTGGAGTGTGTCTACCGAGGTGGGTAATAAATCACACATAATACACACACATTGAGGGCGGCGTGTGTGTTTATGTCGAATTGCCATAAAGCAGTTTGTGTTTCTCGCTCGTTCTTGCTTCTCACGAGACTTCCTTTTTCTAATATACCGAGACGTTAATCCTCATGTTGCAAGGTTGGTTTTCCGCCTGGGAACGCTGGGGGGAGCGGGGAAAGTCACCATTCTCACCAGAACAGGTTATTAAACCATCCAAATGATTTCTAAACAGTTTTAAGTTGAAATAGTTGCTGAATTTCCCTTTAAGACCAGCCGCTGCGGACAGAGAAACGATCTGACAGAGACGCGTCCCATTTTCTCACAAATCTCTATACGTTCATTTAAGACTTTATTTAAATCATTTAAGACTGCTCTTATGAGGACACTCGACAAAACAGACATTTTGGCCTAATTTGTGTGTGTTATGGTTTGTTCAAGCCCGAAAGAGAACTCGATACTGACGCGCGTCTTTCTGTGGGTCGTGTGTGTGTGTGTATATGTGTGTTTGTATATGTGTGTGTGTATGTGTGTGTGTATATGTGTGTGTGTATATATGTGTGTGTGTGTAATAGGCAGGACTTAACGGATACTGCATAATTGCGTTAAATATTTTTTTTTAACGCACATTTTTTTTTTTTTTTTTTTTCGGTGCCGCGGTGGGCAAGTGATGAAACCAGTGTTGCGACCAAACACCGTGAAACACCAACTATCATAGCAAGCCTAGTGTGAGTATGTTAGCCGTAGTGTTATGGATAAGCTGGTGTGTTCCAAAACAATGACAAAATTCGCATTTAGGAGATATAAGCATTCAAAACTTAAAGTCTCTCACTTCCACTAAAATGGATCAGGGATTTTTATGACATCACATCTTCTGTCCAATCAAATGCTCTCTAGAATCTGAAGCTCCGCCCCCTCTGCTATAAACACCACCTTGCCGAAGCGAGCGTTGACACGTCACAGAGTAATATGTGTTGGAGTGTGTGTGTTCGGTTGCTCAAACGCTCGAGTTTTATTCCGTTTTTCCAAGTGTACGTTTGTTAAGAATGAAATGAATGAATCCTCTACTATTGAATCCATCGCATCATCAGCGCTCGGATTCGCTTCCATAGTGCTGTCAGTCTGTGAGGTAAACTAAACGCCATTGGCTATTTGAAAAGGGGGAGGAGCCATTCAACATGTCCCGTCTCAGCTTCCTGTTTCAGTGGAAATTACGTCAACGCATCAAACAAAGCTGCAATTTTCATGGCACTTCAGTGGGGCTTTAAATTGTTTTGTCTGAAACGGCATTGTCAAAAATTAAAATTCACACACGCTCATGTTTCAAACCCATATGACTTTCTCTCATTTGTGAAATACTAAATATTTAGCAGAATATTTACATAGTTCGTCGTCGTCTTGACAGTAATCCCTATTAATCCTTATTTTGAGGATGATACCGATTTTAACAAACAATTGGCCGATACTAATATTTGTCACTTGCTCTCTTATTTGAACTTTTGTCATTAACCCTTTCACACGTGAGTTTAAAATATTCTGGCTGACCCCCCAGCGTGAGTTTTTCAAGGCGACCGTTATTTAGAATGTGTCACTTTATGGTTTCCATGGTGACGCGTCATTGCTTGTCACGTGACACACCGCAGCAACAACAGAGCTGAATGAATGATGATCTGCTTTTATGTCATATTTCCTTTTTTATTCAAAATATTCACAAATTTGTTTGATATGGCATGAAATATCTGATATTTCGGTTGTCAAATATATGCAAGTGGAAGTGTTTTGTTGTTTAAACACCTTTATAACGATCGCGTTAGTTGAGCTGTATGCGCGATGGGCGCCGCCATCTTAGTTTGTGCCGCAGACGCAGTTCAGATAATTGGATCTGTTGGATTTACAAAACGTTAATTCATCCACTTCTCCCGAAATACATACAAGTAAGTGGCTGGTGAACTGGGAGAAGAATAGAGTAAACTTTAAAATTACTTACACAATGTCTATCTGATATGAATAAAACTAATTATAATGGAAAGGATTATTATTGCCTCTTCCTTTGACATCAGTGTGTATTTTACGAACTCTAAATGTATTGTTTTTTTAGTACTTATATGTCTGGAACCTAAAATAAACATTATGTGGTTGAAAACACTGAAAAGTTGTGATATATGACAGCTCTGAGCGCGCCTGTCTTTGGCTCAGCGCCAGCCAACGCGCCAAAGCACATTTGAATTTAGCAGTTGATCACGTGATGCACTGACCGTTCTAATTACACCGGTGTGATCGTACGCTCCAGGGACCAGACTAGACTGATCACACCGGTGTGATCGTACGTGCGAAAGGGTTAAAATAGATCGTGTTTTCATCATGTTTTAAATCAGAAGCTCTAGCTTTTTTCAGTGCAGAGACTTGATTCATATTTTTAAGAATGTTGTAAATAAACATGACTTGTCAAGATTATATATACACAAATTAGTTTTGGGAGCTTTGGTGTAGAATAAGATTATTGCTCATTAATGACTCACATTTAAATCTATCATATGGCTTTAAAAATATAGTCATATGGACCAAGGCTGTATCTCAGTACTAGTTTTACTTGATCTTAGTGCTGCGTTCGATACTATAGATCACACAATACTCTTAGATCGACTACAAAATTACACTGGTGTTCAAGGACAAGCATTAAGCTGGTTCAGGTCATACTTATCTGACCGCTACCATTTCGTCTACTTAAATGGAGAAAAATCGATTATAACTTCGGCAAACTATGGAGTGCCGCAGGGATCTGTGTTAGGCCCTTTATTATTCTCAATATATATGCTGCCACTTGGTAATATTCTAAGGAAACATGGAATTAGTTTCCATTGTTATGCTGATGACACTCAAATATATATTTCATCACGGCCAGATGAATACGCTAAATTATCCAAATTGACAGATTGTGTTAAAGATATAAAAGATTGGATGACGCGTAATTTTCTTTTATTAAATCCAGACAAGACAGAGGTAATACTTATCGGTTCTAAAAACCGTCCACAAAACCTTTCACAGCACGACTTTAACCTAGTAGGATGCCCTGTTACTTTATCCGCTACAGTAAAAGACCTGGGTGTTACATTAGACTGCAACCTGTCTTTTAAAAAGCATATTTCATATGTTACAAAAACAGCCTTTTTCCACCTTAGAAACATTGCTAAGCTACGTAATATGCTATCAGTCTCTGATGCAGAAAAGTTAGTTCATGCATTCATGACCTCGAGACTAGATTACTGTAATGCTTTATTAGCTGGTTGTCCTGCATCTTCAATAAACAAGCTACAGTTAGTCCAAAATGCAGCCGCTAGAGTTCTTACTAGATCAAGAAAATATGATCATATAACACCGATTTTATCATCACTTCATTGGTTACCTATAAAGTTCCGTATTAAATACAAGGTATTGCTTTTGACTTATAAAGCTCTAAATGGTTTAGCTCCAGTCTATTTAACGGATCTTCTATCGCCTTACAATCCATCGCGCTCTTTAAGATCACTAAATTCGAGGCTTCTGGTCATTCCTAGGATATCCAGATCCACCAAAGGAGGCAGAGCATTTTCACATTTAGCTCCGAAGCTCTGGAATAGCCTTCCTGATATTGTTCGTAGCTCAGACTCGCTCTCCCAGTTTAAAACTAGACTGAAGACGCATCTATTTAGCCAGGCATTCATATACATTTTTTATCTTACAGTTACTGTAAATTCGATAATTAAATCAGATTTTTAATTTTTAATTAGTGAGAGTTTAATTAGATAGTTTAATATGAACTCATTAGAATTCTCATCACTACCCAGTTGTATAATCTGTTTAGACGTCTTAAAATTAAGTCATTTATTTATTTTTCTTCAAAACTGATCCTAACTTTTTGAAGTCTGTTACATAAAAAGGTAGATCGGTTTAAGATCGATTACCTTTGTCTAACTAACTGATAGTTGGATAGACTAGTTCTTAAGACAGTCTTTACATAGTGGATAAGTTTATGCACCTGGTCCCAAAAAAAATTTAAGACCCCAATTTTTCTGTTTCTATATCTTTTAAGGACTTTTAGGAGAAGTGAATTTGAAGCAAAAATAAGTTTTCATTTGAAGCATGAAACTTAAATGCCATTAGCCGTGAAGCAAAATTTACGTCTGAGGACAGTAAAGCTATGTTCCTGTAGCACAAACAGTAGATTATTGCGCTTGCAACCACACTGTTGTGGGTTCGATTCCCAGGGAATGCATGAACTGATGAAATGTAAATCTTGTACAACATGCAATGTTGCCCTGGATAACTGCATCTGCCAAATGCATAAAGGTAAATGTAATGGGAAGTGTGTGAATGATGTAGTGGGAATGTTTCCAGCATTTGTGTGTGTGTGTGTGTGTGTGTGTGTGTGTGTGTGTGTGTGTGTGTGTGTGTGTGTGTGTGTCTACTCAGGTGTATATTATGATGTCAGAGCAGGTGTGGCACTCTTATAGTGTTAGTCTCGGGACACATGTGGTGAGATTCAGCTCATTTCCACAGCATTCATCAGTCATGCACATTCAGAGAGAGAGAGAGAGGCACACACACACACACACACACACACACACAAACGTCACAGAGGGTCTCTCAGTCATGTAGGGCATCTCAGGTGTGATGCAGTAAAGTAAACACGATGAAGAGTGTAAACATCTTTCAGCTGTAATTGCTGGTCTACCACTCAGACCTCACACAAGCACACACAAACACACACACACACACACACACACACACACACATACACTCTCACAAACAAACACGTACAGAAATGTTCTGTGTGTGGTTTACGTGGCACATGCAGCATAATCCATTAACAGATACACATACACCTGCTGCCAGGTGCTGAGTGGGGTGTGTGTTTGTGTGTGTGTGTGTGTGTGTGTGTGTGTGTGTGTGTGTGTGTGTGTGTGTGATGGGTAGGTTTAGGGGTCGGGTTAGTGTGTGTGTGTGTGTGTGTGTGTGATGGGTAGGTTTAGGGGTTGGGTCAGTGTGAGTGTGTGATGGGTAGGTTTAGAGGTCGGGTTAGTGTGTGTGTGTGTGTGTGTGATGGGTAGGTTTAGGGGTTGGGTCAGTGTGGGTGTGTGATGGGTAGGTTTAGGGTTTGGGTCAGTGTGAGTGTGTGATGGGTAGGTTTAGTCGTTGGGTCAGTGTGAGTGTGTGATGGGTAGGTTTAGAGATCGGGTTAGTGTGTGTGTGTGTGTGTGTGTGTGTGTGTGTGTGTGTGTGTGTGTGATGGGTAGGGTTAGTGTAAGGGTATAGAATATACAGTTTGTACTATAAAAACCATTACGTCTATGGAGAGTCCCCACAAAGATAGTAAACCTGACGTGTGTGTGTGTGTGTGTGTGTGTGTGGCCAAACTCTGAACAGGTTGTGATTAAGCTGTGAATGTTGATGAATGCTGGGTCGAAAACCAGGCTGTGGTTGCTAGATAGTAACTATGTAACTTAATTAACTGAATAAACAAGCTAGTTTCGACTGTTTCCCGGATAGTCTCACCTTCGTCGTTTGAACCCATGTTGATTCAACAATAAACCCACGTGACTGATAGGCTAAATCCTCATGATGGGAATTCCGGCTCTTTTTAGGGAACCGAACCGGATCACTACTGTTTCTGCTGATGGTGTTTAATTCACTGTTGGTTACAATACCACCGTCGTACGCTCGAACAAGCGGATGGAAACGCACTTAATTCGCATTTGTTTGTTTTTTTGCAAACTTTGCTTCACGTTTGGATAGAAACCCAGCTTTTGTGCTCATTTCATTCACAGAGTTTACATCCATTCACTTCACAAACTCATTATTGCGTAGTGATTTTAGTGTTTTATATAGCTATAATATCGTGTTATTTCCTGGCTCACCCGTTCTGCCGAATATTTTCCGGATTTGTTATTTGTTTTAAAGCCAGTATCCGTGCCTTTCCAAATAAGATATTCTGTTTCAAGCACATTCCTTCTTGCAATCATAGTTGGCTAATAATGCTTTTAGGAAACGTTTCCCGTACAACGCCGTAACTCGCTGCTTCACTATCAAAGTACGATGCATCCTTGAAGAAATCAACTAGCTAGTCACGACTGTTTCCCGAAACCATTTTGTCGCAAATTGGTCACGCAGGTGATGGAGTAATAACTACTTTTAATGAATCAGTTTGAGATCGAATTAATGCTAGATGTTTTTCTATATATTAGAGACACAGCATCTGAGGAATATTTCTAAGATTCTTTATTTCCAGATTCAATCAGAGACTCGTTCTTACGCACACACACACACACACACACACATGCGCACTCTTCAAGAACGACGCTTTAAATCTCTTGACAAACTAAAGACGTAAATGACATTTGTATGTATTCTAAATAAAAGATACAGATTGTACTGAATGTTAACTTGCTTATTTTGCTCAAGATCAGGATTTATTGAGTCCACATGTTATAAAAACAATAAACTATTTCTAACCGCAGGTCGAGATCTGTTGTTACAAACACACAAGTTTGCGATGCTGTTTGCGAATGTTCGTTAGAACGATGGTTTCGGGAAACACCGACTCGTTGAACAGCTGATAACGACGAAACTTGCAAACATAGTTAGCTAACGATGCTTTCGGGAAACACACCCCAGAGCTTTTTAACTTGGTTACACTTTATTTTAAGATGTCATTGTTACAGTGTAATTACATATTTAAGTACAGAATAATATTAATTAACTACATGTACCTACTATATGGTTAGGATAGGATTAGGATTTGGTTGAAGGTTAGTTGCATGTAATTATGCATAATTTACTGTTATTACTATGGTAAGTACATGTAACATATGTAACAAGGACACTGTAAAATAAAGTGTTACCGGGAACTTTCTGGAAGTGGACTGTGAAAGTCTGTAGAAAAAGAGCTGGTTCCTTTTAGCGCATGATGAAAGGCAAATACTTTAATTGTATCCAATCAAACACTTTGGCCAATCCAATTATGTAGTTACGAAGGCATCTCAGGTGCGGCACTCGGCCCTGGTCTAAACACCAGAAAATAAACCAGCTCCTGCTTTGTGGTTTCCATGTGCGCATGAGGAAGAGAAGCCGAAAACCCTGCATCAATAAACAGCAGTGGCAATCTAGAGACCTTTGGCCTCATTTATAACCGTTGCGTCACACAAAACAGGCCCTGAAAGAGCCGTACGCCACTTCCGACGCATACGTTGTGATTTATAAAAAGAAACTTGACGGGAAAATTTGCGCACGTGCACGCAAACTCTGAGCCATGCGTACGAACATTTTGGCGACACCAATGGTGAGCTGAGGGACTGATGAAGGAGAACTACTTTTGAGTCCAAATCATAAATACAGTGCATGTTCACAATAACAGTTTAATATACGTTACAGTTTAAAAATACTGTTTTACATCTAATATACACATTTAGATTAAATATGCCATTCTCATTAATGGAGTTAAGCACTTAAATGACATAAAATCATTACAGAGAAGTTACATTTTTTTTTCTTTCTAATAAATAGACCTGAAACTGTTTTACATCTAATACACATATTTAGATTAAATATACCATTCTCATTAATGGAGTTAAGCACTTAAATAACATAAAAACATTACAGAGAAGTTACAACAACAAAAAAATTCTAATAAATAGAAATATTTGTAGTGGACGCACTGCTTTTGAACACTTTTCATGCTGTGTTTTAATGTTTGCTTATGATAATGGCAGAATTCATGGTGTGAGAAAATATTTTCACGCAAATAATAATCAATAATGCACGATAAGGCTTATTTGTTTCCAATAAAAAATATAAAGCAGTTGAAAATACTATTTGGCCAGGGCAAAAGATTGAGAAAAATTTATTTTATTCTATTAGATTTTTTTTATAAAAAAAAAAAGGCAAGGATAGGCTACGCAATGTAATGTGACGCACATCCGTATCTAATATTTTTCGAATGTCTTGTACCGTTAAACATGGTGTGACGTGGATGAATATGCATATGTAAATTATATGCAAATGAGGATATGCATAGTAAAACGAGGCGTTGTAAGCTTCAGATATGGTTATTTCGGGGAGAAGCTTGCGCACAATCTTCCGCTAACTGGGATTATAAAGGGAATTTTGCGCAGGTTCTGGCATACGCACGCTTTTATAAGTCTGAATATTTTTTGACGTACGCCATTGTTGGCTTTCGGGCGCACGTACACTTTTAGTAAGGATCCTACGCAGTTTTATAAATGAGACCATGATGAACCATCAAAAAACGGATAACTTCAGCCATTAACCATTAACCTTCTCAGTGTCACCTGAAACTTTATGAAAACTGGGCCTCATATTTGGTGTATGAAATAAAGCCATGCTCTCTGAGAGTTCTTCAAGGTTGTCCACGTCTAGTTCGGTTGATCTGCGTCAGAAATGGGTTTAGAGATCAGATCTGGGCGATTTTCCCGAGGCAAGTGAAGACCTTGGCTAAAAGATTGAGTTGCTGCTTACAAAGCCTTTCCAGTTATCACAAATTAGTCCAGTCCTCCTGCAAAAACAGACAGACTTTGTCCAGATTTGTCCAGATTTGTCCACTCATCTCAGTGAAAGCTTTATAAGCCACAGTTACCTGCAGGTATTTTCTTTTTCTTCTGTTGATGGTAGATTGTGAAATCAAAATTAACCCTATTTAATACACTTACTGTTGTCTTCATAATCTTTCACCAAAATGTACTAACCTCTGAAATGACTTTCCTATTCAGCTGACATCAAATTAGAGGTTTCATACTAACAACAATTCACTGGATGTCATTAATTCAATGATCTCAAGCCATTTAAGTGTGAATGCAGCATTGATTAATGTTAGTATATATACATTGCTGTTACACATAATGTAGCATTTTTTAACGTTTTGCAACAAGCAAGAAGCAATTAAAAAACAAAAAAAGCAATACCATTGGGATACATGTAGATGCTCTTGAGGGTCAACAAACTTGACCTTAAAGGACAATTCTGGCCAAAAACGAACCTAGGGGTTAATAACACATGTGTACCGAGTCGACCATTCTCTGGGATGCGTTTTCATGATAATCGAATGTACCCAGTTTTAACGTTATTTTTAGTTTAACCACAGATTAGCTTATAACGCTAGTGTATGGGGCATAGAATAAGTAAAAATAAAAATCGTTAGTTAATACCACTAATAAGACTCAAAATAGCCCCACACTAACACGCTAGCATAAGGAGGGTCTCTACCTGCAAACCAAAGCATTGAAAACTTTGTAAGTGTACAGACAGTTTAATAAGAACATACTTTATAGAGACAGTACACTTCACGTATACAAGCAGGAGCCATCTTTTGAAAACAGTCTCGACCAGTCGAACCACGAAAGCCGTGCTACGCGAGCTGAACTATACGGCTATACGGTAAATAACTGTGATAGATCTAATGGTACATTTAATGTAATTTTACTGTAAAATTCCGTTAAATTTACAGTTTTTGAAGGTGGAAAAAAAAACAACTCATTGTATAATTTACAGTGAAAAAATTTTAATTGACATTCCCACAATTCCCTGCGTGACACTTCACATTTGAAGTATTTTTGTTGAAATAACTGTTTCTTCATAGTTTTCTTAGTTTTTTTTCTAATCAGTTATGTACATTAGGGTTTTATGTCACATTTAATGTTGTTAAATTAATGTTTATTGCATTTTAAAAATTTCATGTGTATTACCATGATGGTGTTTAAAGGGGAACTGAAACGAAATAGGAAGTAAAGGTGATATAACACATGTGTTGTCATTGCTATTTGTGGTAGGACACTTAAAACTACTGAAGTAGATACAAGGGGGGAAAACAGTGAAGTTAGTTTGTTGTTTTGTTACTAGGGCGCAGCCATCTTGAGCCGTGACGTCACTGGCATGGTAGGCTACCTTGAGAGGTCCAGCAAAATAGCATCTCAAGAGCATAACAGATTGAGAGGGGGGTCTTATTGCATTGTGATCTGTCCAACAAGCGAATATATCACCTCCGATGCCATCAAGGACCGAATAACCTGTTTGCAGAATGCCACTGGCATAAATGTGACCCCGGCGGGTCCTGTAAACAAGTTCTACTCACCTCTTAGTTGTTATCGATGTTCACCTTCACCGTAGATCACCTTGCTAAATAACTCCGACATCGAGGATGCTATCCAATATAAGCAATTTCCATCGACGACACCCGCAAGATACTTATTACTGTGATTTCAGCCGCTTTCAAACTGTGTATGAGAGACGCGGCGGCGCGCCTTGCTAGTTTAAATTTGACGAGCGCACACGCACGCCTAAACGCAATGCTGTCACAGCGCGTGCACTAAACTAAATTCTCTTTATCGTCATGTTGCATTTAAAGTGTCAAAAACACAAGGTTCTATGTGTATCAGTATATTCTAGATCCCTGCATTACTGTAGTTCTTAAAGTGACAGCAGTCTATATAAGAAGCAGTACGTTTCATTCATACAGTGAAGAATATGCAGTTTTATTATTTCATTTGATTATTCAATTTCTTATTTAAATGCTGTTTTTAGTGTTAACTTGTACAGTTCTCGGTCCATACTGTCAAAATCAGTCAGAGTAGCAGTAGAGTAGCCTGACATAATGTTAGTAGCCTACAGTGGAACCATGCCAGTGACATCATCGAACACGGCTGCGCTCTAATAACAACAAATGTACATTTCAGTATTGGGGAAAACTTCATATATGTTTTGTTTTTGACATTATTTTTGAATTAATTTGTTTACAATTTTAATAACCAACATGTTATTGAATTATATTTTGTTCGTTTCAGTTCCCCTTTAAAGTTTGTGCGAATGACACTGTTCAGCTTCTATATAGCCTAGTAGTATTAACTTTCTTGTGGAAGAGCTGCTTGTGATGAGCTTTGATTGATCATGTGACTCTCATCACTGCTGTGATGATTGTTGGTTGTCAGTGAATTACAATGTTACAAAACAGAAATTAATACTTAAATAGGTCGGTAAATTAATATTATATCAGATAATGAAATACGGTTTATTACTGTAAATTATAAGTTAAGTCTGTAAAACCAATAACGTTGCTACCGTATTTTTGACGGTAAAGTTCTGGCAACCACAGCTGCCGGTTTTTTAACGTTTTATTTTTTTACTGTGTGCTGGGTACACATCAAAAGATAATCGAGCTGATTTTGGTCCGATTTATCCCCTTCCGACAATCCTAGCTATGTCCTGATTATCTTGATGATTCTTCAGATTATTTTATCAGATATTCCTGTGGTGTGAGGTGTGTTAAGAGTGTCCGAACCTGCTCGGAAGAACGTCGGAGCCGCCCCAATCGAGAATCGTAAATATTCAACATGTTGAATATTTATAAGGACAAACGCCTGCACGCTCTGGAGATTATCACATGAAACGAAACAATATCCAATCAGAAAGCGAGATGATGGAAGACGGAAGCATAACAAACGCAGTCTTTTGTTTTTTATATTGAATTTTCTAAATTACAGAATTCAATATAAAGTTCTTGACACATTTCTTTTACACATTTGGTAAGTATAACTTGAAACAAAAATAATTTAAATAAAAGAAACAAAGAAAAAAAAAGAAACTTAAAAATAAAGGGCATCACAAACATGTTAAATTCATATAGCAGAGATACAGATCTTTGGGCTTTTCGATTTTTAAAAAAAAGTTCATTATATTCAAAAGCAGTTCATTTAACACCTAGAAATTGAGACATCTCATACCAAAAGATTGATGAGACATTAAAAAAATAAGTGCACAATATACTCTCTTTCACAATTACAAAAAGAGCAATTGTAACCAATATCCAGATGAAAACGTTCTAATGTGTCTTCTGTGAGCAATTTTAAATGACTCTTCTTTTAGAAAATGTAATTAGCTCAGTATAAAAACCATTCCATATAAGGATAGGTATCAGTACACATGATGTGTGTGTGTGTGTGTGTGTGTGTGTGTCTGTGTGTGTGAGAGAGAGAGACTTCACCCAAACCCTTTTCTTTTTTTCCCGTGAATTTTCTGTGAAAATCATTCCAAACACTATCATCACAATTTCTTCCTGCATATCGTCCGCTACGCTTATTCTGAAGTCTCGCGAGATTTTGTGAGATTTCCTGTGTTCACAGTCGAGACTCTGGTTGAAAATCTGTTCGTGTGTGTTGTGCTGTCTTTGTCACATCATGGCACACCACACACTATAGGAGCAAAACGGTTAAATCTATGATTTTTTTGTCCTCATGTTTGTGGTCGATCACATTTTGAAAATCTTATAAGATGTAAAAAAAATCTTTTGGTGTGTATCCAGCATTAGAGGATTCATACTAAAAACAATTCGCCACAACAAGTGACTGGACGTCATTAATACAATGATCATCAATGATCTCCAGCCATTTAAGTGTGAATGCAGCATTGATTAATGTTAGTATATATACATTGCTGTTGCATATAATGTAGCATTTCTTAACTTTTTGCCACAAGAAGCAATTTAAAAACAAAAAAGCAATAGCATTGGGAATACATGTAGATGCTCTTGAGGGTCAACAAACTTGACCTTAAAAAATAGGTTACGAATGCTGTAGACTACAGTAAAAGTTAAAGAGTAAAACATCTCAATCAAAAACATTGTTCATTTATTGTACAGTCATATATACGTTTACTGGTCTCAAAACCACGCAAAAGATGTTTCACACTGCAATTTTTTTATCACTGTATTTTTCAGTAAATATCTAAACATTCTTAAATCAAGATATGTACTAGAGAAGCAAAATTACTTAAGGTTTTCTAAAAAGAAAACTTAAGTTTATATTTAAAACATGGCGTAATTAATTCAAGTTTTGTTTTTATGACCCCATTGGCAGATATTTGTTATTGTTTCATCCATAAAGTACTTAAATTTTGATGAATTTTACGGAAGACTTTATGTGCTATATCATTTTGCTTCTTAAGCGAATAGGATTTAAGAATGTTTAGATATTTTACTGAAAAACAAGACAAACATATTTTTTTACAGTCTCATCAGACTTGAAAACTCATTTAAAAGCCGATAAAGTCAAAGTGCAATTAAAACATCTGCTTTAGTCATAAAATAATGCCTGTATTCTATAAAGAGTCATTGTATTTAGAAAATGTAGGTTAGTGTAAAGCACAAACATATTTGAGGGATCTGGAGAGACTGTAATGATGTCTAGATGGGTTTGGGTAAACAGCTCTGTCTGGTCTGGGTGAGACTGAGCAGTGTTGCACTCGTTTAGCACTCGTTTAGCACTCGTTTAGATAATTAAAGCAGTGCTCGTCTGCCAGCAGGACAAACAGTATCAGCCTGTACTGTGAGGAAAGACTTCACACACTGCTTGTGAACATGAGAGTCTAATGTCTAGGGAACATCACAGCCATGGAGTGTGTGCAGTGGTAGGGCATATCAAGTATATAGTGTATATGTATATATAAGTATATATGTATATGTATATATGCTTTCACTCCGGGTAGTTCTAGGATCTAGCCACCAGGATGGTTCCCCGAGAGCTAATGCTTCCCTTAGGAACGTTTTCCTGGTTGCGTTCGCACCGCTAGTAGGAACTCTGAAGTGATGTAAGACACGCTTGTTGTTGGGACTTTTATTTTGACAGCGCTGAGAACGCAAGCCGGAGCCTGAGCAAACAGATCGCAAACTAATGAACACAGAGAATGCGAGCACTGTCTGTAATACGGTATTAGATAGAACTGTTATACATAGAAAGACAGTAATGAAAAGGTATTAGCATATGGCGTGTGGTTTATATCCAGTGTCGCTAGCTGAGCAAAAACACATAATCATGTTTCTCGTGGTCCCTTGAAAAGTTGTGTTGGATTTTCTCCTCAATGTAAAGATTATTCCCGTTTTATATATTCGTAGAGTTAGTTTGTGGAGTAAATATATAGGCTGTAATCCGTGTGTTTACACAGCTATTTTAAAAATGGCGGGTGCTTGTGTTTCGCGTGCGTTCGGCCAATCAGCGAACACTAACGTCACTGTAGTTCCTATAGCGCTGGTTTAGACCGACTGTGAAGTAGGAGTAAATTAGTTCCTCTAAAGGAGTTCCTGGAACTAAAATCATTCCTAGTTCCTGCGGTGCGAACAAACATGCCAAAATCCGGGAACTTCCGCCAATAGTTCTAGGAACTATGAAAAGGTTCCACCGGTGCGAAAGCCCCTTATGTTGGGTAAATGACACGTTTTTTCCTTGAAAAAAAAATCTTCATGCCTTAAAATATCTTGAATGTAACTCGACACCCTTGCCTCATTTAGTATGTGCAGTTCTATGAATATGCAAATGAGCCCCGCCTCCACTCACTCACTCACTCAGAGATCCACTGGTTGACGATCACACGTTGATCTGATTGGTTACAAGGTAGTTTGTGACGTCAGAAACACCAGCGATTTCAAACCGTGTTTTTGAGACTGTCTTTGGTTCACTGCAGTTTTAAGGAGAAAATACTCAGCAATGCTGTCGACTTATGAATTTACACATGTTTGTCTTATTAAAAACACCACATAGACATATAAACAACATTAAAAACGTGATTTTCACCAAAGGGGGATTTTAATATTTTAGGTCACAAATCCAACAGTTTTAGGCGCAGTCTGGAGCCCTAAGAAGACAAAAATAGGTGTCTGCGTGCCACTCTTAGAGTCCAGACTGGGAATCTATGGGATTTTCTGCTCAGTCAATAAGGAGTCTTTAGTCCTTCCTGATAATATCCAGGAGGATTAATCATCAAAAAGACTGTTTAACCCCAGGACACCTTACTTCTATCCTCCTTGTTATCCTCTGGGTCGATGTACAAGGAGAAAAGTCTGGTTACGTGCATGATTTGACTGATTATATCGGCCTGATTCAGGCCACTTTGTTACAAGACTTTCGTGCACTTGAGAACAGCAGAAAAAACTTTGTCATTTCTGCCTATCCAGATAAGAACTTTTGCACTACTTCTGTAAATAATATTGTTGATGTGTGATTGTTTCTTTCTATTTTTGAAATTCTTCGGCTCTGGTGTGATTATGTGTGTGATTTCCTATCATGTATTGCCGGTTGTATGTATTCTTTACATCATTCTTTTGCGAATTATACTCATTCTTGCATCTAGTTCTTGTCTTACTGAGTATTTAGACTATCACAGACCGTAGCCGGTGGTTCACTCTCTAATATTAATCTTGGGCAATTAGTCTGGGTTTGATTACTAGACGAAGTGTTACAACTGAAGTTTTGCTGTGCATAAAAAGTATATATATACATCAGGAGTGTGTAGGTGTCATTAGGAGAGTGCAGGGGACATTATGAACATGTGTAGTGAATTTATAGCATTTGAAAAGATGTTTAAGGTAAGGATACTTTCTTGTATCGGAGCATGTTTAAAACTTCATGTGAATTGATTTCTAGAACTTGAAGAGAAAGTCTCACAAGTATAAGCTTTCAGTTTCAACGTGCAGGAAAACGTCAGGTTAAAGGCGTGTGATCTCTCGCCGAGGGAAAACTGTTGTGCCCTTCTCTCTCTGTTATCTGTCACTGGCAAAGATTCTCTCATTTCCTCTCAAAAGTCTCCGTTTGCACACCAGCAGGAAAAAATAAATCTTTCAGAGAGTGCACACCATTTTAACATACTAACATTTATTTCTAAACAGTTATAATTTATCCTTAAAAAATATGTAGCCCGTCCAAAAACAGAAGAAATCTGATGTTTTTAAAAAGAAACGTTCTCTCTCCTGCCAGGCGTAGAAGAAAAAGTTCTGCTGATTACAGCAAAACCTGTCGTTCTTAATTTTAGCCAATAGCATTTCCTCAGATAACATCGGACACTTCAAAAAATTATGTATTTTTGTCTTGTTGTTCAGTACATATATAAAAAAAAAAATCCTCTTGCAAAATTATATCCAATTTCAAAAAATGATTTGTTTTAGTTAATGCATGTTTAAATCAGTGCCGATGTGTTATTAAGAACAATCTGAGGAGCGCTGGGGCGTGCTATCGAAAATAATTACACAATGTAATGATCTTTATGAATGCTGGGAAATGCTTGGCCTAAATCTGTGGATGATTGTCAGCACATCATCATATTAGAGTTGATTTTGGACAACTCTCACAAAGAACAGCCTTCTATCAGAGTTTGTGGCGCTTTCACTGATTTAAGTGGGTATCTGGAGTCGAGCGAAACCAAAACAATGGTTGATGTTTCAATAATGTTGACTCAGAAAGAAACCCAAGCATTTGATAAATATACTCGCTGGATGAGTTCATTTTAATTTCTATGTAGACAAGCTTAAAATTTACTAAGGTGAGAGAAAAGCAGCTTCATTGTCTCGGAGAGAGAAACCGAATTATAGGATAAAGATAATGTCTGAGAACTAGAACCAAAGCAATCAAATTACTTTTGCTGGTTTACAGTAGATGGCTATGGAAAAACAGTCATTTTCAGGGAAAAACGTGGGAATGAAACGCAGTCCAGAATCTGAGGCAACATCATTCAAGAGCCTGAAGTGTTGAAAGCTGGAAACGCAGTGGTTTGGACGTTTATTTGGGTTTATTTTAATAAGATAAAGCAATTTTAACTGTAGACAGATTGTCTCGAAGCACAACCTTTAGGTGTTTTTGTGTACAAATTAATATTGCTCATATTATTAAACCTTGGCATATCCACAATACTCTAGTATTCTCAAGTTTTGCATGGGCGAGCACCACTTAAATGTTCTTCAGAGAATGTAAAAATCTAGTTTTTATTACCTCTCAGACCAAAAGCTTGCAAAATAAAAGCAAAAGGTGAAATATGAGGACAGGTGAAGAAAAGTCAGTCTGAGGCTAAAAAAGCAATAGTGATCACAACTGATGTAGTGAAACGCTGATACTCTAAAACATAGGTGCTGGGCCATTTAGTGCTTTAAAAACAAATAAAGAACGGTAAAATCAATCCTTTTTGAGACTGGAAGCCAAAGTTAGTGTAATATGCTTGCTCTGACTGGCTTTTGTTAATAACCTGGCCACAGTTTTTGCACAAGCTGCACTCTGTCTGCTTTTTTAGGCAGTTACATAAAAAGTGCATTACAGAAGTCGAAGTGAGAAAAGACAAAGGCATATGTCTGCTTTTTTCTTTTCTTTTTTTGCATATTGCAGTAGGTCTGATCCAGAAGTTTCTCAACTAGAGAAAAGTTTTTCAAAAACAGACTTCAGTCTTTACTGTCAAAGGCCAAAAATATAATGTTCCTTTTATTTAGTATAGATCAAAATATGTTAAATTGGTGCATTCCTGTACACTCTAAAAAATGCTGGGTTGTTTTAACCCAAATTTGGGTCAAATATGGACAAACCCAACTGTTGGGTGAAACATTTATTTAAAAATGTAACCCAACGGCATTTTTTAGAGTGTAGCTCAAACAGTAGAGATTGGCGCTTGCAATGCAAAGGTCATGGGTTTAATTCCCAGCAAATGCATGCACTGATACAATATATACCTTGCTATGCAAGTTGCTTTGAATAAAAGCATCTGCCAAATGTAAACCTCGTATTTTGATAGGTGACTATCAAAGGCATTGTTATGCAAATCCATTTTGCATTCAGATTCAGTAGATTTGGGACCTCTACATGTCCTGCAGTGCAACATGCTTTAATCTTTCATTGATTTAACATCTTTTATAATGATTATGCCGTTTTATGACCTTATTAATTGAGATTGCATGGAATATTTGAGCATCTGAGGAAAATTATCGATCCTTATTTGGAATATGATTACCAAACATATATAAATCTACTGTTCAATTCAATTATTAACCAGTTAAAACAGTCTAGAAAAAGATCAATTGAGTGAAATTCCAGGCCTCCTAAAAGACCCCGAAATATTCTTTGTTGTAATTGAATCAGTGTGTAATTTAAGTGCTCTGTTAATATCAAAAGCATAAGACATGATCTGTAAGTAGTGAAAGTCAGTGGTTTGCGTTTAGTTTATACGTGTGCATGAATACAGATTCGGTAACATTCAGATATTCCTGGAAATCTTGCGGATGAAGAGCTCACAATGAGAAGTGCCGAGTTGGATGCGTTCGGAGGGACTGGAAGCAATAACCAGAAGTCAGAGACATGGATCATTTCTCTATCTGCTAACGATCTCGACAACTGACTTGCTCATTTGTTTTCCGCCTTGTCTTTGGATTTGAAACCGGCGGTGGAAAAGTGAAGGCTAAACCATGAGTTGGCTACATGTACAGTAGCTGGACAGCTTGGGATTTTCCAGGGTTTAGTGGGAACAGAAGCAGTTCTCAGGGTAGCACAGGGACCTTGCTGTGATTTTAAAAACAAAACATCAAAATAATTATCCTAAAAAAAGCTCTTATAATCTTAATTGCTTGTGCTAATAATAATTTAGGATAATATAAGACATTCTACTGACTATAAATAACTTTGTAACTGCATGTCAACTAAGTCATTACACTAAAAAAATGCTGAGTTAAAAACAACCATTTCTGGGTTATTTGTCAACCTGGGTAAATATTGGACAGAACACATGCTGGGTTATTTTTACCCAGCTTGTTGGGTTTTATACATTAACCCATTTGCTGGGTTGTTTTTTGACAGTGCTGGGTCAGTCAATTTGATATTGAAGGTTTTTCATTTTAAATGATAAAACTGCACTCTAAAATCTTTTATATAGATATACTGTAAGTATACTGTACTGATATACATATTCAATGGCAAGTCAGTCTTTTACAGTCACAAAATACTCAAAACATATTTAGTAAATGTTTTAGGATGTGACAGGAGCAGCAACAGCAGCCAATGGGAATCAGTGGGAAGAAACTGGTATCAGTAGGCTGTTCCAGTTCATTAAATGGCTTTATTTTATTTTTTATTTTTTTTGATAGGTTTGGAAGGCACAGTGTTCCAAGCAGACATTAGCTGTGACTTGCATGTAAACAAAAAAAGTAAAATGTGAGACTACAGTCATTTTCCTTTTTGTACAGTAATAATTTGATAGGAATACAATGTCATAGAAACCTTAATTTCATTCAGAAAAGAACACAAAATGACTATTGACAAACTGTTTGAACCGCTTTGGCGCAGACCACCCAACATTAAGTTACATTGACCCAGCGCTGGGTAGGTGTGCGATGACCCAGCAGCTGAGTTACAGAAAAACTACCCAGCACTGGGTAAAAAAATTTTATTAAAAATAACCCAACAAAATGACCCAGCAGGCTATGAAAGCTTGTTTTCGCCACACAATGAAAAATAAAAAGGTAATTGCAACATTTTATCTGACAATTGTGACTTTTTTTCCTCACAGTTGCGAGTTTACATCTTACATCTCAGAATTGCTTGATATAAAATGAGTTAAAAAAAAAAAAAAAATAACCCAATACATTGACCCAGCAGGCTGAACCCAGCATTTAGGTAAAAAAAAGAAAGAAAAAATTAACCCAATAAATTGACCCAGCATTTAGGTTAAATTTTTTTAAAATAACCCAATAAATTGACCCAGCCGGCTGAACGCAGCATTTAGGTTAAAAAAAATATAAGCAGTATGCCTTAACATTCTGAATTACGCTTCACGACAGACATTTTTCATGGATGCTTGGACAAACGAATAGGTGACTCTTGATGCCATATAAACTTTCATTATGGGTAAAAGTAACACTTTCAACATGTTAATTTGTGCAGAACTGGTGATTAAAGAATTCTCTGCTAATGTTAAAAATAATGAACTTGTGAAATTAGATTTTAAATGTATTTGTTTGCTTTGCAGACAAATCAGCGCAGTAAAAAACCCCAAAGTGGCGAGGGAGAGGTTGACTGAAGTCGTATTTTACTGCGCTGTGTGTTTTATGATGTGGTTTTCTCAGGGCCATGTTTCCTCCACACAGCCACTCAAACGGAGGCAAAAATAATGAGTACAACTGCACGTCGAGTGAGTAACATGGAGAAAAACCCCCAGCACAATTAGTTGAATTAAATTCTGTTCAAGCCGAGTCTGATTTCCTCCATTAAAGTGAGCAGGGGATTCATTTTATAGAGCAGAACCGTCCCAGTGAATATCCCTGGCGTCAAAATAGCTGCCCTGTCGCCTAGCGCACAACTGTATTTTAAACAACTTGATTAAGTTGAAATAACCACCCCACCCGAGAGGCAATGAGTTATTACTGCGAAGTACAGACGTCTTTACACCCCGCTGGCAAAGCAAACACAAAAATGCCACATTGCTTTTTGCTGGAATGCTTGGAGTTTTAGCGTACACATCAGTAAAGACAATGATTCTACTATATTATTGATTTACTGACACTATCAATTGAGAGAAAAATGTTAAAGTCCCCCTGTAGTCGATCATTTTATCCCTTAAAACTCATCTTTGATCACCAAAATTACATATTTAAGCATTTTTACATTCTTCATGCCTTAAAATATCTTGAAGGTAACTCGACACCCTTGCCTCATTTAGTATATGCGGTTCTATGAATATGCAAATGAGCCCCGCCTCCACTCACTCACTCAGAGATCCACTCGTTGACGATCACACGTTGATCTGATTGGTTACAAGGTCGTTTGTGACGTCAGAAACACCAGCGATTTCAAACCGAGACTGTCTTTGGTTCACTGCTGTTTTAAGGAGAAAATACTCAGCAATGCTGTCGACTTATGAATTTACACATGATTTGTCTTAAAGCACATTTGCAACATTAAAAACTTGATTTTCAGCACAGGGCGACCTTAACTGAATTGAGCTGAACTGAATCTAGCATCGTCACTGTTATTGAACTGAACTAAATCAACATTAAACTGATTTTGCATTTTTAACACTGTTTTTTTTTCTTCTCTTTTTATGGTGTAACAACTTGGTTTAATGCACACTGAAGATATAACCCTAAACATAGACAGAAACTTAAATACAAGAGACAAACAAGGTAATCAATCATACACAGCTGAAAAGAATGACGAATCAAATTAACTAACGGTGCAAACTGAAACCAAAGTCCATGTGATGAGTGTGTGAGACATATTACTGCGCAGACTTAATATCTTCATGCCTTATAGTCGCATTTTGCAGATTAGTGCTGGGCGATAAAATAGTTAGCAAACAAGCCGCTGAGATTTGGTTTATTGTAAACACTTACTTATATATATGATTTTATGTGAAGATCTGGGCAATAATAGTTACATTTTGTGATGATATAAACTATCAAGCCATAGAGATTTGCTATAAACTGTATATCGCCATATGAAAGTATACTGTATGTGTGCGGATAAAGATAGACATACATATATTTTGATAAAATTTGAAGAATTAAACAAAATGTAAATATACATTATCAATAAAATAACCCATGCAGGTGTTTTGCAATCATTTAAAGAGGAGCTATTTGTACATCTTCATCTTTCGCTGCTGTTTGAGCATTAAAAAAGCTCCAGTTATTCTCTATATCTGTGTCAGTGTTTCTGAACTCCCTGAAACGCCTCCATTGTAGTCTTGAGTTTCTTCCGGGAACAAACACGTCACAATATTCCTAATTTAAATAATTAATACGCAGAATAAAGGGGCGGGGCCTGGTTGAGTTAGTTAGTAGTGTGTTAAACTGGCGGTTATGGTAAGGGGCGGGACCTTTCTCAAACACTCTGGAAGCGCTCAACCAATCACAACACACTGCTCCAGCCGACCAATCAGAGCACAGTGTGCTTTTCAGAAGGAGGGGCTTCATAGAGACAGGAAGTAAACAGAGCGTTACTGACAGACTGGGAAGAGAGGAGCCGCAACAATGGAGAATATGAGGAAAATAATCAACATTCAAGCAGGAAAACCTGTTCTAGTAGAGCCTGAAACAACATTAAGACTTTGAAAAAAGACATTTCTCTTTATATAGAACATTTTTGGCTTTAAATTTGAGTCGAGAACTCTAGGGTTTCTATATGGTAGCCCACTGAACCTTTTTTCTTACAGTAATTAATGTGAAGTGGCTGCTCTGTGATTCCCCTGGTTGTGTGAACGGTGTGTGTGTGTGTGTGTGTGTGTGGGAGAGACAGCCAGTCTGTTGACACTGGGCGTCTCCGCGGAAAAACAGATCGTCTTGCTGACGCTTCGTCAGACATCAGCCGCCCCCCCACCCTACAAACTGCAATTGAAGGCAGCTGTGTGTGTGTGAGCTGATATCTGTGGGGTCTCGAACCCTCACACTCACTGTTTATCACTGAAGAGTGTGTCTGAATGCTAAAGAGACCCTTCTGAGACTGGGAAACACTACAGTATACACTTCATCCAGTCTTCTGGTGCCTTATTGTGTCATTGTGTTGTTGAGTGGGTGGATTTTATTTGGCACCAGACGCTTTAAATTCCCAAGTCAGCACAACAAATAGCAAAAGACAAAAAAAAAAAAGCCACTTCACAGACCAAATCAAACTCAGACTGGGATACTTGTTCCATTCAAAAGTGTTTATCACTCTTATATTCGTGCAATTATTATATTATTACCATGTCAGGGAAAATTAAGTTGTAGATCATGCTTAGAAACCGAGGAAACAAATGGAAACAGGAAGTAAACACAGGAAACTAGTGTTGCATCCCAATTCGCATACTTTCTGTCCTCAATAGTATTCAAAACTAGAATTAATGTGTGTATGTTTGAATGAGTATTTCAAATATACTTTTTCCGGTTAAAATCCGAAATGCAGATCCGTGCAAACTATTAACGGCCCACAACTCATTGCGCGTTGGGTCGAGGATTCGATTAGAACTACAAACATGAATAAAAAGAGCTTAAAAACTACAAACATGGTGGATGTGCGAGACGGTAAAGTATAGAGGTTTATATAAAGCGGTTTAAGTGATTAATAGTCCGTATCTAACCTGACAAAATGATATTTCTTTGATGTTATCCACATATTTCATCTCCAACAGCATTGGGAAATTTTAAGATACTTTTGGTCAGTAACTTTTATATGCATCATTATGCAAAAACATCAGGAGAGTCTCCGCATGAAAGATCAACGTGCTGCTATTCATCTGCGATACTGTAGGAAATTCAATTAAATTAAATGTATGTAGTATGTCCTAAAGGTTGCCTACTATTCTGCTACACACTTAGTAGGTACTTTTTTCTTCACAACAACAGTACATATTTTTAGGTCTAGGCGAATTCGGACTCACCATAAAACTAGGAATATAACAGGAACAGGAAAAAAAACCTTTAAAATAAGAGTCTCTGAACAAAAATGAAAGCCATTACAATTATACAGTCATTTTAGTTTAATTTTAGTCATATTTTTAATAGTCTGAAAGTAGTTTGTGACAAGATTACAATTCGTTTTGCACTCTCATTTTCAGGCCCGGATTTAAAAGACTATTAATATTACCAGTATTACCAATAATATTAATATTATTAATATTTTGATCAGTAATATTACCAAAACATTGCACTTTTTTGCATCCCAATTTCTACATTGTTCTACCAAATCCAAAATGATTACTACAGACTGACACCTGACATTTAACAAATACATATTTTTTTTTTTTCTCAGTGCGGCCCATCTTTAGAGAGAGAAAAAGCTGCCATATTGAGTCAGACATGTTTTTCCTCTGCGGTGTAATTAAACAAAATCTATTGGTTTTAAACCATCACCACAGACTTGAAGCAAACACTCATGACACCCAAACAAACCCACACACACTCTTCATGCACACAGAAAACAAATACCCACACACACAAACCACATGCACAAAAATAAACACACCTACACACACATACACAGGGGATGGTTTGCATGGTCACTTTTACGGAGACCCAGTAAACACATGCAGTGAACCTCGAACAGAGAGAGTCAATTCACATGAAATTTTTTGAATTGTGAGTATTTTCATAATGATTTAGCATATTTTTTATTATACTTAATCTGTATTAAAATAAAGTCACAATGCAAAAAAATATGAACACTACAATAAGGTTGCATTAGCTTATGTTAGTTAATGCATTAATTAACAATGAGCAATACATTTGTTAAAGTATTTATTACACTTTTTGAACGTTAGTTAATAAAAACAGTTAATAATACTAAGTTGTTTGTTCATATCAGCTCAAGTCCATTAAATAATATAATAACAGATGGACATTTTTGTATTAATAATGTATTAGTAAATGCGCTTTGCATTTAGCGCTTTGCATTTAACTAAGAACAATTAAAGTATTTTTCATTGTTTATAAGTCTCTTTGGATAAAAAACGTCTGCTAAATGATTACTTGTAAATTTTAGTTCATATTAACTAGGGATCACCGATCCGATACTCAGTATCGGTATCGGCTCCGATACTGCCATTTTTGCCGGATCGGGTATCGGGTCAGACGAGGCCGATCCAAATCCGATATTGTGCGTTTACTATTCTGTGTTATTGTTAAGCCCCACAAAAACATAAAGCACCATAAGGTTTTCGTGCACTATATTATAAGTGTTCTGAAGCCATACTATAGTATAATGTAAGATAGAAATGAATATTTAAGTCGTTAAATTCAAGTTCACGTAAACTTTTCTCCCGCTGCGACTGTCAGTCATTCTCCATTCAGCGTTCAAACAGCACGTCGCGTTCGGTTACGACAGTCAACGATGAAACTCTCTGTAAGATGATTCAATGTTAACATTATTATACTTGATCTGTAGATGAAGCCCTATGGTTTCGCATAAAATGACTATCTTGCTGGACTGTATTGCTGTACCTTAATCATGTTCGTTTCTACCGTGTGTCTGTTAGATCACAACACTAGAGTCAGAGCACTATAATTCTTCTTCACGCGCACAGTAACTGAAATTTAAAACTGTTAAAAGAAAAGGCTCAATAAACTATTGCATAGATAGATACTGTATAATACACTATGCATCATTGTCTTTCCTTTTTTGCTTTGAACTTTTCAATGTGTTGCTTCAAGCGCATCATTCTGCGCTCGGGATGCGCATAAGCGCTTTGTGCCGCACTGTATTGCTATACATTTAAAATATGTCTTAATTTTATAGTAGACTATATATAAAATAATTGATCTTTTTGATTTTTATCTTGTTTTTCATGAATGTATTTTACAACAATACAAAGAGCAATGTGTAATGTTTTACCAGATTTAGTGCTACACTTATTGTCTCTTATTTGTTCCCCACTAAATAATGTATTTTTTCACTAAATGTTCAGATTTTATACAATTATTGTGCACTAAATTTTACTGCTGAGTTATCCACTAATCTAGTTTATAATAGAATTTTTGTCATAGGTTATGATCATATTTTTTTTATTTGTTGTTTTTCTTTATAATGAAGTTGTCTGTATTAAGTAGATTTGTGTTTAACACACAAAAGAGTGATTATCAGTTCAACACACAGAGTTATAGAAATTCTACTTGATTTAAAAAAAAAACTGCGCTGGTATCGGATCGGTATCGGTATCGTCGATACTCAGAATTTTTGGTATCGGATCGGGGTTAGAAAAAATGGTATCGGGACATCCCTAATATTAACCAATGAAGTTAACTAATGTTAACAAATGAGACCTGTGCTACCAAAAAAACTTTTCATTTATGAAAATAAAACAAGCAATCTATTTACTACTAAAGCCAATATTTGAAATGTCTTTTCAATGCCATTGTTTAAATTCAATAAGGAGCTTTTCTCAGCAAATATTGATATGCAGTTAATTGTGATTTCATTTTGATTAATGATCATCTCATGTAATATATATATATATATATATATATATATATATATACGTGTGTGTGCAGGTGAAACTCGAAAAATTTGAATATCGTGCAAAAGTTTATGAATACAGTTTATGAAAACCGCAAATTCAAAATCTCAGAAAATTAGAATATTACAAGAAATCAATAAAAAAAAAGGATTTTAAATACAGAAATGTCGGCCCTCTTATAAGTATAATCATGCATATGTATATAGTTATATATACTACATATATTAGTTTCATCTTATCATTTGAATTACTAAAATACATGAACTGTATGTATGTATGACATATATATAATATATATATAAACACATACAAACATGCATACATTTATATATATATATATATATATATATATATATATATATATATATATATATATATATATATATATTGCATTCTGGTAATGGAGGGTATGCTTATTTTGTGTTGAAAAATATAAATTAAATATTGAAATATAAATAAACATAATTACCCACACATAATTAATACATAAAATATCTAAATAAAAATAATAAATAATAAAATGATATTGTTCATTTGTCATTGGAAAATAACATCTACAGTATTTTAAAAACATCATAATTTCACAATGCAAAAAAAAAAAAGAGTTAGGGCAAAGTGTTTTTTATATATATATATTGCAAATTATTATTTTTATTTTTCCTATTGTTTCTATATTTAATTCTGATGCAGTATGACCTAGACATGTGTATATGGGCTTCACCTAGATATGCCTGGCTGATATAGATGCTAGACGTCTGGGAAAAAGACGACAGATGATACATCTCCACTTAGTGGCTATTCAGAACCAGTGTGACCCACAAGAGCCCACATTTATCCACACAACACTCAGATCTCTCCCACTCTATCCTGAACACATGTGTAACCGTCCCTGTTTTTAGCCCGTCGTTCCCCCGATGGTCTGAGTCCGGTCCAAACTCAAGCCCATGACATCAGCACGGCATCCCAGAGTTTACAGTATATAAAGCCCAGACTGACAGAACTCGAGCCTGTGTGTGTTGGCAGAGCGCAGGGCATTTGTGGTGATGGCTGAGGTTTAGCGTAATCAAGAGTTGGAGCATTAGAGAGACAGACGGAGCGAGTGAGAGAGAGAGACAGAAGAGAGTGGGTTACGGTTCGAGTAACGCTTGACACCCTAATGGCTGCGTGACCCCGATGTTTTTATGCTGAGATTTGTACGGCCACAATGAGCTTTTAAATTGAAAATATTAATTCCTATGGAGCCCTTCACTTTAGATGTGAAAAATTGCATCGCAATGTATCACCCTTTTAAATATGCTTACATTTCAGCAACAAGTTATATTTTGCATTAAAGAGCGTATTCGTGTTTTTTTAATCTTCATCTGTCTTTAGTGTGTAATGTTGCTGTTTGAGCATGAAAAAGCTCTGCAAAGTTGCAAATATTCTCTATATCACAACTCTGTGAAACGCCTCCATTGTAGTCTTGAGTTTCTTCCGGGAAAAAACACGTCAATTATTTAAATAATTAATGCGCAGAATAAAGGGGCGGGGCCTGGTTGAGTTAGTTAGTAGTGTGTTAAACTGGCGGTATTGGAAAGGGGCGGGACATTTCCCAAACACACTCGACCAATCACAACACACTGATCCAGCCGACCAATCAGAGCACAGTGTGCTTTTCAGAAGGAGGGGCTTCATAGAGACAGGAAGTAAACTGAGCGTTACTGACAGACTGGGAAGAGAGGAGCCGCAACAATGGAGAATATGAGGAAAATAATCAACATTCAAGCAGGAAAACCTGTTCTAGTCGAGGCTGAAACAACATCAAGACTTTATAATAAGACAAAATATGACCTCTTTAAAGCAAGTGAATGACCAAAATGTGTTTTGATTAGCGATAGAGTCAGTGTCTATTTCTGTTGCCATCCGTTAATCGCAGTAAGCTTTGTTTCTTCAGATTCTGATATCAGACTGATGAAGTCTGAGCTTTCCAATTTCCAAACAAATGTTTTGACACTATTGTTGCCGCCTCACGTTCATCTCTTTACTTTTTTTACTATTTAATGTATGTTTGAATATATCAACAGTTTGTTCATTTTTAGATGAATTTGATTAGCTAGATTAGATGATTTGAAAGTTTAATGAAAACTTTTTTCAATTTCGGTTTCAGTAAAAAAAAAATTCTACGTCTTTCAGGTATGCAGACTTCAGTAGCTGTATCTCTAATGTGAATAGACTTTAGCATGCGGTTCCTCGCTAACAGACTGACTCGATCTGGCAGAGACGCCTCGTCCAATATAAGGTGGAAATTGGTCTCAGGTGTCGAGTATGTCCAAACGCATGTCTGCAACTGCTGTTAGAGGCCATTTTTCACCTCATTTATTCTAATAGATGTGACAGATGAACTTTTGGAGGCCCAGTTAGTGGAAGAGCTTCTGTACTTTTTGCATAGATGCTTTAGCAGGATAAAATGATCAATGGATGTTTGTCAGGAGACAGTAATAAATGCTTTTTACGGAGTGTCCCTTGTTTCAAAATGTGTTAGTTGCACTATAGTCTTTTTCCTTCTTCTTTTCCAGGCCAGCTATCGTGGCAGAGCGACATTTTGAGAGAGTCTCATTGAGGAAGTTGCATATTTATTATGGAAACCCGCATAACAATATGCCAAGTTTAACGGCACATGCATGTGAAGGAAACCCTGTTGCCGCTTTTGAGGACAGAGGTTTGTTACACTTAGGCCGTGTGTCCACCAAAGCGTTTTTAGCCAGCTGAAAACGCCTAGCTTATGTGCGCTTGAGAGCGTTTTGGCAGCGCAGCATTTTTTTTTTTCAGTTGAGACACTTTGCCTGTTATGATACGGAATAATCGCGAAAGTGTTACTAGTATCTCATTTCACACATATTTTGTTTCTGTGTTGATTCTATATTAAAATGTCGATACGCATTTTCTCTGACTTTTGTTTTAAAGGGTAACTAAACCCCTGGTCAGAGCCTGACTCCACCCACTGGCAATATTTGAAAAATGCTGGAAAAGTGGGCGGAGCCCAGTGGAGGGGGGCGTGCACCTGAGATGCATCTCTTTGTATGGAACCTGCCTACGTCACCAACAACCGCTACGTCACGAACCACCGCAACCACCAATAGGAAAATTCAACTGCAGTAGCCACCGTTCAACCTGAAGAGGGCAGCACTCAGACGTTTTTACACCATATATTGTAGAATTAAAACACTTTAAACCCAAATGTCAAAACATTTACTGGAATCAATGAACAGCATTTATGAAGCTCCATTCTTACAGATCATTAACTAAAAAAAGTTGTTTTAGTGTTTAGTTATCCTTTCAATTATTTTGTTCCGTTATTATGCGTCGTGTTGTCATGTCAACGTTGTACAAGCAGAATGTGGCGGTTGGTCGGTGTGGTATTAGTCCCGCCCCTCCTCCACTGTGATTGGACGGTTGGGTAAAAAGTGAAAGTAATGAGCGCTGCGTTTTACCCAAAGTTGAACATTCTTCAACTCTCGGCGACCAGTAAAAACGGATTAGGGTTAGCGTGAAAAAAACACTCAGCGCCTCGCTCATGGCGTTTAAAAAACGCGGCGCTCCCATTAAAAACAATTGGAAAAATACGCCAGCTGCATGAAAAAACGCTTTGGTGGACACATGGCCTTAAGCTTACTACTGTTATCAATATATATAACCAAGATGAAAACTTTAAGCAATGAAAAAGTATTTTCCCTATCTAAAAGTAAAAGGAGATTTTGCAAATGTCTGTAAAAAACACTCAACCACAATTTACCCTTTGCATTTTCTGATAACGTGCCGTGTGTGTCCTTTTTGGGTGAACTATCCCTTTAAGGGCCGATAGAAGAACGATAACTATAAAGTTTTAGTAATCGTTCTAATTCTATGAGAATAGGAAAGTCTACAGCACAACCATACAAATCACTTTCAGAATGTTTTTCTTCCAGTTGATGAATGATAAAAACATTGACAGCCAATCAGAATCCGCCAGATTTTAACAAGCTCGCACATTAAAATGGGGTAGATGACAGAATTGCATATGCTAATGTACTTATAAATTTCTTTATAGTTGTCGTTCTTGACGTGAGCAAAATTTTCCCGAATAAATATAAATTCAATTCACATTTATTTGTATAGCGCTTTTCACAATACACAGCGGTTCAAAGCAGCTTTACAGAAAATGCATGAGTCCACATTACAATTTAGTTTATCTGTTATCAGAGGTAACTTTCTAAGTTATGCATTTCAGAAATGTACATATACAAATCACAGTTTGCTAAAAATGAATTAATTAAACAATGTAATCATAAACTAATTATGCAACTTACTCAAACTAAACTGTACTTAAAAATCCAAATATCAACTCCAAAATTGTGACATTTTCTAAACTGCATTGGCCAAACTTTTGCGTCTATGTTTGCGTATTCACATAAATTTGGTATCTAGCTTTTAAGGTCCACTCACAAGCCAAAGGTCGCTGTGAATTTGGTGTGACCCATTCTCACTTCCATCAAAAGAGTCAATACAAATGCCATGGAACCCAAATTAAAAGTTATTTGTCATGAAGTCATCGCGGGGGAGTGAGTGACTCATCTCTATATGCGACTCGATAAAGAGTTTATTCTATTTCAGACAAGTGACATTTCCAGCTCACTCCTGCAGATCGCAGACAGAAAAGATCGCATGCGTCAGTGATCGAAACCCTGCAGTGGAAATGCTGGCCAGTGAAAGACGCTGTGAAATGCTCAGAGCTGTGAAACAGCAACCACAGCAGCCACACACACACACACACACACACACTCACTGTGTGTGGTGTTCCCTGTCATTAAAGCATTATCCAGCACAGTCTGTCTGGCCCTCGGAGAATCCCCTGTGTTCTCATCCGTGTCGGCGTGGGAGAAACATGGTGCATGTCGGTGTTGGAACAGTTTAGTTTGTGATGTGCATCTATGTCTCGAAGAAAGAGGAAAATGTTATTGCTCAGATGTTGCTCTTTCATATCACTGGATTTTATTTATGTTTCACTTATATATCAACTTTTCCCCCAAAATTTAGTCAAATGAGGTTATCATGCAGTAAAAGTATACTTAAGGTTGCATGCTTGTGCATTATTCTACTTTTGCATTCTATGCCAAAAAATACACTTTAAAGGGGAACTAGGCAGTTTTTTTAGCTTTGGGTTGAATGGTGGTCGTCTCGCCCCCCCCCTTGGTGCCTGTGAGTGGAAAAACCGCATTTGCAACTTTGGGCCGCCGGGAAAGCTAGGAAAAGCATTGTCGGAGGAACAGAGAAAGAGGAAACGGCAGACTGACCGAGCGAGGAGTCGGAACACGAGTAAACATCGGACCTGCGTTTTCAGAATGGCAAAAAAAACGAAGAAAGCGCGGTCGGAAGAGTCTAGAAAAAGGAAAGGAGAATCTGACAGCGCGAGGAACCGGACAAGAGTCACTCGATCAGGCTTTCACTGTTAAAGTTGATTCCTGCGATTATCATGAGAACAGTTGTCAATATCTCACATAATCATCAGGACATAAATAAGCCTACACATTGTAAATAGTGTAAATGAGCGCAATTTGCAAACTATTATGATAAATTGCAATAATCATGTCTAACGACATCATAACGGACATTGTTACGAAATAATGCAACGAAATAATGCAAATGTTTACATTACACTCAAAAAACACAAATGAAATTATACATTAGGCCTAGGCTATAGGCTATTTACTTGTAATTTAGCTGCAATCATGTAAAAACGTTATAAGCCATCAAACACGGTAGGCTACTTTATTATTATAAAGTGCAGAGGCCGTGAGTGCAGAGACACTTTGCGTGAGTGGTATTTACGACAGTAACGTTAAATACAAGTACTCTACAGCGACTCTAGGGGGCTCTGTTTGACAAAAACGGAAATCCTGCATAGTGTGCCTTTAAACAACTGTTCTTCCAGTAATGTTATCAGAACGTTCGTTCAGAGTTATCTGGTCTTTAATAATGTTCTCAAAACGTTCTTTACACAACGTTCATGGAGAGTTTTTTTCTGAAACATTAGTTGGACGGTCATCTAGCATTATTTAATGTTACTACTTGTTTCAGAACGTTCAGAGAACATTCAAAAGTCACGTGTCCAAATTGTTCGCAGAATGATAAAATAAAGTATTTTTTCAGTCTCAAAAACACGGTTTGAAATCGCTGGTGTTTCTGACGTCACAAACTACCTTGTAACCAATCAGATCAACGTGTGATCGTCAACAAGTGGATCTCTGAGCTGAGTGAGTGAGTGGAGTCGGGGCTCATTTGCATATTCATAGAACCACGCATACTAAATGAGGGAAGGGTGTCGAGTTAAATTCAAGATATTTTAAGGCGTGGATAGTTTTTTTTCCAAGGAAAAACCGCTTAAATATGTAATTTTAGTGATCAAAGATGAGTTTTAAGGTTTGAGTTTAAAGTTTAAAATTGTATATTAAAACATTTTTTAAAAAACCTGGACGTTTTGAATGTTCAGAGAACATTAAAAAATGCAGTTTTCATAACTTAATGGAAACATCAGCAAAACGTTCATAGAATATTTTTGTTAGCTGGAATGGTGCATAGTTTTAGTATGTTTTGCATGATTTGGGACACAAATCTAGTTTAAAGTACAAAGACATTTTTATCAGTGTTAACTTCTGGAGAGAAATGGCGCACATGGATGAAATTTTCTAGTGTGCATGTGTCTAAGCGTTCACATTAAAACTTCGGGCGTAAGACTAGAACTGTGGAAAGAAGCTCATATCATTTAATGAAAAATGTTCAATCTCATATTGAGATCTCTGACTTGATTGTTAATCTGACTTTGATTCTGAGCAATGTTCAAGACTTTGTTGAGGGGTTATTTTCTCAGGAGAAACATCTGAGAAGCAGGAGACTTTATCTGTATTTAATCTCATTGCCGTTTATAGGCAACAAGTGAGATATTTAAAAGGTCTCATTTGTGAATTTTCTTTCCAATGGGAAGCGTCATGCAAAACATGTTGAGCCCCATTTGAAAAGTGGGCCACACAGAGAGCATCTCATCACTGTTTTCTGGAACTAAACTGCATCATTGTTCTGTTTTCCTCCCACGAAGCCCTGGAAACCTCACAGCTAATCTGTGAAGAATGAGGCCTGTGACATTTTCAGCAAATGCATTAATAATCCTGCAGTTCTGTCAGATCACTTAAAGTCGTTTCCTGGGTTTTTAACATTTTCTAAAGATAATGTGAGTGACACTACAAAAAAAATAAGTTTTTTTTCAGTATTTCCTTGTCCAGTACAATTAAAATTGCAGATTTTGACTGTCATTTTTTCTTTCAGTTCATCTACTGTCATGGCAGAGCAACAGTGTGAAGAGGATCTTGCTGAGCACTTGTAAGTTAGTTAAAGTCAGTAAAAAAAATCCTAAATAATAACACATTCGGTTTAATGTCAGAGGCATTTGAATGTAACCCATTGAAACCCATGAGTTATAAGGTTTGTTACGACCAAATAAATGCAAAGCCAGCATGAAATGGAAATTCACAGATTAAAAAAAAACACGTTTTTGATCTTATTGTGAAGATTCATTCGTGCATGTTTCTTTTTTGACCTCTAAATCTCATAAATCTCTGGTGACGTCATCATTTAGTGTGCTTAAACTCCGCCTCTGTAAGCTGTGAATATTTTCTCCTTAAAACTGCAGTGAACCAAAGACAGTCTCAAAAACACAGTTTGAAATCGCTGGTGTTTCTGACGTCACAAACTACCTTGTAACCAATCAGATCAACGTGTGATCGTCAACGAGTGGATCTCTGAGTGAGTGAGTGAGTGGAGGCGGGACTCATTTGCATATTCATAGAACTGCACATACTAAATGAGGCAAGGGTGTCGAGTTACATTCAAGATATTTTACGACATAAAGAATATTTTTTCCAAGGAAAAACCGTTTAAATATGTAATTTTGGTAATCAAAGATGAGTTTTAAGGGATACAATTATTGACGACAGGGGGACTTTAAATAAGCAATAATAGTGATGCTTGACTTAGCAAACACGACTTTTAAGAGTACACTTTTTGCCTTTCCAAGCGATATTTACAGTGTTGGTGAAATTAAATTTTTCTTACGCTGCTTCTCCGAGCGAAGTGATTAAGATGCAGCACAGTTTTGCAATTCCAGCCCCATTATTCCACTCGCTCGGCTCGAGAAACGGCCAAGATGTAAGGAAGATGCCATTCGCTGAGTTTTCCAGCACAGATGAAGCCCACCAACAACATCCACTGGAGAATTCAAGCTGACATACGCGACACACGCCAAACAATGCACAATAAATTCTGTATTACATAAGCCAGGGATGCCAAAGACAAGCATTATGGAGAGAGAAAGTTAAGTGTTGTTGAATTCCTGGCTCTACATGAGAAGCTTCATCCTGGATTGAGTTTCACCCCCAACTCGCTGCCACACAAAGCAAATCGGACACATCACACGGCTAATAATAGCCAGAGCGAACACCACAAATTAATTACAGACTTCAGATCTTCCATCAGCTTATGTGTGCAAGACAGTTCCATGTGAACAGGTCAGATGAACACGCTAAACACACAAGACATGCGCTCAAAGAGAAATGTATCTGGGTCGAGTGGGAAGGACTGCAGATTCAATAGGGATTTGAGATTCTTGGAAGTGGTTTTAAACCATGACATTTCAAAATAAGATTTGGTCCTACGTTTGGCTGCAAGAGGGGGTTTTTTTATACCAAAAATGTAATTTCTGTCATCATTATTCATCCAGGTTTGATGCGAAACACAAAAGACGTTCAGCAGAAAGTTCACGCTGCTCATTTACATGCAATGAAAGTTAATTCACTGTATTAGCCATAATACTTAATTATATTAGCCACCTTTTCATCATACTCTTTGTGTGAGGAACAGGACAAATTCTAGGGCTTTATTCACTAAAAATGCCATTTGTAACTAGAGATGCATGATATAACGGCCACCATATCGGTATCGGCCGATATATGCTAATTTTCAATGTTATCAGCCCGCTACGAGAATTTGGCTGATAAATAATGGATCATTTCTTTAAGTTGAGACACTTCAGATGTGCACTGTTCAACATGATGGTTTTGAATCGTTGAAATATGATTGGAATCACTTCAAAAAAGTAAAATACGGTTAAGTACATCGGGCAGCGCAAATCTGTCATATCGGCTACATAAAATTATAATAAAAACATCATTATAATTGTGTGCTTGGGACATGAATTTTAATGGTGAGACTTATGTTTTTGAAATCAGGCTCTCAAAAATTTGGATTTGGATTTATCGGCCAATATATCGGTAATCGGCTTTAAAATATACAAAATTATCAAAAGTATACAAAAATTAAGTTTTCATATCGGTGCATCCCTAGTTGTAACTCAAAACTCATGCATCAGGTCATTGTTGTTTTTGGACAAGTTTCACATTTTATTGAAATAAGTTGAAAATAGACTTGTCTTTCGATGTAGAATATCATATGCAACATTAAATACAACTCATCTAATACAGCCTTTTAATATCACAATACTGTTCCGCTAGACTGTTACTCGTTTCCATTACAACCATTTAAAATACATATAAAGTGACAACTTCCTCTTTGTAGTGGGCGAGAAGTAATCAGGAGCATCTTGTGCTAATTCAATTAGCACAGACTGGTCTTAATTACAGCCCTTCAAAGAGGCTTCTTAAAAAAAAAAAACTCTTATTGTAGTTTGCTAAAATGCGTTCCATATCTGTCTATTTCAGCTCTGTCTCCACAACAAACTGTGAACACACACATGTGGAAGCATTTTAACTGTATAATTTGTCTCAATTCACTCAGTGCTGTAATAAAGTAAAGACTCTTTTAAATGCGCAACATATTGCATCTTCTCTCTTTGATGAGCAATCTCAAATCTAGCTAATGAATTTTTCCAGTTGAGTGCAACTTAGCATGTGTTATCCGGTTATGTAGTCGGACATGATCTAATTATATACAGTTATATGTAATTATAGTTTGTAGCAGACAAATTTCTTCAAATTATCTTTCAGTTATTTGGGCATAATGTGTTTTGGGGAGTTGTGGAGTTAAAGGAACAGTTCGCCCATAAATGAAAATTCAATCCATCGTTGCAAATGTTTCCATACTTGTATAATAACATTTGGTTACACTTTATTTTAAGGTGTCATTGTTACAGTGTAATTATATATTTAAGTCCTGAGTGATATTAATTAACATGTACTTAGGGTTTGGTTGAGGGTTAGTTGCATGTAATTATGCATAATTTACTGTTATTACTATGGAAAGTATATGTAACAAGGACACTGTAAAATAAAGTGTTACCTAACATTTTTTTGTCCAAACAATGAAAGTCAATGGGGTCCAATGTTTTTTGTACCTTGAACGTCTAGAATTTTTAGCTTTTTTACTGTATTTTGTCTCTTTGCCAGTCTTAAAAAGCGCCTTCTTGACTATTTCATGCAAGCCAACAGGAAAACGATCTAATTCGCTTTCCCTGCGAGTGTGTGATTATTAAAGTAGCCGTCGTTTCTGTTGGACTCGGGAGCAGAGGAACATGTGATGGTAGGCCTTAAACTGACCTCATAACATCCATCTTCCTTTTCATGCCTTCAAAAAGACGGATGTGTTTAAAGTGGGATGCCTGGTATGAGTATAAAATACCTGCCTTTCACAGAAACCACAGTCATTTACCCTTAAAGAGGAAAAACTCAGGAATTCGAATGACCTCCAGGTCAAAAATTGCTCTTGTGTGTTTCGTCTGGAAGGAAAGTGAATCGTTGAGGAGCGCTATACGAGTGTGTTGGCTGCTAAATCCCACCGTTACTGCCAGGTGGATTTATTTCAGGTCACATCCTGAGGAAGAAGCAGGTATAAGTGTAGAGAACATGGGAAGAAGAAAGTCGGAGTTTCAGATCAAGCGTTTGAGAGACGCTGGCACTCGAGACGGACCACACATCACCAAACCTCCTGATTCATGCGATCTGTCTAAGGGCAAGGCCAGTAACCAAAGGTACTCACTTCTATAACTTAAGAGTCTTAAATATGTCAGTTTCTGTTCAAAGAATAGTTCACCCAATAATTAATCACAGTTCACTGTCAAACCCCAAAAAAAGCACAATATTCGAAGTTTCTAAATCTATACAATAGCAGTATGTGACTGAGGATCTAAAAATTTTACTTGGATTATTAAAGGATTAGTTCACCTCAAAATGAAAATTTCCTAATAATTTACTCACCCCAATGCCATCCAAGTTATCCATGTCTTTCTTTCCTCAGTGGAAGAGAAATTAAGTTTTTTGAGGAAAACATTTCTGGATTTTTCTTCGAATAATGGACTTCAATGACAACCAGCGTTTTGAAGTCCAAATCAATGCAGTTTCAAGGGTATTTGAAGTGCTTCAACGAACTGTGCACGATCGCAGCTGAGGAGGAGGGGCTTATCTCGCGAAACGATAGGTCATTTTCAACAAAAAAAAATATATATACTTTTTAACTACAATTGTTTGGATTGAGCTGATATATATATATTTTTTTTTGAAAATGACCTATTGTTTGGCTAGATAAGCCCCTTCTAAGTTTTAAATAGGAAAAATATCGAAACACTTTGGTCATTTTTTTTTTTTAGAAATGCTAATTGTCTTGTCCACTTCAATGATGTATGCTAAGCTATGCTAAAAGTGGTACCGCCAGAATCGGAGATCGGCTGAATGGATTCAAAAATGGTAAAACTCAACAGTTTAACTCTGGGGGAGTTGTAAAATGAGCTTATTTCCAAAAAAAAGTGGAGTATCCTTTTAATGTTTACCATTTATTTATTGTGTCAGGTCATCTCTGCGTGTTATTAAGTCCAATGAATGGAAGGAGCAACAGATATTTTCCTTAATATTATGACATCAGCCTTGGTTCTGTGTTTGATTGGATGTTGAGATGTGGGCGTGGCACTCGAGTGTATGCAGATGAGCGTGAGCTTGCAGGGGGCGGAGTTTAAACACACTGAATGATTGGAGGATCCCGCGTACGTCACCAGAGACAGTTTTAATTAAACTATCAGGTCAAAACGGTTTTTTTTAATAATGAAATGCATGCACGGATGAACTGTTAACAACAAGATCTGTAAAATGCATTTAGAAAATAAATAGAATTGTTTCTAAACTTGTTTCCCAAAGCATCTTAAGATGGGATACACAAGTGTTTTAACATGGAAAATTTTACATTTTCTTTGAGCGCAATTGTAAATCTGCATTTTTCTTTTCTCTCATATAGGACCCTACAAAGAAACGTCCTCGTAGTCATGAAGAGCTGAATGTTAAGTTAATCAAAGTAGGTTTCAGAAGAGCACTGGGAATTGGTTCCCAAAAAACAAATGGGAATCATGCGCTAATGTTAGGAGAGCGTTCTATGTTGGGTGGGATTAACCACTATATAGTTCACTATATAGCACTATATAGTCCCATTTGTCGCCATTGGCTTTTGGCTTGCTTATGGTGCGTTCTATTATTTATCCGACTAGGAAGACAGACGTTGCCTAGCAACACGCACCAACGCGCCCCCCTTTCCTCGGATTTCCCAGCTCGGAAGTCGGACAAACGTGAGGACACCGAGCAAGAATTCCAATACGGAATCCAAGATGGCTGACCTGTATGAATTGTTTTCATTGTTTTTGGACCGCTTTGGTTGTTTAAATTACGATTTTAATCACTGGTATTACTGCAATACCTCACTGCGAATGAAGCCTCGTTTCAAACGGGTGTTACTAACGTGGCTAGCGTTGCTAACAGAAGATAAACTAAAAAACATGAAATAAAGTGAAAATTTTAGAAGTTCAAATGGCTGCGTTTTGATAAGCGCCTGGTCCTCGGCCAGTGCTGCCATAGCAACAGCTTTCCGGGTCGCGTGGCGTCCATGTTTTTTCTCCGACTCGGACGCGCAAACATACCAGAACGCTTGAAGTGTGGAAGTGACGTCATATCCGAGGGCCGAGTCGGTTCGTTGACAATAATAGAGCGCACCATTAGTTGGGGACATTTAATTTTATATTTAACAATTTTATTACATTATTTTCCTGTTATCTCTGTAAAGCTGCTTTGAAACAATCTGTATTGTAAAAAGCGCTGTATAAATAAAGGGGACTTGACTTGATAGTTCTGTGTAAGTTCTCATTCGGTTAACACTAACCCTGCAACGTTCTTGTATAGTTAATTGATGATTATAAAAATGTAGCCTAAAAATAACCATTAGATAATGTTCTGTATTAAACTTCCTGAGAATGTTAGTTGGTCATTACAAACAATAGAACCTTAAAAGCACATTTCTATAACATTAGGAATTGGTTAAAAAACTATGGG